>NW_019775595.1:36462-55843 GCF_001039355.2 Lingula anatina
TTTTTTTTTTTTTTTTTGAAGTTTTTTTGGTTTTTTTTTAAATGATTTTTTTTTTTTTTTTTTTTTTTTGGGGGGGGGGGGGCTTA
Organism: Lingula anatina; assembly: GCF_001039355.2. The sequence goes on from NW_019775595.1 coordinate 36,549, forward strand.
TCTTCATCTAATTTATGGGCTTGCATATAAAAGTTCTGGTAGATACTAGAATCTAGAAGTTTGATTTTCTTTCCTGGGTTGGGTCATCTGGTGGTATATTTCTTACCGAGGGAGGAGTCTCCCTGTCCTGACTGCAAGCGAGTTCCTGGTCTTCCTGGCACTAGAGTTTTAGACATGGTTCTACTTCAGGATCAGCCACAGGTCTCCACCAGTTTCACAATCAATAGGACAACAAGATATCTCCTCGGTTAAGACCCTTTATTCGTTCTGTCTCATCTGCTGGAAGTCCAGCTTTTATATATTTTATCCAAGGAAATATTTTGTATTCAGAATCTTAATTATAACTTCCTCAGTAGAGGTTCTAACATAACAAGGTATGAGGGTCCAACACTTGGAGGTAGATCACCTTGAATATACAACTCAACACAGAGAGTTACTGGAGAGACCTTTAGGCTTCGTTCACATGCAATGTCTATTTTCTAATTTCTATTTTCTATTTGCGCTATCTTATGATCACGGTCTGTGCCCTGAATATCCCGCCGCGTAATTACTGGCAGCGCGAGCCAGTTACTTATAGTAACTTATAGTAACTGGCTCGCGCTGCCAGTAATTACGCCGCGGGATATTCAGGCCACAGACCGTGATCATAAGACATACCGCAAATAGAAAATAGAATTTAGAAAATAGACATTGCATGTGAATGAAGCCTTATTGTAGCTCCTCCTCAGCATCAAACTGCTGATGTTGGGATTCAGAGGATCTTATATAGTGAAACATCAAAGACATACCTTTATATAAAAGACTTCCAGGTTAATTACTATTGAAAGCGACATAAATTCTAATGCTAATCTACATGACATATATTCTAACATTACTCTACACCTAACTTCAAGGGGACAGTGTGTCCAGTGACAGAAAGAGTGTCTTCTGCTAAGGTACTATGCTGTTGTATATCTCTCCTTAACTACCTGCCTGTCTGGCCAGGCTCCTACTCCCCTGTAATTAACTTTTATTGTGTCCATGTCACTGACATAAGTGGCCATGGCACAACTGCAGTTAAGAGAATTATATTTGAGAATAAAGTTGAAAAAATAACAAATAAAAACTAATATAGAACTATGATAGAGGCATCACTTCAGAAGCACTACTGTTCCTGAGATTCAAAGAAACTGTCAGTTCTCTCAAGTAATGTACAAGAGCAGCTTGTGTATTCAATTCCAAATCTAAAGCTTTCTTATTTGGATCTCCAAGCCCATTGCTGTTTTTGGCTATGGGAATCAAGGATGACATGCAGTGTCTATATCGCTTGCATCCCACTCCCTCACATTTTTCACATCATTATACACAAGTGCCATTAATGCCATACAGGTGCATTGTGAGCCAGCAGTTCCTTCTATAAATATGCCACTACCTTGATGAATCCTGCCTTGGACAATAGACTACTATCTGGACCTAGTGACCATTAAAACATCTATGTCATTTAAACATTTAAGCACGCAGTAAAACGAGAGTCCATTACATGACACTGATAAAATTCGACTCAGTAAACAAAATGCTAAAACTCACCTGTCTTGTTTTTATCTTACTGGTCCATTTCTTGCATCTCTTCTGGTAAAGCGACCTGTTATATAAAAACATACTGGTTATTAGTCTATGGAAGCTTTTAAATCGTCAATATAAGATGCTAGTCTTTACCACCTCATTTTTGCCCTACGTTTGCCTTTTAACTAGTGGATAAATATTTCTGCTTACCTCTACCACTTCGTAATCTTCGTATTCAAGGACCCCAAAGTCCTCGACAGCCTCTTCATCCTGTAAATATATGTAAAGGTAAAATATAAAATGTAAAGAGACAACCGATCTTTGTTACTGCATACTAAATGATCTAAACGTACATACGATGATTAATAAAAGTTTGGTGTAACCCTACCTGTTATTTCACAATTTTCTTAAGTATAAAAATATGTTACTCACCTCCAACCTAAAAGCCATTGTCGTCCCGTCGTCCAGGACAATTTTGAGGATTATTTTGTTACAGTCGTTACACTGTCACACCTATAACCGTCCCATTTTTGATGAAACAGCGACCAATGGACAGGTTTTTTATACACATTCTGTTTCTTACAGTGCGACATGTGCAGAAGTGTATCAATTGTACATTTATCTGGAATCTTGCTTTCCTTTAATCTTTCTCATTAAAATTCTGAACCCTGTTGCTCGGCAATCTCCTATGTCGTTTTGTAAAGGAAACTCGTAGCTCTGAAAAGTACGGCAAATTAGCAAGTGGTTGATCATCTTTTTGTCTCATTATTATTGAATGTTCATGTTGTAAGAACTTCAGACTTAATCTGTCCCGAGTGCTCATGGTGGACCTTTTCCCAAATATTTCCCTCCTGTTAGGATCTGATTTCTCAGCGTTCAGCTGCCCCCTTCACTACTTTCCTGTAAAGACAACATAGATATTCAATAATCCATTACTTTCTAATCAAATAAACTTTCATTGGAGATGATGCACATGGTTTGCCATATCCAGGCACATTATTGCACACACTTACACTTAGAAATTGGTGTTCATTTTCCAAGCGAAGCTTTGGACCGTGTTCAGGGTGTTCGTGTTTAAACAACAGGCACTCAATATCAAATGTAGCTCTGTATGGCTAGTATCGGTCTTATGCACCACAGCAAACAATCTTCGAACAACTCCGAGCCAAAGGCATTGTTGTTCCAGAGGAAGACCGAGGGTGGCGGCTTCATCAGTTTTATCAAAACTTAAAAGTTGCAGACCTGATAATTTAGTCGTGCGACTAAGTGCAACATACCTGATACCTGGTGCAAAAACATGTTTCAATGAAACTGCTGCATCAGTAACAGTTTTCGCTTGAGTTTTATGAACAGTGCAGACCCATGCTAACTTAAGAGGGTATTGGTATCAAGCCACTTTTACTGACTGATGTTCAATAAGTTCTACATGTGGCTTAAGTTTTACACTGTTTGTAGGTATATTTTCAGGTCTTACTGTTTGTTGCCTGGTATTTGTATCTATTTTGGGGTTATCAAAATGTACCCAGATGTACTGTGGGTTGATTTAATGGTTTTGTGCGATGTTCAATCTTCACAACAGTATCCATAATGCCATTTGAAAGTCCATCACCAACATTAAGATTTGTTTTAAGCATAACACTTGCATTTATAGCAATTTCTATCAATGGTTTTAATGCTAAAAATTCTTTAGCATAAAGAACCTTCTTTCTTTTTGTTTGTCCTGACCTTAAATTCATGATATCAGCTGCTTCTATTGTAATGATGTCAGAACAAAGTGTCTCTTACAGATCTTTGTTATGTTCGTCAACTTCTTTTTTCCCCCGGGGAAAATATACATTTAGCAATTTCTGTCAATGGTTTTAATGCTAAAAATTCTTTAGCAAAAGGAATCTTCTTTTCCAAAATTCTTGAAGCATGCTTTTGGAGTGTACTCGGAGTGTACCGGCTCATGATGGCGTTTCTCAAAAGGTAGTGCATCACTTCAAAAGCACTACTGTTTCTGAGATTCAAAGAAACTAAGTTCTCTAAAGTAATGTATAAGAGCAACTTGTCTTTTTAATTCCAAAACTGCAGCTTTCTAATTTGGATCTCCAAGCCCATTGCTATTTTGGCTATGGAAATCAAGGATGAAATGTCTTCCATCATGCATTTAGAACGCCATAGTCGCAAAACACAAGTCTTCAGAGCCCATTAAGCCAAAAAAAAAATAATAAAAAAAAATTCCAGGTTGTGTATAAGTAGAGTCTATTGCATTTTCTAAAGTGTAAAAAGATGGTTGTGATTCCAGTAAATTTAGTGATCCATCAAAATATTCTTGAGTATTAATAACATAAGTAGTTTCATTGTATTCAACTCTTGACGGCAACTCATTTATGAGCAAAAATGTTGGGTTTCCTTTATTCCATGATAGACATCATCACCAGCATAGAGAACGGTGTCTATATTGCTTGTATCCCACTCCCTCACATTTTTCACCTCATTATACACAAGTGTCACTAATGCCATACAGGTGCATTGTGAGCCAGCAGTGCCATCTATAAATATGCCACTGCCTTGATGGATCCTGCCTTGGACAACAGACTACCATCTGGCAGCTTGATATATGGTTGGGAGTGTCTCTCAGAGTATCCTTGCAGAATTCTTTTTTTCACATTGATCTTGCTAGGGTGTACATTTTGTGCAGCCCTTTCTCTTGATTCACCATTTTACTTTGAAAGGTAACTCTGTTCTCTACTGTGTCTGGCATCTTTAATATCTGGTCGGAAGCATTTTTCAGAGTCGTTGCTGAACTCTTTATTTTTCACATCGATCTTTTACGGTGTGCATTCTTTTACAGTGTGCATTTACCTCTGTCACATCGTAATCTTCCATTTCAAGAACCCCTAAGCCCTCGACAGCCTCTTTGTCCTATAAATATCTGTAAAGGTAAAATGTATAATGTACAAAGACAACTGATCTTCGTTACTACATACTAAACAATCTAAACGTACATACGATGATTAATTAAAGTTTGGTGTAACCCTACCTGTTATTTCACAATTTTCTTAAGTATAAAAATATGTTACTCACCTCTAACCTAAAAGCCATTGTCGTCCCATCATTAGGACGATTTTTATTATCATTTTGAAAACAGTCATCGCACTGTAAAATGTATAATCGTGCCATTTTTGATTAAACAGCGACTGATGGATGGAGTTTTTATGCACATTTTGTGCACGTCTTCTTTCTTACAATGCAACATGTGCACAAGTGTATCAATTGTACATTTATCTGGAATCTTGCTTTCCTTTAATCTTCATCATTAACATTCTTATTAAACCGCGGTGTCGCATGCTAATGCCATCCTTAAAGATGTCTATATCCCTTTCTTTGTAAAAGGTGACCATTTTTGCCACCGCTTCCAATATCGGTTCAGCATCTTTGTTTTTGTACCAGATGAGGAAATCTCGCATTGTGTGCATCCCGTTTTCAACCTACGCGCATTGGCACTGCACGTAATCTTCCTTCAGGTAAAACATTTTCATGGCTTCAAGATATTAATGTCCACTAATTTCATTGAATAATTTCTAAGATGTGATCACCAGCATAGAGAATGATGTCTATATTGCTTGCATCCCACTCCCTCACATTTTTCACCTCATTATACACAAGTGCCATAAATGCCATACAAGTGCATTGTGAGCCAGCAGTGCCATCTATAATATGCCACTGCCTTGATGGATCCTGCCTTGGACAACAGAGTGTACTCTGTCATTGTCAGAGTCGCTCGTTTCGTTGTCATCACTAATAATAATGAAAGACTCTGGACAGTTTGAGATGGATTTTTGTTTAAGCCTTTTTCTTTGATGCACCATTTTGCTTTCAAAGGTAACTCTGCTCTATATTTCTTCTGGCAGCTTTAACTTATGGCTCTACACAACTTTTATACTAGTTCCTTTTTTCATTTTTCTTTGTTCTCTTTTCTGCATATTTTCATAATATCTCTACTTTTCAAAATAAGATTGGAGTTCAAAAGGAAACAAATCAGTAGAGGTTCTAACAGAACAAGGCATCACTTCAAAAGCACTACTGTTTCTGAGGTTCAAAGAAAATGTCAGTTCTCTCAATTAATGTACAAGAGCAGCTTGTGTATTCAATTCCAAAACTGTAGCTTTCTTGTTTGGATCTCCAAGCCCATTGCTCTTTTGGCTATGGGAATCAAGGATGATATGCCTTCCATCATGCATTTAGAGCGCCATAGTCACAAAACACAAGTCTTCAGAGCCCATTAAGCCAAAAAAAAAAAAAAAAATTGCCAGGTTGTGTATAAGCAGTGTCTATTGCATTTTCTAAAGTGTAAAAAGATGGTTGTGATTCCAGTAAATTTAGTGATCCATCAAAATATTCTTGAGTATTAATAACATAAGTAGTTTCATTGTATTCAACTCTTGACGGCAACTCATTTATGAGCAAAAATGTTCGGTTTCCTTCCATGATAGACATCATCACCAGCATAGAGAACAGTGTCTATATGGCTTGTATCCCGCTCCCTCACATTTTTCACCTCATTATACACAAGTGCCATTAATGCTGTGCCTGTGCATTGTGATCCAGCAGTATCATCTATGAATATGTCGCTGCCTTGATGGAACCTGCCTTGGACAACAGACATAATAGAATATCTTGAACCACGCAGATTTCTCATACCTCTCTTTTTTCTGCCAAAAAACTGTAGTGCTCAGCAACCCCTTTCTTGGCATTTTCTCTTTTTTTTGTTCTTTCACAACTGATTAAGGAAAAAAAGTAATCAAAACTTTAAAAAAAAAATTTAATATTCTTCACTTCACAGGACATATTTTCCAAATGCTCTACTCTTACTTTCCATGGCACCTAAGACACACCTACACATCACAACCTTCAAATTACACCAAAGCTAAAGTATTCCATATAAATGCAGTTTTACTTATTATCCACCCACTTTAAATAAAAATTTGATCACATAATTTTTACTCTAGCAACTGTATTCTGGCAGCTTTGATATCTGGTTGGGAGCGTTTCTCAGAGTCTTGTTGCTGAAAAATATTTTTTTTAATTTTTTCATATCGATTTTCTATGGTATGATTCTGTGCAGCCTTTTTCTTTGATCTACAATTTGACTTTGTCTGCTTTCTACTTTGTCATTATGAAAAAAAAATTGCCAGCTTGTGTATAAGCAGTGTCTATTGCATTTTCTAAAGTGTAAAAAGGTGGTTGTGATTCCAGTAAATTTAGTGATCCATCAGAAGATTCTTGAGTATTAATAACATAAGTAGTTTCATTGTATTCAGTTCTTGATGGCACCTCATTTATGAGCAAAAATGTTCAGTCTCCTCTATTCCATGATTGACATCATCACCAGCATAGAGAACGGTGTCTACATCGCTTGCATCCCACTCCCTCACATTTTTCACCTCATTATACACAAGTGTCATTAATGCCATACACATGCATTGTGAGCCAACAGTACCATCTATAAATATGTTGCTGCCTTGATGGATCCTGCCCTGGAAAATAGACTACCATCTGGCAGCTTGATATATGGTTGGGAGTGTCTCTCAGAGTATCTTTGCAGAATTCTTTTTTTCACATTGATCTTGCTAGGGTGTGCGTTTTGTGCAGCCCTTTCTCTTGATTCACCATTTTACTTTGAAAGGTAACTCTGTTCTCTATTGTGTCTGGCATCTTTGATATATGATGGTCTGGGGGATGTCTCCGACCGTATGCTGGGGATATGTTGCTCCACTCAACAAACTCACAACTTTGATTCTATACAGGTTTATTTCTGCCAGAGTAAAAGTACAGAGGAGCCTTAAACCTTACAATGTGAAGGACAACCTTCCTGTTCCAGAGCTAACCCTGTACTGACTTCTACATCACACTGTTATATGAACTGAAAGTGGCCATGATGGGCGACAAACGCAGTTTTGTGTCGAGTCTCTTCATCTGAGGGTAGCTGCCAGGTGAAAAGGACCAGTGAACTGAAATACTTAGCCTGAAATTCAGAAAGAACGTCAAGTATGTCTGACAGTCTGGGTAAGGGAAAGTGCATAGGTTTTGTCACTTTGTTAAGTCGTCTGTAATCTATCGCAAATCTCGTGGACCCATCTTTCTTTTTGACCAACACTACCAGACTTGCCCACTCACTATCAGACTCTTCAATAATGTTATTTGCTAACATTTCGTCAGTCTGTCGTTCAACTTCAATTTTCTGTGCAGGGATCTGTCTCTAGTGTCGTTTACGTTGGGGAGGGGCATCTCCTGTATCAAGCTCAGATAATTTTGAAGCAGAAATACCTCTATATTTTCCAATCAAAGCTAACAACTGTTGTTTCTGAATGTCCCTCCAGTCAGCATCACTAAGGTCAACTCCTGTTTCCTGGCCAATTTTTACAAATTGAGGGTCTGCTTTAAGACTATCAGACGGAGATGCTTCTGTTGAGATCACCGAATGCACATTAACTAGGTTACTGAATGGGATCAGATTTTTGTCATCAGTGGGATATGCTTTAGCTAAAATTTTGTCCTGAGGTACAAATATAGGCCATTAGTTGTTTTGACCACACATCTAGCAACAAAGATGTCATCATCAGTTGATTCTAACAGTAAATTTTGAATTTTTGATTTGTTTGCACCTGAAACTTTGATGGGAACTAAGGATTCTTGTCTGGGATTTACTATGACACGTTCTTTTGCTCATGCTAGGCCAGTATAATCTGCTTTGTTTGTCTCTATCATCTCATCATTTTCAAAGGTAATAATTTCATTTTTAACATCAAGACTTCAGCCTATTCAAATAATTAATGTATAATTTGGGTTTGAGCGTTTATCTTAAAGTGATCAATATATATATGGTGTCCTCTAGTTTATAAAATGAGTCAGCCATTTCTCTACATCTTCATCTCCATTTCCTCTAAATTTTCCTGGAGCTAACCCTAGATCTGAGGACATTGTTATTTTCTTGTTTTTTTTTTCAATTGTTAATTCACTGTTCATCTGGCGATCATGGACGTTCAGCATATTCTGCTTCTTCTTTGCTGAGGTCAATGATGATTGGAGACTCTGAGTGTACTCTGTCTTTGTTGGATTCACTTGTTTAGACGTCATCGCTAATAATAATGGGAGACTCTGGACGGTTTGAGATGGATTTTTGTTTAACGATGAATGGCCCTTCAAACTTGAAGATTTTTAAAAATTTGTTGTTGCCATTGTTGGAATTGGTTTGGCCTCTTTCAAAAAAAAAATGGTGACTTTTGTTCGACAGCTTGGTTTAATAAACTGCATTTGTGAATAACGGCCTGTTGGTGTGAACTTTCTTGGGCCATCTATTGGTCGGTCTGGCAACCATTACAATTTTCACTTTGTACTCGCACGATTTGCCTTGTGAAGAAATAAGTGAAGATTTGGTGGATGATGGCTGTACTAGTCGGTCCATTTTTTTTTCTTGGCGAGAGCTACATCTACTTCCTGGAAGAGCGACAAAAATGCTGACCAATCTGTATACGCTATTTCAATGACTGTGGTGGATTCACCCTGTTGGTAGCAGATCTTTATGGGAGATTTTGAACTCTCGAAGGACAATTTATAGACAGAATGTCAGAATGCTTCTGTTTAAAAATGCCTCTTCTATCTCTCCTGCGTGCTTTATGACACGACCCCAAACAATCTCATTGCCTTTTAACTAGTGGATAAATAATTCTGTTTACCTCGACTACTTTGTACTCCTCACATATGAATCCCTCGAAGTCTTCGGCGGTCTCTTCTTCCTGTAAATATATGTTAAGGTAAAATATATAATGTAAAGAGACAACCGATCTTTGTTACGGCATTATGAGGGTCCACGCTTAGAGGTAGATCACCTCGAATAAACAACTCAACACAGAGAGTTACTGGAGAGACCTTTATTATAGCTCCTCCTCAGCATCAACTGCTGATGTTAGGATGCAGAGGATCTTATATATTGCAACATCAAAGACATACCTTGATATAAAAGACTTCCAGGTTAATTACTATTGAACGCTATATAAATTCTAATGCTAATCTACATGACATATAATCTAACACTACTCTACACCTAACTTCAAGGGGACAGGGTGTCCAGTGACAGACAGACTGTCTTCTGCTAAGGTACTGTACTATGCATAACCCTCCTTAACTACCTGCCTGTCTGGCCAGGCTCCTACTCCCCTGTAATTAACTTTTATTGTGTCCATGTCACTGACATAAGTGGCCATGGCACAACTGCAGTTAAGAATATTATATTTAAAATAAAGTTGAAAAAATAACAAATAAAAACCTAATATAGAACTATGATACAGCTCTCTTGGCCGACAAAATTTGTGCCTCAAATTTTTTTAGAGAACATTGCGGCCCTGAAGTACGTATGGCTTAATATATCATAATGTTGAAGGAAAGAAAAACACATACAAAGAAATCATTATCCATACACAATTATTCATTTTATCACTGAACACTTAATATTACTGCAACCTATGGTATACTAAATTATGTATTACTATTCCTTCACAATTATTTATTTAATTAATATACACTTAGCATTACTGCACTTATGACATGCAAATATTATATAATAGTATACCATAAAAATAACAAATAAATACATGACTTAGTTTTAAGAATAACATTAAATACATATCAGCAATTCATCCTATAACCTTTCTATTGCATTATTCATTTATAAGTGAATATTACGTTATAACACACATTAATAGTAAATAAGAATTTAACAAATAACTACAATAATATGATATGCCAGCCAATATACCTAAACCGCTCATTGCAACGTATATTTGGTGAGTGGACTGTTCACACATGTCCTATTCAAGCTTTGCATGTGCTAATTTTAATGTTGACAACAACAGATCATTTCTATACATGAAGTTAATATTCAGGTGCGCAATATGACTCACTCAAATTTTTCTTAAAGGTAGACTAATCTACCATGGTGTAGGCTAACCAGGTTGGCCTCAAAAGGTTCCTTAGTCAGTTTTTTCAATTTAAGGTATTCTATTAACGAGATGGTGAGCGTTATTGGTAATGTGACATTTGCTTTTGGTTGCGCGTGGCAAGCCAAAATTGTGGTATCTCCCCATTCAATTATTACTTTGGGCATGAATCCCCTAACTAAAGTTAAATTTTGGATGATGGGTGTGCCTTCAACCGTAAGCTCCTTGGGACAGGCTGGGGTTTTAGCAAGTGGCAGTAGTAACGTGTCCTTTGCGTTTGACAATTCCAAGGCTAAACAATTTTTACGATTTCTCTTTTTGCATTGAACCAACAAAATTACTAAACTGACAAGTACTAAGATGACCAGAAAATGGATAGATGGTGTAATATCTGCTGTGAGAATTTCGTACAAATTGACTTCATTAACCACAGATGGTGCTGTTGTTGGTGCCACATATACAAATACTGGTGCTGGCGTAGCCTTTACATGACCCATGGTGATCATGGCTGTGGTCAGTATTTTTAGTTTGTAGGTTAAACAAAGAGAGAAGATGACACACAAGCCTGACAAACCTAAAGCTATATAAGAAGTGATTTCACTTGTAGATGTCTCGACCGGCAGTAACTTAAGATCACCTGTCATCAATGGTTCGGCAAGAGACTGAAAAATCATTTCACCTTTTTGGGCAGCCTTCATGACCTCCTTAAGATTTAATTGTATAGCTGAATCTTGATGAATAAATTTAGAAAAGTTACTTTTGTATAACTTTATCTTGGGGATGTCGATTGTTGGGAGACTTGTATACAATGAATGCCCTAAAATAGATGATAAGTTCGGACTATCAAAAAAATGTTGCAAGACAGCTAGATTTATTGGGTGCAAGACTTCCATCATGTTTGATGTTTCGCAAAATTGGTGTGGTGGCAGGTAAACGGAAGTATATTGGACTGAGCAGATACAAGGAATCTTTACTAGGCAGAAATCACACCCTGTCATTGTCTTATTTGTTGGACAATCAAGAGAGACATTTTGAATTTTGTTAATTAGTATGTGTGTTTTTCCAACACGTTTGACAGAAGGTTTGACACTGTTGGGGAGGAATTTAAAATCACAGGTTTCTTTTACCTTTAATTTGTTGTTTTTTAGTATGGCCTGAATACAGTCATGATTAGTGGTGGGTTTTAGCGTGGTTGCCTCGCAAAGTTTTTCTTTCTCTCCCGTGCACTCATTTAAAAAGGCTTGATCAAAAGTAATGGGTGATTTATTGTTCCTGGATTCTCCAAAATATTCGGGTACATTTGCTAGAAGTGAAGCATGTTTACTTGTGGCATTAACAGAAATTTGGAATGTTTCGGTCTGAAAAATTTGAAATGATTCTGACGAGGAAAGGATAGGAATTTTGAAAGTCACCACTATGGAATCATTCATTTTGTTGGCTGAGAATTTTGCGAACTTACACTTAGAAATTGGTGTTCATTTTCTAAATTGCCAGTTTGTGTATAAGCAGTGTCTATTGCATTTTCTAAAGTGTAAAAAGGTGGCTGTGTTTCCAGTAAATTTAGTGATCCATCAAAAGATTCTTGATTTTTAATTACATAAGTAGTTTCATTGTATTCAATTCTTGATGGCAACTCATTTATGAGCAAAAATGTTCGTTTTCCTCTATTTCACGATAGACGTCATCACCAGCATAGAGAATGGTGTCTAAGTCGTTTGCATCCCGCTCCCTCACATTTTTCACCTCATTATACACAAGTGCCATTAATGCCATACAGGTGCATTGTGAGCCAGCAGTACCACATATAAATATGTCACTACCTTGATGAATCCTGTCTTGGACAACAGACTACCATCTGGCAGCTTGATATATGGTCGGGAGTGGCTCTCAGAGTATCCTTGCAGAATTCTTTTTTTTCACATTGATCTTGCTAGGGTGTATATTTTGTGCAGCCCTTTCGTTTGATTCACCACTTGACTTTGAAATGTAACTCTGTTCTCTACTGTGTCTGACATTTTTTAGAAAAAATGTTGGGTCTCCTCTATTTCATGATACACGCATAGAGATAGAGAACTGTGTTTCACTTGCATCCCGCTCCCTCACATTTTTCACCTCCTTATACACAAGTGCCATTAATGCCATACAGGTGCATTGTGATCCAGCAGTATCATCTATGAATATGTCACTACCTTGATGAATCCTGCCTTGGACAACAGACATAATGGAATATCTGGAACCCGCAGATTTCTCATACTTTCTCTTTTTTCTGCCAAAAAACTGTGTTGTGCTCAGCAACCCCTTTCTTGGCATTTTCTCTTTTTTGTTTTTTCACAACTGATTAAGGGAAAAAACCTAATTAAAAGTTTAAAAACATTTTTAATTCTTCATTTCTCAGGACATAAATGTTCTAAATGCTCCACTCTTACCTTCCATGGCACCTAAGACGCATCTACTATTTCTAGTTGTCAGTCAGCATCTTCTGAGCAAGGCACAGGGTAAGCTTTACTGGCCAAGTCTCAGAATTAAAGGCTGTATGATGTCCACTTTTCATACAAACCGTTCAATATCTGGGCACAGGCATGCTGCCTTATCCACAGACAGGAACAATCTTCTTCAGTTTCCAAGTGTTAGCAAGTCTGTTCCATAGTAATCATTCTCCAGTCTCAAACAGTAATCTATTTCTGCTGCCAAAAGATCCCAACAGGTTTTAAGTGCATGCCGCATTACACAGTTTGCTATTCTACCCTCATTTCTGCCAATGAGTTGCTTCAGCTGAGCTTACCATTGCTGGGTGTCTAAGGTGCTGCAGCATCACAGGGGTTACATACAGCCACTAGGTGGTTGAGGTCATTTCTCTCTGCCTCTTCTGTCCATCTTTGCTGATTCCTGTGGTCTTGATCTCTGCTGATTGTTCAAGACTCGCATGTGGTCATTCAGGTACTCATTTTTACTCAAGGTGAATTGTTTCAGGGATTTTTCTCTTCTAAAGTCCTGGCTCAACTCGCCAATTTTAAAGTTGTCTTCTCACAGTGCACAAGTTTACACAAGATTATCAAGTCTGGCAGCAGGATGTTGAGTTTGCATGGTCTTGTACACCATACATGGTCTTGTCTCAGAATGGGACCGTTAAAACTTGCTCTTTCAACAAGGCCTCTTCAATTTCTTCTGCGTGTATCTTGAATTGGCCCCACACGGTCAAGTTAAAGGGAATTTTGCGCTTGCTCTTGTCCATCAACACGATCAAAGTTTTGTTATGTCTGCTAAGACAGGCAGTGGCACAAAACGATGAACAGAAAAGTAGAAATGTCGCCATAGCTCTAGGTTGAGTCTACTGGCAGTAGTGGGATTTATCCGTGCTTATATATAGTTAGAAAAATGCTGAGTCAAGAATCTGGATTATTGTTATGACAATCGAGACTAATTTGTAAATTACACTCACTTAGTGACAATCTAATACAGAATTTATTAGTTAAGAAAAATCTTGTTTGGTAAATAAATCCCTGGTATAGCAACTGCCGTGTTGTTGTGATTTCTCAACTGTCCCGTTTGACATCAGGATATGTGTGTACTGCATTCATGTCTGTCTTTGAAAGTCACACTCTTTGTTTACTCTTAATGTAATTCTCACAGCTTTCAAACTGATTAGGCACATGAGATGCATGATTCTACCCAGGGTAACTAAAGACAGCTGCGCACCACGTTTATTCAACTGAAGAAGGTAGTGGTAAAGTTTGAAAAAATACATAAGATTCTTAAGAAATAACAAATGGTATCATTTTAAAATTTATATTGTTAAATTTGTTTTCCTAAAGGTACACATTTCAATTTTTGTAATAATAAAATCTTGAATTCAAAAATTCACCTTTTGTAAAATACAAAATAAAAGATTTTTTGTGAGAATTCATAAGCATGATGAAGCAGTCCCTGGATATTCTTGCTTTGTGTGGTTGGGCGTTATCAGGCATCATTATAGGTGATGGATCTCTACAAACAGTGCAACGATAGGTCACAATATTTTGCCTCAGTATCGTTGGCCATTCAGGTTGCCAGCAATAAAATGCACAATGTTACACAAGATTGCCGAGTCTAGATGCTATGTTTGCATGGTTGTGTTTTTAATGGTATTAAAAATGCACACTTGAATGAGTAATGACTGTGGGATTCTAGATTACGGAGAATGTTGTATAATGTTCTAGATAACGGATGCATATGATACTGTACAACCTGTTCACCACACATTTGGTGTCTTACCAGTTCAAGTTTCAATGTTGTGTATCTGTTTCTGAGGGTTTTATTCTCTCTATGTGAGTATAATACAGTTTATAAATCAGTCTCCATTTAACTGGTGTTTGGTACTATATTGGACATGTCCTGTAGGTTTGCTAATGAAGGCAATTATGAAGTTGACAAGTTTAAATTACAATGTCTATGTCTAAGGCTCACTACTGCTTTTAACTTGAATACTGCTACGACTAGTCCTAGGGTAATCAAAGATCCTACAGCGCTAGCTAAACCATCTGAAAATCAAATCAAAATCAAATTAAACAGTGTTAATTTGAGCTCAGCGACAGAATCATATATGGTTTCATTCATTTCAAATACTCTAGGCTTGAAACTTTTGCGAAATAAGTTGTCCAAAATTAGAAGCGAATACTTTTTTGTGTCATATATTTTTCCAATTGTTCGTCACTAGGTATTCCCTCTATAAACATTATATGTTTAGGGACATCTTTTTTTATTTGATCATAAGCCTCTTGCCACACAGCCTAAGTGAAAATAATATTATCAAAAGCATTGTCTGTCATAAAATCTGAGTATCGTAAGAAATTTTGAAGAAAAGTAATCTTGCCAGCTCTGGTAAGTCAGTTGATGACCAAACTTAATGAAAGCTTCATTCTCAAATCCGTGTTTCTCAACTGAATATCTCTGAAATAGTGAGGCTATATAACCACCACTTTTTTGTATCTACTCTATCACATGACTGTTCTTATACAACTACTTACCCACTAGTTCGTTTTTCAAAAGTTTCTAAGTGGTGGACCAGCTCATCGTCTTTTTCAGTTTGCCATCTTTCAAACTCTTCTACATGTGCGACAAAATTCACTGTCGGAAATACAGCTCCCCCACAAGTCTGAAGAATGCATGTTGCTTGCTCGTGTCCTTTCTATTTCGGGACATGTATACTCAGCGTAACTCAATGACTCAGCTTTTTTTTTTTTTTCAAAAAAAAAATAAAAAAAATCAGTTAAACCTGGTTATAAAGATAACAGGAATGTTCCAGATCCGAGTCTCATCTCTTTCTTAGTATTATGTTATGGAATGTTCTAGAAAAAAAGATTGTATAATAAAACGTGTCTATTGAAATTCTGATTAAAGAGCGGTTATACAATATTCAAAAAACAGCTAAAACTGGTTATAAAGATAATAGGAATGTTTCAGATTCCTTTTTTCTTAACGCGAGGAAATAACTAAACGACTTCCATGTTGTTTTACATCCTTTATTATTATCTTTACTGCCTTCTTTTAAGAAGAACTTGTCAAATGAAGGGTCAAGATGATCCCTGTCTGAAAAAAAGGAAAGAATAATTATAAACCAGTTTACATATAACATCTTAAATAAATGTATATAAAGTGTATAGATCGTGACCATAGTGACATGAACCAATAAACATAAAGCGGTCAACACATGGTGATTAACAAGAGCGGAAACATCTGTTTGGTTCTAGCTTGAAAAGTCATAATTATTTTATTGAAAATTTCAGAAGACAATATAATAGAAGTGAAGTATAGATATAATTCTGTCACATATTGTTAAGTACCAAATTTCGTCAGTCGGACTTCAAGTTAAGATAATGTCACATTAGATAATGCGCCAGTTCTTGGGCCTTAGTGTTGTGCGCCCAGCTGGTCCAATAAAATGAACAAGATTCTCATTTGACGCAGGTAGAAATTTAATAACATCTTTTGGAAATATACAAAGGTTTCTGCTTACTGTCAGTCCAAAATGTATAATGGTCGCGATCATTCCCATTTGACTGCCCCTTCTAAGCTTATCTTTGGATATGAATATTATTTTAACTTAATTATTCATATCAATTATAGAATACCCGAAGTGGTATTTTACAATATGACATTTCTTTTAGCAAGTGAGAATCACTGGAAGGCAACCATACCATGCACTCAAATACAAACATACGTTAGGATATTGTTTCTATAGTTCAGGAAGAAATCACCTCCACAGTGATTCGTCTTACACCCAAAACTTAACTCTGTCACATATACACCGCGTGGTCTTCATCATCCCAATTAATGCCTTCATTGACTAGTTTCATTTTGAATCTTTCATCGTATGCTCTTCAGTTTGAAATTTTGTTGTGGAACACTGTGGGTAACACCAAAAGGGCTGCTTCCCATATGATGTACATATGAGAGGTTCAGGGAGTTTGATGATGAGTAAATTGGAGGGCTTCGTAAAGGCCGAGGCTGTCCATTGTAGTAGTTCCACCATTACTTCTGTGGCATCCTTAGCTGCTTGGCTAAGATTTTTTTTGTATGGCAACAGGCACTCCTCTTTCAGCCTTCCAAGTTTGAAACTGGCCTTTTGACAATTGTTTTTCAAGCTAGTTTCACAGCCAAGAAAAGGACACAACACTTCCTCAGATTTTCTGCCTGTTTATTGAACCTTACTCCCACCAGTATAGCTACAACGCCTACTACTGCTCCTGCTGTTACTGGAGGGCTGTGGGAGACCCTCCATTTATTATGGTCTACACATAATACCACTATTGAGAACTAAATACAATTTACATAAAACAATTAAAATTCCGGTATACGTATAATAATGCCATCAGAAGTAAATGCAGTTCTGTCTTCAACATATAAATATTAATGATAATTTCAGAGCCAGACGTCTGGAGTAGTAAATGGACATACAGCGTCTGGAGTAGTAAATGGACATACAGCATGCCAGAGCTGTAAAGGCTTATTCTTATAACATTGAGTTATGATACTAGTGCCAGGTGTCATTCACTACAATTTCATTAAAAGCTCACCTTTAAACATGACCATGTAGCACATATTACCTCAAAGCTTACAAAGTTTCAGCAGTGGGCAGTTCACCACATCTGATTTGATTTCACCTGATCTTTTTTCTCTCTTCTCTTTCTTTTTGTAAAGGGAATCCTTTTATATTCATGATATGTTGGAAAAGAAGGAATCTGTGTATCAGATATCTGGTAAATCCAGTGTTACAAATGTGTTTTTGGTGAAAACCTGAACACTTCAACCAGTTACACCCTGTTGTTTAATTTAATCATTATGGCCTCTTTTAATGGTAGTTGTAGTGCTATACAGTAAACCAGTTATTAGTATCATTTATTTAATAATATGTGCTAATTATTGCTATGGTCATTATTACAATCATTTAGACAATATTTTGACATCATTTACATTTCGGAGTATTGTTTTTAGAATGCTACCCATTGTTTTGAAATAATTCATTTAATAAAAGATAGAAAGATCATTTGGTACCTTGTGTAGTTAAAAAGCGCAGATTTATTCCACCAGAGGACTCCACGTGCAGTGGTTATACGAGAAAATGTTGTGTCATGATAAAAGCACTGCTCACCAAGCAAGTTCAGTCATTATTTTTTTATATATAAGAAGTTATCAGATGCCCTCTCTTATGTTTTCTAGTGGTGCACAATTACATTTTAATTAATTATTGAGATAATCTCAAAACATAGTGTTAAGCGAAATTCATTTAAGGTGAAAAAGTATCAATTGGAACTAAGAAATGTATTAGCTCTAAGATGCATATTTTTAATATACACCATAGGTTTCTGTCTATTGAAAATGACCAATGTGTGTATTACTGTTCTTCACCTTTATTGTTGTACGTCATCATTAATGGCTCTTTTACTACATCCATGCTAAGATTGTGTATTCCATCCTCTGTTTCTGGTGAAGATCTATACATCCATATTTTTGTTTTTATTTTCCTTATATTATTTTTGTTAGTTCTTATAATAATAATAATAATGATAATAATAATAATATTTATTATTATTATTATTATTATTATTATTATTATTATTATTATTATTATTATTGGAAGAGGGATCAAGTGCCATGTACTTTTGTAAAGAAAAATTGTTGGACAAAAAGAAAGAATAAATGGATAGATGCAGCCATGAACGACAGTTGTTGAGTTCAGTTCTGTGCCTTTAAATTAAATGTTCAACTTTCTTGAGAAATAAATGTGTTGCTTTGATACATCATTAACATTACTTACAATGACTTTGGAGAAACAAGGAATCATGGAATGACATTCATAAACTGTTGTGCATAAATCAAACTTTTTTTCTGTCACAAGATTATACAAATCGCCCAAGTTTGAGCTGTCATTCAATTATTGAATATTATGTGATCCAAGCACATAAGTGGACACCTTTCCCTCTCAGGCTAAAGCATTCAGCAATGCAGTTGTTGTACCATAGTTTCTCTACTGCAATCTGACCATTGTGATATGCTAAACCTGGGTACTGCTAATGAAGTACCGGAAATGTTACTTTTGGATTTCACATCAAATTTTATGAATAAGCAGAAAAACTCAGATCATGGTTTAATGAAGCCTAAAAGGCTTTTATTGAAAATATTTGAAACCAACATTACTTATTGATTTTTTTTTTTTTTTTTTTTTTTGGGGGGGGGGGGGGAAAAAATGGAAATAATTAAGCGGACACCCAACTCTTCAGGAAATCAAATTTTTTT
>NW_019775595.1:56009-109731 GCF_001039355.2 Lingula anatina
TTTTTTTTTAAAATTTTTTAAAACATTTTTATTTATTTTTTTTTTTTTTTTTTTTTTTTGGGGGGGGGGGGGGCAAAAAATGGCAATGATATAGCTGACAGCCAACTCTTCAGGAACTCTAATTTATTCTCTCATTTTCCCCCATTTTAAGTCCTTTCCCATTCCTATCTGTTTCATTTTTTCTTATATCACATTCATTTTTATTTTTGACTACATGCCAGTTCCCTTACCTCTTTACCCTTGCTGTCAGCTGTCATGCCTTCATCATCTGGGTGCATAGTATCCAGGAAAATGAACACACTTTCTTTATTCACCTGTTACAATTTGTATGTCTTCTAACCCCTATTACCCCAGCATGGGACCAATAAAACTGGTCAAATAATTGCCAGATTTCTAGGAGATTAAAGGGAT
Organism: Lingula anatina; assembly: GCF_001039355.2. Next base: position 56,421 of record NW_019775595.1, read on the forward strand.
GAAAATAGAGTTGAAAAGTAAAGATGAAGTTATGCGCAATCTAAAAAAAGTCGTGGAAATATTGAAAACAGTTGAGCAGTGGTTGCCGTTCTGCCAGTGTGTTCATGGGTTGTGCTATCACTACAGTTACGGTTACAATTACTAGCAGGCTACACATCATGTGGGGAATAGGTGCAAGAAGTACAGGTTTGTCAGACGGGCAGAAAAAAAAACAGACAAGTAAGACAGACTTTTTGGTTTAAAAATGCTTAATTTAAAAGGGTAACAACTCTTCATATGAGGTTCAAAATTCCACATTAAACACATTATAGATAACATACAGAAATATATTCCATTTTACCACCATAGTGGTGGTTATTGTAGTTCTAAAATATGTTTGCCATCATACCACATGAACCTTCATAAATTTCTACCCTCTGCAATAATCTTTTTAGAGATTGTTTCAAAACAAACACTTGAAAAAAAAAGACCAACTTTGAATGTCGGAAAAGAGTCATTAACCATTGTTAAATATGGAAACGTAGTCTTTTACCCCAGGAAAATATGTTTTATGGCACTTTTCCCGCCAAAATGGAGAGCTGTTATCCCTTTAAAAGTCCTCCATATTGTTGTAATGTTATTTAGAGTTCATATATTGTGTGTTTGTGTAAAATCTCACCAACTGTCTTACAAGAGAACATGTTTTTATTTCTTGTTTGACCACATTCCTGAGATAAAAATGTTATTTCTGTTAACAGGTTGATACCACCCAAACCTGACCAGGAACCAGTGTCCACTAAGACCAATGGCTTCAAAGCTGACCATACAAACTTCATCTGGAATAGATTTTCCAGAAGTTTTTACTCGAGAGTCTTCAAATTCATTTATTAACTGCCTGGCTTAATATTTTACTCGGTAGTTCACAGATGCGATATTCAAAATGATGTAAAATTCCATTCTTCTTCTTGTATTTTTGCATATTTGTCCATTACCCAAGTCTCCAATTATGATATCAAATTTTTAAATATGAAATTATGTGTACATATTTCAAACCAAAAACACACCCAATATTAGTGTTCATTCCAAGTAGTTAGGGTAATTTTTTGCCTATTTCATGATATGTTCATAATGAGAAGAACAAAAAATTAGAAAGGAAATGTACCTAATGTTAAATAGACTGTGTGTGTGTGTAAAAATGTAAATATGTTGTCCATAAAAAACACAGTAGGTATGTAAATATTTGGTTTACTTTAATGATACATTTGTAATGATCTTATTACTACCACCAATTCAACATTGGTATTTTAAATGCCTTTCTTTCTTTAAAACAATAGATAAGTTGATGATTTCAGCATTTTCAAATGCCACAGAAAAGGTTGGTTTTGTTAGCAGGTTCTGGTCTTCAGCATTCCATCCTCCCTCACAGCGGTAATGGACCTTTCCATCACAGCCAATGAAGCCGAGAATTTCCTCCAACTTGGTGGAGATACAGGACCACCCCTTCTCAGTGGCAGGGAAGCACTCGTCACTGATTTCATCCTACCAGATCAAGACACTGTAACAGAAAGAAAGAGCAGAAAGGTAGTGTTTTTATGTTTTTGCTTGTTTCATGACATTCCTAACCTTTGCATAAATTGATGTTTTTTTTAATTTTTTTATTATTATTATTTTTTTTTTATAATAATCTCGAAATCTGTTTTAAAGTTTTTTTCCATTTGAGTTTTATATCTGTTTATTCATCTTAAAATACAGGTTGTAAGTTGATTTCTTTTGTTAAACCTATTTTATAGATTATTTGAATAAGTATTTTACCAACATCCAAGTAAGTCAGAAAAAAAAAAAGGAGTTCACCAATGGTGTCACAAGAAATAAGTAAATACTACACTTTTCTATAGATGATAATCTGTTTGATGACTACAGCCTTTTTCATTTTATTCCTCTGAGAAACATTACTTTAGGCCAAGCCAATATTTGTATACTTTTTTGNGTTAGGTCGATCCAGATGGATCGATCTAAATCTATGGGAATGCAGCCTTAAATAGCCTCCTGAAGGAGACAACTCCAATATATGAATGCATAAAACATAATGTGCATTATTTTCTGTACACCCAAAATAAAATATATTTACCACATGTGAAACAAAAGGGATGAAAGTTTCGATATGGTTTAAACTTTACTTTATGTGCCATAACAAATGCCCAATACATTTATATATTTATTTCAGTTGTACAAATGACATGATGTAACAATGTCATTTAGAAATACATTATTTAGACTACAATAACAATTACAAGTAAGAATAAAAAGAACTTGTGTAAGCCCATTATTTCAAGGCCCAAGAAAAAATATGTATACCCTATCTAGTAATGTGATCCCTTACTTCCACCCGCTGTTGGCTCTCAGATAGTCCGTGGGCAGTCAGAGAAAGGGCATACAGATAGAGATATAGTCAACACACTGACGAGATGGTCTGGAAGTTGGAAAAGGTACACATTGTTCATTGTATTTTTAATAGATTTTTTTTTTTTTTTTTTTTTTGTAATCAATGTATAAGGAGAATGGTTCACAGCATATGGGAGGTCACTTTTTTCATATATTTCAATCAGTACAGAGCTTAAAAGCTTTAATGATTTAAAATTGCTCACCTCTTCCCTCCCCCCTCCCCGGCCTCCACCCCCCGGACTTTGGAGGGAGAGGGGGATTAGGAAAAGGCAGTCATCACTGTGGGATCATAGTGAGAGTGTTATGCCAAGTTGTGTTTCATCTGCTTATCTGGATTCAACACACACTTGAGGATTGTTGTGTAAACAGATGTTCTGTTCAACACTTCCGTTTATATTGTTTGACATGGTCTCTCCTGATGTTACAAGAATGTGCTATAGCAATCAGAAGACAGTAAGTGCAGTGAGTCAGAAAAAGGGAGGAAACCAAACTTGGATATATGTCACCAGACATCCAAATTAATTCCGAGAGGTTTTCAAAATTGTTTTCAATTGTCCTCTTCAGTAAGTTGTTGAGATGTAGCTTTATGTTGGGATTCTATGTCCTAGATAATTACTATTATTATTACTTGTTGGTTTTTTCAGGTTTTATTGGGATCAGTTTTGTGTTTTGTATGTCTCTCACAAAATTGTTGGATGTTGACAAATGATCACTTATTTTAAACTAAATACAATTGATATTGCACACACACAAACCCCTTCAAGAAAAAAATATGAACTTTTTTATTTTTTAACTGTTCTTTCTTTTGGAGGAACACTGTTGGCAGCAATTATCTCTCAATGAAAGGCTCTTTCTTTGCCTTGTTCTGTGCCAAATTAGAAAGAAGCCCTTTCCCATGACATTTGAACGCAAGCCAACTTGTGTGGCAACAATAATTGCCATTTTATGGAAAATTCATGACCCAAGTCTTTTTAACTTTTCAGATTCAATAATAGGGTGTGATTTGTTAAACTTGCTGTGTTTCAAATGATTTTTTTTTACAGTAAGCTCAGTTTTGTGAGAAGTATTGTTTGATCATTGGAGATGAAAATGGAGAAAAAAACTAACGAGGGAAGGGTTTTCAAACATGTATGTACATTGTAAATAATTTTTTTTAAACAAGGCTTATTAGAAAGGAGGAAAAGAAGGCAAATCACATTTAGCATTATATGCTCTCCTTAAATCAGTGACGATTACAAAAAAACTGAATTTTTTAGAAAATAAATTTTGTTGAAGAAAGCAGTGCTTGTCAAACATTTTCTACATAGCTCATTGCGTAAATTCATCACAGATTTGACATCTGTAAGAATTTCTGTTAAGTTCTTTCTGAAAACCTATATCAAGGAAACTCTTAATGACGGGAAGCCTGCCACTGTTGTAAGGCAGTGCTGCCAAAACTACTTTCTCTTGTACTTAATAGCAAATGTAAATAAACGGAAGTGAAAATCCATTGAAACTTGCTGCTGTGTTGGGTAAGGAAAAGTGGATTTGTTATTTAATTGGAAAAGCTCCTCATTATTGAAAGGCAACATGTGTGTTTTGTTTAATGGGTCATTTTAAAATTAAGTATGGGGCAAGAAAGATGGTGAATTATAACGATTGAGCGCTGCTCCAAAATTTAGAGTATTAAGATGTATGATTAGGAAAGACTGCATACATGAAAGGCACTGGAGGGTTTTTATTTACAATTAACGATAATGATAACCTTATAATTGAAATATGCCATGTTTAAATAATTTAACTTTACATCAATATAAAATATCATGTAAGTAGTTGGAAATAAAGAATACAGATGTACAGATTTAGAATGGTAGAAGATGGAAATACTAGCTCTTTACAGTGAAGTCCGCAAATTTTCAAAGCATGATCTGGAGAGATCAAAATTTTGAAAAAATGTGGAAGTGCTGTGAGAAAAACACCAAAAGTGTGATTATTATATCTGATGTGAAAATAATCAAACATATATATATATATATATATATATATATATATATATATATATATATATATATATAATCAAATATATATATAAATGTTATTTAATATTATTGCTATATATATATATATATATATATATATATATATATATATATATATATATATAAATGTTATTTAATATTATTGAAATAGTTTCTAACTCTAGTGAATTCTTAATCATTAGAATTTTGAAGAAATGGGTTTTGTATTACAGGAATTTGAAAAAAGATTACCCCAGAAAAGAAAAAAGAACCCTGTCAGAAGAGATAGGTAAGTAACTGTTAAAAAACTAGCATAATAATACAATTTAAAAAGAACACATGTAAAAAGAAATTATATATATTTAATTACCTGTAAAAAAATTGTCACCAATTCAGTGACATGCTTAAATAGGGAATTTTAACAGAGAAAATCAAGAGGTGCTTAATGTTTTTCGTGGAAAAAAGTCAGCTCCAAGGGAGAGGATGTAATTGGATTCAATTTGTAGTACAATATCAGCACTCATTGGTACCTAAACCCTCACTCTCTCTCTCTCTCTCTCTCTTTGTGGAAGAGACAAGAAATGAAACAGGTGACACTCTGTCAAATAGCAGTTTAAATATGTGACAGGTTAATCTGGGGGTGACATTTCCAAGAGCTGTGACAGTTTAATTCACTGTGACAGTGCCTGACCTTTGCTGTGTGGTCTCTGGACATGCCCAGTGCTAATGGAAGGGCCATTAGGACTGCCTCACTGCTTCCAATTTAAACCCCTTCCAACAGGTCTTAACTCAGAACTGCTTTAAGGCTGAAAAGGAGACAATTAATAAAACTGATTGTCTGGGTCACACAAGAGAATGTACCTGTTGCCCCCCCCCCCCCCCCAAATTAAATTGACCACTGCCACTCCATGGTCATTTAATTGGGTTAATTATATTGAAACAATACAGGCAGTGGCATACACCTTATTTGGGGACAGATATTGGATTTCTTTCTCTAAAGACTTTTTTCACACAAAACCATCACCATGCTGTCAGGACAAGAGTCTTTTTTTTTTTTTGACAGAAAGGGAATGTAAGGGTGGATGTGGTTAGAATAAAAAAAAAAGAATAGTGGTGAAAGAATAGACACAAAATTGGAAATGTTGAAGATAAACAGAACAGAGATCATTTAATAAGGTTTATCAGGTTTGTATTTGGTTTTTCACTTAGGGATCATTTTGAATGTGTAACTGAGAAATATATGAATCACTTCTAAGTGCAAATTTGAGACAAAGTCATGGATGTAATTTTGCATAAAATTGTGACATAATACCCTCTGAAAGGTGCAATCATACTGGAAACTCTGATTATGTTTTTTAAGTGTAGCTGAAAACAAAATTGCATATTGGTCAGTGTAATCTCATACATGGGAGAAAATAGTTAAGTTTGCTGAATCAAGCACCTTTGAAAGACAGATTTTCGTCTCGCCATGTGTGGTCGCAAAATGTTCCACTATTTTCAAAGAAAACTTAAATTTAGGCCAAGTCTAATGTATTCTTAGCTTACCATTAATAGGAAAAATGTGTTGTTTCTTCCTCATGCCTCATTGACAAGTTTAGCACAATGAACTTGCTGTGTTTCTGTTTTTTTTGGTCGGTTGATTGAAATCACAACCACATGGGCAGTTCAAAACAATGGGAGATATAAGGTATACTGGGCAAAGGATTCTATAGGTACAGAGCAGTAAGGTATTAAATAGAAACGGTATACAGTAAGGTAATTATGCATCTTAGGGACCGTTCACATGGAAAGTCTATTTTCTAAAAATCTATTTTCTATTCGCATGTGAACGGTCCCTTATATTTGTCCATAAAATTCAGCAATACAAAGGCTTTTTTGCATGAGAGAGCAAGCAAAGCTAGGCAGTGTATCTGTAGTTGAGAACCTAGATGTGTAGACTGTCATTATGCAAATTCTCATTGTGAATATTTGAAACAAAATAAATATTCCCATAAACCAACAACATCATAACAAGTTGGTAAGTGGGGAGATCTTCATGCATTGTTATAAAAGAAGAGGAACAGACAGAAGCACTTCAAGTTCCCAGTATGAGACATGTGTGTGAATATTGGAGAGGACAGTCTGTCAGGTTGCTTTATACCACATGTCCAGATACCAGACTGAGTCTGCAGGCTAGAGGCGATCAGTTCCTCACCAACAGCTCTCTCTTCTGTCAAATACTCAAAATGCTGTTCATGTTGGAGTGGCCACACTGTCATATGTGTGGAAAGCTTCAGTTTAAGTTTGTGATCATGATCTATTATTTCCCAGCCTCACCTGTGATGTTCACACTAATAAAAAAACTCATTTGCTCAGTACCATAACTATTCTGATGATTTTCAGGTGACTCCCTCTCATCTCTAATACATTAATGCAAGTGCAAGACCAATTTTCCTCTGCTGTTCAAAGACAAAGATAGATTGTGGAATTTAAACTATGGCTAAAATCTTATAGACCAAACAGATCTAGTCAATCATGAACATATAACAGATTTTTTTTTAAGATTTCTTTTTTTTATAAAAATTTATACTGGATTAAACATTTATCAAATTTTAAGTTGTCAGTTGTTGTATTGTTTCATTTTAGATCAAACACTCTAAGATCGCATTCACAACGAGTTGAGTCAGGCTTTAGAAATCCTGGGGACTAAATATGGCGGACGTACATGAAAGAAAAACCGCCTAATCTTTTAATAGTCTCTCTGCCTCTCACACGCCTCCCCATGTGTCGTCCCAATGGAGCCGAGATTTAATGACTGTCCCCCCGCAGGGACGACGTGTGGGGAGGCGTGTGAGAGGCGGAGAGACTATTAAAAGATTAGGCGGTTTTTCTTTCATGTACGACCACCATATTTAGTTCCCAGGATTTGTAAAGCCTGGCTCAACTCGTTGTGAATGCGATCTTAGTATCTCTTTGAAAATTGATCTGTAGCTGGCAGCCTGGACAGAAAGTGGTAGGTCTACCTCGGTGTCTGGCCACAGACAGATAGCTTATCACCCTGGCACCACAACATACTCCATCTCATCAGTGGTCAATTTCCTCTCTAACCTCCCAGCAATTTCTTTGCGTCAATGAAGCCTTAAAAGAATCAACTTTTACTGCTACAAGCTCCCCTCTTTTGCCTCCTGAATGTGGAATAAGTCTCTGTTATGTGCACATCATTAGTGCTTTGCCTTAAAAATAAAACTGGAAGAGACAGGTAGGTGTAATGTCTTGTTGCAGAGGCAGAGATAACCAGGGAGAAAAGGTTTCAGAGGCAGCATATGATATTCACATTCAAAAGTGACTTGATACTCTGGGTGGGTGATTGAAGGTGTACATACTAAGGGTTTTAGGCCACATTACATGTTCACTTCGGAATGATATAAGATATCAACACATTGGTTTCTAAGACCGCATTCAGATTCACACATCGTACTATCTGGGTTGGTCCAACTCTAGTTAAGTGCAATCAGTGGAATCAGCTTAATTATCTAACATGCCTCAAGCAGCTAGGGGGTAATTAATTATCATGTGCTGATTCCGCTGATTGCATTTTAGCAGGAATCCCCTGTAGGGTTGGACCGACCCAGCTATTACTATCTGAGAATCTGAATGTGCCTTTAGCCAGTTAATTCATAATGTGAGTTTTCCTGTCTTGGTTAGGGTAATCCACTGGCCATTTTATACTGTACAAAAACTGAAAATATCAAACAGATGTTTGTTAAATTCTAGACAGCATTCTCTAAAATTAGCCAGATATTTGTGTGGAGGAAAAGGTTCTTTGAATTGAAATGACAAGCAATAGGCACAGTTTTGTACTTGTCTGAGAAAAAATGCCATGAGTTTCTCATATTTCCAAGAACATGGCAGATTTCCTTGAATGGACAGGCAATATTTGGAGGTGTACAGCTAGATATGTATCAGAAATGTTGGGTTATAAATAATTCTATGAAAAGAATCTGGCCTTCTTCCTCTTTATTTTTTATCTAAGCCAAAAATCAAAGACCCTGCTGTAGCAGAGAGTGTATCAGTGTCAGATGAAAACCTAAATTAATAGCTGGTCTTTTTCACTTCAAAGTAGTAGATAACCATTCATGCACATGCTGGTCTTAAGTTTTCACCATATCAATATTTAAGCCCCCATGTTTACTATCTCAAGAATAGTTTGAAAAATGGTGAAATAATCATCATTTCTGATAAACACAAATGAACTGTCATATAGCATAACCATCACTTGCAGTTTGCGATGCTGTGGTAAAATAACATGAATAAAAAGATGATTGAAAACCATTTGAATACAGTGGATATGAAAAATTTGAATGAATAAATAAAATATAATAAAATAACATAAAGAAGGGGCCACAAATTTTAATATTGAATTCATTTGAATGAGAGGCTGGACATCTGTGTTATGTATATAGAGGGGGAGGGCAGGCAGGTGTAATGAAATGATTGGATAAATATGATAATGAAATGTCAAATATTTATGCAATTTCCCAAATCTCCCATCAGAGCCCGCCTGTGGAGTGAGGTGTTGGACTGGCAGAGAGTCTGGCAATGGCAGGTGAGAGAAAACAGCCTCTACAGCAGGGTTCAGGTGTATGGGATCTCTTGCAGTAGATACTGGAGCATCTGCAGTATTCGCCAGAACAATGCATGTCTTCTTTAAGTAGTTTGAAAACTATACCAGTTGCAAAGATGTCATACCGTGATAAATGGTTTCAAGTTCTTCCAAGTTTTTTTTTCTGTATAAGAACCTTCAGATCATTCTAAAGTTATGATAAAGATATCATATTATCCAATTCCCCCCAAACTAGAAGTAATACATCGACAGCTTCCTAAAGGAAAACAATTTGCAATAAATTTTATGGCATTTTTTATGTTGTATCTAGGTTTTTTTGGCATTTACAAGACGGACAATGCAACTCCAGAGAGAAGATTGTAGAGCGTAGTCGCAGCAGACTTGATGTAGTAGTGGTTGTAGAGATGTTGATGTTTGTCCATGAATTATCCAATCAAGTCTGAACATCATAGCACCTGGCCACAGTAAACAGTGTTAGATTAATAGCACTGTGAGATTGAAGATGGCTCCAGGAGATAGAGGGCCAGATTAAAGGACCAGAAAGAATGTGCAGAGCAGAAATATTTACAGCTTGATCCAAACTTTAGATTGTTGAGATCTGGAAATGGTTTATTGACAGGTAGATGGGCACATGGACTTGTTTGTGCTTTCGTCTGGGTTTCTGTATGGTGTCTATGGACTTTTGTAAGTTTTTAGTGTCTGTCAGTGAGCAATTGCAAAATATTATTTATTTATTTATTAATTTATTTTTATTTATTTATTTATTTATTTATTTATTTATTTATTTATTTATTTATTTATTTATTTATTTATTTATTTATTTATTAATTTTTTGCATACTGGACCAAATGCAAGATATACCAAGTTTGATATCTAAGCTTTATCTGCATGATTTGATTAATTGTTAAACTATATCTCTTGCATTGGCATCGTTTCTGTCAAGGCAAGCAGGTTAAATGGTCCAGTACAACTAAAATTAATCAATTAATATTCTCTAGTCTTATATTAATTGATGCCATTAAGACTAGACCCTGGCTTGACCTAATGTTTTCTACACAGCAGCAAGCTAGTAGTCTGTGGCAGATTTTAGGTGATTACCAAGAATATTACCAGGAAGAGAGTGGCTGATTGATAAGTGGAGGGGTGTGTTCTCATCTAGATGTGTGCAGCCTATCATTCCTTTGCCCTGTGCTTTGCTACTCAGTCTATCTCTGTCTTCATATAAGGAACAACTACTTTTTTCTTGTGTGTAATAGGTGTCTCAGTAGAACAGGGCTTTGAGTACTGTTCATAAATGTGAAATCCTTTAAACTGGAAGCAGTTGGGATAATAGAAATTTGAAGAGGATTAAGACCTTATGAATATATTATCTTACACTTGCTGTATTCACTAGATGAAGCTGTTGGTTTGATCTGTTGAAGAAAGCACTATACATATTTAGTTGTTCAGTGTCTGTGTACAACACACTGTGATTTCTAAACAGAGTGCTCAGCTTGAAGGCAGCCAAAGGCAACTAAGTACAGGCACTGGGAGCAACAGTGGAAGCACAGAGATACCTAGGGCTAGAGGTTTGCAGGAAGCATTCTGAGTTTCTTTGATTCTAAAACTGAACAAGTTTTTAAACTGCTGAACCAGGAAACATTTCTGTCTCTGAAACAGGCCTTCAGCATCGATGTACTGGTCTTAACCTTTTCTCTAAATGCTGTAATTCCCATTAATTTGTACCATAGAAAATTTACTGCAATTGACACAGGATATGTTGGTGTTGGCTCTGATACATGCATTGGTACCAGTATAGAAATTTTAAAAGGTTGAGCTTCATTCGGATGGCAGACAAAGAAGAACAGAGCTGAGCTGAAAGGAACGTACACCCAAATCTGTTCTTGCCTGTTCAGCTCGAGGAAACATTCAGTAGATGTCAGTTCACTTTTATATGAACATTTTATGTCCAAGATAGTACAAGATGGTATACAGCAATGGTGATTTAACAGTGATGTGAGCACTGTTACTGTTTGAGGAATTAGCTGAGTTTTAGCTGTAAGTATTCACTCTTTTATTATGAGTATACAAAACTTAATTTAAAAACTTAATGTTAAACCTTAATGAAAAGTAAAGCAGCATCTATGTACCACAGCACCTGATGTGTACCCCCACTATTGCCACCTCAGAATCATAATGGGAACAATATAAAAGTGTATGTTTATGTCATTTGGCCGAAATATTTTGAAATATTCTAATTAATGGATATGAAAGTCTTAAGATGTCAACCTAAAAGACTTGATTTGATCAAAATAAAGTTCTGTGTGACAACATTTATAATCCTAATGCTCCTTGAGTTATGAAGGTAACATATTCTGGGGGAAATTCCATGGGAACCAAAGCAATTAACCAGTATTTAAGTTAAACTGTAGCTTTTAAAGTGTCAGTGTCCATCTTGGTTCACTAAGTATACAACTACTGCCGTGTTCAAACTGATAGATAAACTTCTTGCTGCTCTCTGATCAAATAATGCATGCAGGGAGACTGACGTCAGGTCCTTTCTCTGGGATCATACTGGTACTTTGGCTTTGTCTGATTTAAAGATAAAAGACCTTTTATAAAAGTAACCATTATTTATTACTTTTATTATATTACTTTTATACTTTTATTACTTTTATTACTTTTTTTACTCAGAAGCTTTCTCTACCATTTTGTTTTCAACTGTTTTTTGTGAAAAACAACTGTGATGCCATTAATTGGCTATGTATTTCTATCATTTCCTTGGGAACTTTACAGAGATGAAAATATATAAGAAAATAGAGAATATTTGGTGTTTGCAGAATTGGGCAATCAGTTTCCTTCAGTTTATTATATGCTAATTAAAATAACTTATATATCTGTAATAATAACAGCCATGTATTAATAGAATAAAATCCTGTGAAGCTCTGAATTCACCACCCCTAACTTTTATCAAATTGATATTACACCTGTGCTACAATTAATTTCCTTGACAGGCAGGTACCCTGAGAGTGAGGTCTGTTGGCAATATTGCAATTAACACTTTAAGTGGTTATAAAACCCCACATTTAAGCAATCTGAGAGCTTTTCTACAATAGACATTTGCCTGTGGAGGGAGGAATTTCCATTAGGACTTGAAGGGCACATTCCCATTGAAACTATCGGTCAAGGTGCATCAATAAACCTCCGTGGGGACTCTAGCTGAAGCAATCAGATAAACTCCTGACATTGAGTAAAATATAGAAAAGCTGCTCATTATAAGAGTACATTGGAACAGGCAGCGAGGGGTTGGATTGATCTACATAGACTGGTAATTTTATTGGGAATGGGCCCTTAAACTCACAGTTGTACAGTAGTAAAGGGTACCACATTTTGGTGTGATTTATTAGCTTCTTATTACTTCAATATGCTATTAGTCAGAAAACACAAACACTGAGATTGACAACAATGCTTTTAGTGGTGAGAGATCGTAACATTTTTTGGTTGAAATAGTCAAAATTCAAAAGAACCCGTCTGCAAAAGAACCCATGAATACAGTACATGTTTTGAATGGATAAGCAGTCTTGGGAACAGTGGCAATATAAGCTTACAGTGTATCTAACAAAGTGATCATAATTTAGGGTGCACGAAATTTCCTTCCTTTTCACAACAGAAAGGAAAATATATAGTTCTCTGTTGCACAGGAAAATTAATCGAGTTGAACTGAGCAGTCCTTTTCTCAGCTTCCAGAATAGGAAACCTTTAAGTTCAACATCATAAAGAGAAGTAGCAGCAAAAGTGAGAAAAAAAGAAAAAGAAAATAACGGGATGAAAAAACTAATGGGTTTTAATTTTGTTTCCAGTAAGCACTCTTACCCAGGTGTGCAAAGCTGTAAATATTTAGGTTTGGTAACATCAAAGCGACAGATTAAAGCCACAAGAGAGGAGGGTGTAAATACTGATCCCACACCTGCAGGCTCACCCTTTGAGAACCAGGAACAGCTACTGACAAACAACTGCAATTTTTTGATCGCTTAATTTTTTGAAAAAAAAAGGGAACACTGCTACTGCAGTTCTTTTCTCAGTGGGTCTCCAACTGGTGAATAGTGAATATACTTTTGAAGTTTAAATAATTGGACTGCGATATGTTTGAAGATGGAACAGAAAGGGTGTTCCTGGCAGCACCAAATTCTAAAACATTTTTTTTTTTCAGAAAATTTAAATGGATTATGGCGCCTTTGAAACATCTAGTTTTAAGACCATGGTAAACATTATTAAATAAAGCATTCAAACAACTACAATGAGCATCTACTTTTGAGGATTTTATCCAACAAGTAACTTAAAGATATAAGATGGCTGACAGTGTGTCTCATTTTGTTTTGGCTCCTAGGATAATACTAACAGTGTTTCATACTGCTTTGGATATCTCAGGCTTTTTGATAAAACCATTTTATTTCTACAACCTGGTACTTTCGCTGAGGATTTTGAAAAACCTGAGGCAGAGTAGGGTTTCTCTCTGTGGAAGGTCTAGGATACCCTAAAATCCACCCCAATTTACACTAAACCTTCAGGCCTGTAGACAGCAATTTCAGAGGGATGAGAGTCTGGAAAATAGAACTTATATCCAATTTTGATTCAGAACAGACCCCCCCCCCCCCCCACCCCCCACCCACACAAACACACACACACACGCCCTAATCAAAAGAGCCATTGATTGCCTCAAACCTCGGAATCCCACCCCTTTAGGGGTCGAACCTTAGAAATTTACCTCTCTGTGGTTGGTTTCACAATGTGGAGACAAAGTGGTATATTGACTTTGAACCTATCATTGCAAATCTTAGACTGGGTTCCCATGCCCAGATCGATCCAACAGGGTCGATCTAACTCAATGGGGATTCACGCAAAATTGCTATCAGCTTCAGCAGCTTAAATGTCTGTCACGCCTACCAAATCAGCTAGGGGGTAATTAACTTTCATGCACTCTTGGCCTTCAGTAGTTAATTAATTACCTCCTGACAGCTTTATTAGGCTTGACAGACATTTAAGCTGCCTAAGTTGATAGAAATTTAGTGAGAGTCCCCTTGGAGATAGATCGGTCCAAAGTTAGTATGATACTTCAGAGTAGGCTCTGGGAATGGTCCCTTAGATAGATATCATTAACACAACTTTCCAGGTTGTCGCTGATGTTTGTTACAAACAGTTTACACTCTTTGATACCCAACACAGGATTTCCATTGAATGTACAGCTGGAACCTGTTGAGTGGGAATTAGTTGCAGCTTGGTAATTAAGCCATTGATACATGTTGCATTACATTGGGGTGGAACTTGTAACAGGACTGCTATTGTTCATTATTAGGTAATGAGGTAGGTATTGTATAACAGTGGAAACTGATCTCTCTGTCCAACTGCCTTTCTCTGCAAATTTCAATGATATTTATTTCTGACCATTTACACATCTGCATGTTTTTGTTTTCCTCCCTCTCCCGACTCTCTCTCTCTCTCTCTCTCTCTTTGTGTGTGTGTGTGTGTGTGTGTGTGTGTGTGTGCTTACAAATATAGTTGTCAGCCGTTCTTGTACTCATGACAAATTCATGTAGGTAAGACAGAGGGCTTTAAACACTAATATAATGTGTATGCAGGCTGAAGTTGCTGAAATATTTTTTATGAAGTGTTACATACTGATATAGGAACCTTTTAAGGCCTTGTTTGCCTACCAACTCCCTGTGTAGTACACACATTAATAGATCTACCATACCAATATAATGGCACCCAGATGGTATGGGGAAGAACGTCTACTAAAAAATAACACCCTGGCAAAAAAACTTTGTAGATATGATATTAACTGCTGGCATTTTCGTTCGACTGACAGATAGCACCAAATGTGCGATAAATGTGTTATGTGGAAATGTTTAACATTACAAGATAGGCAAGGCTGCTGCCAGGGCCGAGGAATATATTGCATGTTTGTGGAAGGCAGTTCACTGGTCTGTGTGACTTGATTATCATCTTCAAAGGTACCTTTTTATGGTGCTTGCCTCTTGAAATGAGCCTGGTCATGATGAATGATTGGTTTTTAAGTGAAGGTAAATTTAAATCATTTTTGTTAATTTGTTAGGTTCAATTTTTTTTCAAGTATTTCATTTCACATTGCTGATGTCTGGTTTCACATACTTGTTTTATTGATTTATTATGTGATGTCACAATAGTGTATATCAAAGCAATATTAAGAAGTCAAATTGATAGATTCACCAGTCTCAGATAAAGTGCTCATGTTACCGAGTTTTTTTTTTCAACTATATGATGGCTTTTGTTAAATGGAGAGCTCTTAATTGTTCGGCTGGTGACTACAAATCGTGTATATAAAGACTAGGTTAGACAACTTCCATACTGTACTGGCACATGAAGCGGGTAAGCTTCTGTATGTTGAAGGTTTGCTATGCTGAAGGTCCATTTCACAGCAGGTTCGCTATGTATAATTTTTTGCATTTTTTCTGCATAGCGGACTTTCATCATAAAGAACCTTCCTTACATAAAGCTAACCCCCATGAAGCAGGACTGGGGTCAATTTGAATACTATAACTGTACTACTCATGAACTAGTAGCCAAGCTGGTGACTATAGAAAGACCATCATGTGTTGGTGCACTTTGCCAAGCTGTATGTTGATAGTGTGGTGCACATGGATTGTCACATTAGATAACACATTGTAGAATTGGTATTAATTTTCCATTTATAGCTCCATGTAGCTAAACCAACCCATAGCCTAGCTCTCTGTATATACTTCTCTCCAGCAGGGGATATTTCTGTATTATGTGCATGCATCCCAAACTCATATAGTATAAATGCGCACTTGGTTACATGTACTATTTTGTTTCCAAATAAGCCACAAGTCTTGTGATGTGTACCAACATCCCCTGGGGTCTGCCTTGGTTGGTAATGATTTTGTTTGTTGTCCTAGGTTACACAGGGTGTCATGGTTATCGTGTGGCTGGGGCTGGGCTGGTTTGACACCAACCTGTTGCAGATCAGATAAATTTCAAATGGCTAATGGTTATTTTGATATCAGTTATCAATAAAGACGTGCATCCTTTCAGTGCCTGATATTTAATTGGTTAGGAAAATGGAAAATACTTCTGCATATGCTGCTTCTATGTACATAGTACCCTATCATTCTATACTATGCTAAAATACATCTCTGCACTATTTCTGCAAAATGTCCCTATAAGTACACAAGGCTACCACAAAACCTGCCTACAATCCTTTTCTCATAAATCTTCAGCGTGACTTCAATATCTGTAGAATCTTCCTTAATGCTCTATATATCCTTTGTGTGGCGCCCCCCTGTGGACAGTGCTGTCCCGCACACGTGTTGGAGACACATGGTTGTAATGGTGTTATGGGCCCCGGGTGTTATCACCAACTGCTTAAATGTTCCAATTTGATGGTCATGGGGAGTTAAGCAGGATTTTTATCAATCTGAAAGATGTGTTGATTGTTCCTGGCTGTTAACAGGATGTGATATGGGGACTTAAAACAAATTTCTCTGTGTTTGTGCTGCCAATTTGACCAAAAGTTGATAGATTTTTCGGGGGTGTTGATTTTGTCCACTGATTTGTATTTGATATTTCAGTTAAATGGGAATTACATGTCCTGTTTTCATTGTTGTCTTATGTCGCAATGCCAAAATGAATGCCATATGAAAATAAGAAAACTTGAATTGACATCAAGCAAACTAACGTCAGTAGGACATGGTGCCTGCATTCTGTTGTGCACGAGTCATTTTTTTTACCTTATATGGCAGTGTATCTTCTGAAACAGAGGATTTCCTAGTTTTATTTGTAGAGCCATTGCCTACAGTTTCTATCTGTTTCTAGTGTGCTCTTCCTTGCTACAAGATTGGTGCTGTTTTAACCAGATGCTATTTCTGAACAGCTATTACTTAACCCAGTGATCTCTTATAGACACTTGAAGATAATTTACAAAGCAGAGAAACATCCTAAAGTGCCTCTTTTTCTTCGTCAAGGTGAATTTAATGGCTGTAACAGCGGGTCTCTGCATATATCAACATTTATATATCATCAGGCATGATCCCCTGACAGAATCAGTATATCCTTTGAAACTTTATGATTTTTTTCCGGAACGGGAAACAGAAAATAATGCAGTTAAAGGTAAATGATGCAGAAAAATAGACCTTATTGGCTAGTGACTGTGTATCTTGCTGTTAGGCAGGGAAAGTGTTTCCAGAACTTTGAAATGGAGGTTCTCTCATAGAGGTTAAATGAATAGATAAATGAATTCAAAAATGGTGAGATATTATGTTCCAGAGGATGGAGTGCATTGCATTTTGTATATGAGGGACTTGCTAGGGGTAGCCTTGTTCTTAATTGATAACGTGTAACAGCTATTACTCTTTACGGCAGCAGTCAGTATACTCCAGCATAGGGGGACCTATGTGGAATTCCCTGCTGATAGAAGTTATGCTTCACCTTTATTTCTTACCCACAGACATTTACCTGGGTGATTATGGCTGGTAATTGTGTGAAGGATTTTTTTTCTGTTTGATTGATTGTTTCCTTTTCAATTTTAGGTGAGATTAATATGATCACATCTGAAGAATATGTGGAATGTGAGTCACAACTCACAAGTGAATTTTAATGAAGTGTCAAAAGACAAAAATATTATTTAACTTAGGGTGCATTCCCAGAGATTTAGATCGATCCAGAGATTTAGGTTTAGATCGACCTAACTCCTTGGGGGTTCACGCTAAATTGCAGTCAGCCGAGCGTGCACCATAGTTAATTACCCCCTTACAGCTTTTAGTGGTGGGACAGACGCTTAAGTTGGCTAAGCTGAATCTAGTGAGACTCCCCTCAAGGATAGATCGATCTAAAATCTATGGGAATGGGGTCTTAGTAACTGTTGGAATTTAGACATTTGCACAAATAATAATATACTTCATGCAAGTCTAAAAATATAATTATTATTATAATTAAATCCTCTTTTAAATGTCCAAACTTGGTTCTTATTTAGTCCACTATATACCTGTCATAAAATTGTCGTATAGGCATTGTTTTCTAAATTATTATGTCACAATGACAAAGGAATGTGTATGGTCCAGGCAACCTGTACACTAAGGTGAAGCCCAAATGACCAATAACACTTACAGCTTTGCATTAACATACAAGTTATGAAAATGACTGACCAATCAAGCAGACATGCAGTTTTTCCATAAGTTAACGATAAGTTCATGAATGCTTTGACCTTACATGTACCATAGTCTCTCCTGAGTCCCTTTAATTGCTTGTAAAATCATGACCAGAGCAAATAAGGGGTTTCAATATAGAGGGCAGCTCATACCTCGGCTGAATGTCCAGATAAATTTTTTTTTATGCGGCCTGGATGAACCTGTCTGACCAAGAGAGCAGGCATGTATTTTTTGGCAATTTGCACTGGAATGTACGGCTTCTGAGGGGGCAATACATCAGCTTGGCTCTGACACCTCCATAGATCTATGACCTGCAGAATTCAACTGGTCAGATGGGATTGGTACCTGTCTGACTGGATCAGACCTGAAATCATCTTGAAAGGAGAATAGCTTTTTACCCTGTGTTTACTGCAGTTTATTATGGGAGTTCTTACCTGTAATACAGACAGTTGAATACATTTTATCATCAATATGGTTATGCTCATAACCTGTGTTTTTGATTGAAGGTTATAGAAAAGTTTCTTTGGATTTTGAGTATATCTTTGTGTTTGGGAGGAGGGGGGGGGGAGTGGTGCATGTAAGCATATTTTATACAGTACAAGAGCTCTGGCAAAATGAAATCATCAGACTTATGCAGGGTAAGCATCATGGCATCAGAGAAAATCTGCCTAAGCTAGATTCTGGCAAAGATCTGTCACATACTAAAAAGTGTATTTTCAGAACATTAGTTGTGGAATTTTTACACCACCAGTTGTAATTTTGGTTCTTGTCAGACCACATCAGACTGTACTTGTCTAAAATAGCTGGACAAATTACCAGAGCTATGTTGTCTGACATGGAAATTCCTTGAAACTAAGTAAGAGAGATTTTTACAGAGAGATTTTTACATGTCCAAATGCAATGCCTTGCTCCTTGAGAGAGTAACTTTTGAAGCATTCCAGCCATGCAAAAAAATAGGAAGATTTTTTGTGTATGTTAATGGAAGATCAAGAAAGCTATTAAAGAGTGATTACATACAGCAAAATTAGTGCTACGAAATCATAGGGTACGTGTTAAGGGGATCAAGACTTTATCCTCATTATTTTACAAAAAAAAAAAAAAACGCATTTGGCAGGAACACCAAGGAATTAAGTTATTTTTTTATCATGGAAACATTTGTTGATGCATACACCCAGTGGGAGGATGGCTTCAATCTTTAGAACATCACTCTTAGATTAACATTTGATCTAGGGGGGCTTTTTTATGTGTTTCTTTATTGCCTCATTGCCCCATTGGAGACAGTTTTCCTGCAACTTTACCTTTTAACCCAGCTTCTCTGGAGGTTTATGACTGGTGCAGCTGTCAGGATATATGGGCCATTCACCTGCTGTGTGGAATATTGTGCATGCACCCCTCCCCTCCCTCCCCTCCCCTCTCTCTCTCTCTCTCTCTCTCTCTCTCTCTTCAACTGTCTGTATGGAATATTGTGCCTGCACCTCCCTTCTACCCTTCGCTGCCCTTTCAACTATCTGTATGAGTACACATAAATTACAAATCTAAATACTTGCAAGCACAGGTATGTGCAGAAATGATCCTGTCCCAAGAGATAAACAAATTACTGTTGGAGCTAATTCAAGTTGTCACGGTACTTGAATGTCAATTGGTTCCTTGGTGTTATTACAATTAATTGGCCAGATGCTGATAAATACTGTCAGTTTTCAATTAATGCAGGGTCTGAAATTCTATGGAGTGTGTTCACTTGGAACAGAAACTGACCACAGTGCATCATCCACATTAACAAGAGTTAAAAACTGACCTGACAGTAGTAGGATTTCCAGTACACCTACTGATATAGGAAGATCATCACAGTCTTAATCACTGAAGGTATTAGACTATGTAGATGTACAAAGGAAATATATATTTGAGATATTCACTTATGATACTCTGCATTAATAGGTTATTAAATATGTATAGCAATGGCTACATATTCTGACATGTACATGGCATCATGTTTTTTGTAGATTATATATTTTACTGTGTTTTATGTAGAAGTGGAGTCCTTTTAAAACCGATATGTGTATGTTAAATAGATCTATTTTTTTAAAACTAACATGATAAAAGTGTTCACGCATACTTTCTAATTAAAAATAACTTTATCCTTATCAAAAATAGTCTGTGGCAAAATGGGCCCGATTAAAATTTGCTGAAGACTGAGCAGTGAAAGTGTGAAGTAAAAAATGGAGAGGACTGACCTATAAGTGGTTCACACACTCCTACAGCAAGTGTCCACAGTTGTTATTTCAAGTAAAGAGAAAAGTTTGTTAGATGTGTAACTTTGAAATGTGTAAAGAATAATCAGTTTTGGCAACCACTTCCTTTTTTCTTTTGTAACAGGTGTTTGTTGTGACACAGCATCAACACGCCTCCCCTCCCCCCTTTTCCACTGCGCTGTCCTCACACGTTTTTTCCTCTAGAGAGTAGGGAATGTGCTTTTCCATCCAAAGTATTTGGAGGGTCCACACATCATTCAAAGTGCCTTGTAAATTTTTATGTTGACCAGGGACTGGCTGTGACTGTGATAGGTGTGGCACCAACTGCCACATGAATTAAGTGGGCAAGGCACTGGGGCAGTTTGGGTCAAATGGGTGTGTCAGAGACCAGATGGTCAGTACCATGGGTCAGATGGACATGACACAGGGTGTCACTTGGGTCAAGTAGGCGTGGCACCGGGTTTCATTGGTGACATGGGTGTGGCAAAGGGTGAAGCATGGTTCCAATAGACAAGGTTCTTGGTACTCAGTTGGCTTGCTTATTCTCAACTGTCAGTTCTTGATGGGGCCGTAGCAATAGTCCGAAGGTTCAATAGTCCGAAGGTTCATTGGTCCGAATGTTCGCTATAGAACCTTCGGACCAATGAACCCTTGATTAAAAAAAACAATGAAAAAGTTACCATTTTTCGGACCAATGAACCTTCGGACCAATGAACCTTTGGACTATCGAGACGCCCCCGTTCTTGATCACAGGTGGGTGTGGCCCTGGGTAGGAGGTGGATCAACTTGGCATGTTATTAACTGTCACAGATCATGGGAAGCTGCAGCCATAGTTTAGTAGGTGGGTCAGGTACAGGTTATAAACTGTCAGTGACAGACCACAGGTGGGTGTGGCCCTGGGTAGCAGATGGGTCATCTGGTGTGTTATAAACTTTCAGTGATGGACCACAAGTGGGTGTGGCAATAGTAGACAAGGTCCAGGCTGTCAGTGGGAGGGAATACAGGTGGTATGTTATGAGATGGTCGGCTAGCTGCTACCTAAACACTGGAGGCACTGTTCAGTATCCTGAAAGTTTCTACATACACTTCTTGTTAGTTGTACTTTCTGGTTAGCGCACCATTGCTTCAATTCTTCGTAAGGATTGGGTGTAGCAGAAAAAAACAATGTCTGAAACTACGCATTTTATTGTTAGCAATTTTTTAATTCATCTGTGATAACTATGTGAGTTAAGAAAGAGAGGTTTGCATCCAGCATAAAAATAACATCTCCAAAATGTCTGTATATTTAAGGATAAAAAACAATTTAATGTTATGATTGATGTTTTGTTTAAAGAGTTGATCTGAAGCAATTACTTTCAATGTACATGCTGATGTCTGAAAAGTGTCTTTTAATGGCAAGAACAGTAGCTGACAGAAAGCAGGCCAGCGGTGTTTGAGTATGGGGACCATTTACTGAAAGATAACGACCTCTGTTTGTTTTTATAACAACTTGAGACTTCATTTTATGTCAAACAAATGTACATCATCTTCACTGACTCCAATAGCTCTGCTGATTTGCCATGGTAAATTGTTTATACTACGGACAGTTGTCAAATTATACCTAACCCCAGCAAATACTATACACATGTCTAACTTTCTAGGTATGGTAAACAGAGGGAGTTTTTTTCTTGATAAATGTTTTTTTGAATGTTATTAGATTGTGAGTAAAATGGGAAGATGAGTTGCAACTGTTGATATAGGACCCTATCACATGGAGACACAAGATCTGAGTAGTACAAGGTAAAAGCAGGTTATCCCATCTCCTCTATGTTTTGTGTATTTTTTCTCGCTTTGTGGGTGGTATCCGTTGGTATCTTCCTGCTCACTCAGGTATCACATGATAAAACCTGGTACCTTTTATCTCGCTTGTGTCCATTTAAGGCTCCAGCATAATTTCTTTCATATATACTGTATTAAACAAGGGCACAAGGGATAAGACTGATGCACAAGTTAGGATTTAGCACGACCAAACTTTTTCACAATTTTAAATTAACATCTTTTTATCTAATGCAGAAGAAAAGAATGACAACATAGTATATATTGCTAAGAAATTGATGCAGTATTTCTTTACTCATTGCACTTCTACTTGTAGAACTGTTGACAGTTTTATTGGAAAAAAGCATTTAAAAACCTATAATTCTTTATTCAACAAGGTAAAAATGAATTCAAACAGCCAGAGGAATTTGATTATTTTGGTTTCTTTTTCCAGAAACTTGTTGGCCTCAACGCTTTCTCACATTCTTCCTCGGTCATCCGCGTATCACACCCACCATACTGCCTTGTTCTCACCACAGGTGACTAATAAAAGGTTGCTAAAGCCCCAGAACCGCTGCCCGCAATATCAGTGCCTGTTACATGTGTTACAGCTATATATCTAACCGTTACTCCATTTAGGAGGGTGTGACTCATTAGCACTGCTTAATTGTCTGTGACACTGTTGGTTTTGTGGTATTTTCTCATAGGAATATTTTTTTAAATAGAAGGGTGGTTTGTAGATTTTCTGAAAGTTTTGCTCTGGTTTTCTGGAAAATAATACTTCATTAGAGTGAGTTGAAGGATATTAGTGATCTTTTTCTGTCAGTAATGATTGAGCCAGAGCAATTTCCAGATTATTCTTCTCAGGAACTAACTATAAGGATTTTTTCCGATAATTTTCAATTTTCATGCATTATATAGAATCTAGAATGAAAAGGTATATTAAAATAGACAGAGGAACTTCAAGACTGTCATGCATCACTTTGGATATTTTTTTAACAGACATTGTTTTTCAGCAGAAACAACCACATGGCATTCAAGCAACAAAGAAACTCAAACAAAAAGAGAGATTTCTCATGAAATGAACTTCTATTTTAGCTGGGCCCAATTTACCATGTATTATGTTGCATACATGTACCTTGTGCATTTTGAATCAGCACATTCCTTTTGTTATTACTGCCGCAGCAATAAGCTATCCATCAGTGCGGAAATATGTTTCTAATTATAACAGTCAGATTTATTTGTGGAGGAGGGCACTAGATCTCTTACAACATTTTTTTTCGAACTAGACATACATGTATTCTTTAAGTAGTGGTGAGTCACAAGATTTAGTAAGTCAGAAAAGAATTGCTGCAAGGAAACTGCAATGAAACTGCAATGCTGGTCCTGTTAACCTGAAAGTGTGTTGTAAGTAATGTACATATATTTGTTATACTCAGTGACAGAAAAAAGGGTGTTATCTTTTAGTATTTGTTTTATTTGTGTTATTGAACCACAACACAATGAATAATACAATGGATATCTATTAGTATTTGGTAGATTTGACTGCTGTGTAGAAAATGCATGTACTTCACCACATGAATTGTACCTGTTTTAATAGTTTTACATGTTCAGAAATATTTTTTGTTAAACTGATTTTATCTATGACATGTCTAGCCTGCTGCTAAATGTATTTGCAATGACCTGATACAACTAGACAGAGCTTTGATGAATATGATCATACATAATAATTTTGCTGTCAAACAAACAATGACGTTAATGTTGACTGTTTGATCAAAAACAAAGGGTTTAATTTTGATAGTTTTTTGTTTCATGTGATCCTTACATGTATGCTAATCAATAAATATTCCAGATTAAAAGGGAGGAAAAATTGGTGTTGTTGGTACAAAAAGTCAAAGGGGGTTCAAAGGGGGGGGGGGGATACATGTAACACGATGAAAAAGATATATTTGTTTGTGCTGAAGGCATGTTTATTAGGGGGTAAAAAAACAAGTATCACATTAAGGCTTTCCAAGCAGAAAATCAGGTTAGGCCAGATCAGTGGTCAGTGAGAATACTGAGGCAAACTACAGAAATAAATCACTGGATATCGCTGTCCAAAACTCTAATTAAAACATTGCAGGGTTTCTGAAGCAGGATGGGCTCTAAGAGATGTGCATTGTTCCGATGTTATTTTAAGATTTCTCAAATGTTTATTTTCTTAAGGTACTCAAAGAATATTATCAGTGATATTATCATTGATTAACATACATGTAAGACCACTGAAAAGTGATATTATAATATAATATCATTGAAAACTGTTGAGTAAACAGTAAATGTGAACCCAGATAAAGAATAGATAATAGTCGAGAAAAAGAAAATACCAGTCTTAATATATTCGTGAAGACCTTCATTTAATTCAACAGTCTTATTATTTTTTCATTTGATTCATTATATTGTTTTTTTTTTATTTTAATTAAAATTAATTAATCTATTTATTGTAGAATGTTCTCTGTGATTGGTAATTCAAACCAGTGAATTTTCATCTTTTTCCAGATGTCTAGTTTGCTGTGAGTGGCTGTGGACAGTGGGATTCACCTCGCTATGGCGAGATCAAAACTCCTCCTCTTCCTCACCGGCTTTTGTGTATTTCATTTCTTTGGATACCTGTACTATACCAGCCAGGAGTATGTCCGCCATCTACAGGCATTGCATGGGAAAACAATCTACATTCAGGGCACTGATGACTTGAGAGAGGTTTTGAAGGAAGACAGTGGCTTGGAGGCCATAGCAAGACATTCTGGGTCATCCCTAAACTTGACAAAACTGCTTACTCATTCGGGCTCCAAAAGTAGTAATTTTAGAGAAAAGGACAGCAAAGGGGAGAAAAATTCTAATGGAAAATTAAAAAATGTTGGTTCCAGCCGAACAAGAAAGTTATCCAGTGTTATTGAATCCCAGCAAGAAGTGGTAAATCCTCACGATTTCCCCTACCTGATCAATGAGGAA
Source organism: Lingula anatina (assembly GCF_001039355.2). Next base: position 81,652 of record NW_019775595.1, read on the forward strand.
TATGTTTGCCAAAAGGACGGAAAGAAAGAGGAAGTTTTCTTGATGGTTGTAGTTTTATCCTCTGTGCACAGGTACAGGCAACGTCAAGCAATTCGACAAACGTGGGGAACTGCAGTCAATCAACTGGAATTAAAAACTAAAGTTGTATTCATGCTTGGGAGAACCAATGAGTCCTTTCATGAGTATCAAGTCAGAAAAGAGAGTGAACAGCATCATGATATTATACAAGAGGACTTTATTGACACCTACAGAAATTTATCTATTAAAACTACAGCAGTGCTAAAGTGGTATACAACATATTGCAACCATGCTAAATATCTACTCAAAACTGACGAAGACATGTTCGTCCACATTCCAAACTTGATAAAAAGCTTGAAAGACTCTGGTCCCAAATTTCACAAGTTCATTATGGGTTCTGTGATCAAAGGTGCAATGCCTTACAGGCAAAATTTCTCAAAATGGTATGTTTCAAAGGAGGAGTATAGTGACTCAGTTTACCCAACGTACATCTCAGGAACAGCGTATGTTATTTCACAGGATCTCGTAAGTGATCTATATCAGGCAACACTAGTGACACCTATGTTTTGGTTGGAAGATGTGTACATCACTGGAATATGTGCCGCTAAGGTGGACGCCTCACACGTGCATCATTTAGGTTTTCAATATTTTCGACGGAATGAACCTCCTTGTAACTTTGCCAATTTTATCACAGGCCATCGAATTGGTCAGCAGGAAATGAGAAGGATATGGAAGGCTTTGGATGGGCCAAGGTGGTCTTGTTAATGTCCTCTAGCTATGTTAAGTATAAAATTGGTGCTGTAGCAACTTTTAATATATTATAATATCAAGGCAGCTCTATCAATAGGTCATTGCTGTATAGTTTGTTTGACTGAACCACTGATTTATTGCAATATAAATCTGTGCTAATAAACCATTTTAGTTTTAAGTGAGGATGACAATTATTGCATTCAATTTAAAAAAATGTGGGTACATGTAAATCCATCATTGAAAACAATAATAATAGGTTGTTAATGACCAATACTGGATTGCCTTGTTAGGTTATGCATCAGTTTAACCAGTGCCAAAAAAACTGACATATTTTGAGACTTTGTTTCATACGAGTCTTTTAAGCATCAAATGTACATTTGTAATAATATCTTAGCATAATTCTCATTTTCACAAACTGCAGATTAACAATTTCAGTCAACAAAGCCCATTATTATAGGTAATGCTTTTCTGCAGTGTACTGTTGAGTGCCAAATGATATTGAACGCCTTTGACATATTTTTATCATTATTACTTCTACTACTGCCTTTCATTTGATGGATATATGTAAGTCAATTTTTTTGTAGAAAAATTATGTTAATTTTTGTTATTGTCAATTATTCTCATCAAGAATATAAAACCTGTGTTAAAATTTCTACTGTGCCAAAATCATTTTACTTTTTACCACAAACATTGCAATATTAAGCTTTTTGTGATGTTTACATTAATTTTGCTGCTTAAATTGAATGGAGTGGGCTGTATTGTAATTAACAGTACATATTTTTGTGAACAACATACCCTTAATGTGCATTTCTGTACATTTATAATTAAATATCATTCTGTACATTTGCATTTATTTCCTTTCGAATAGCAGAAGCATTTACATTGTGACAAACGGTAGATATGCAGGTACATGATAGCTGTATATATAATTCTTGGGCCTGTGAAGTATTGCATTTCATTTAACAAACAAAATTTTAAAAACTTTAAAAAACTTTAAAAAATACGTAGGTACAGAATACTTGACATAATGAAATTTATGTTAAATATGCTGGCAATTGTTTGCCTAATGCTGTGATATTGTGATTATGTCAGATATGTAGTGCATCAGTTATGTGTGTATAACATGTATTGTCCATTAGTTTTTTCAGCTATCTACCTTATTAAAAAACTGCTCCATCTGTTAACCCATGGTACGTGTAGTGTTTAGTTTAGTATAGTAGGCTAAGAGACACAACTGTTATGTAGCATTTGGTCTTTCTGATTTCTGTAATATTTTAATATTAAAATATCAGTTAAACAAGATGAAATCAAGTTTATATAATTCTCATTTGAAAATGCCTATTGAATTAGTGTTAGATTATCAGATATGGTGGGGTATATTTAATATGTTTTTACTTACTTAATTGAGATAAAATGTGTACTCTACAGCCAGGTTCTCTGGTTAAATGCTCATTTCTGCAGTCTTTCAATTTTTCTGCCTCAGTTCCTATTGTGTAGCAGTTAAACCTTACCCATTTTTTAAATTGATTATTTTCATATTAACATTCATAAATTGTTTCATTTGAACATTTGTCTTTTCATTTATTTTAAATTAAATAATAGTTTAATGCATTTCATGTATTCAGTAAAGATTCCTCGTTAGTTAGTTTGAAGAAAACCCAAAACNTAATATTTCCCTTAGTGTAGATTTTATATAAGTTGACTTTGATTCCGTTTTACGGTCCTTTAATATTCTTATGAAACCCCATACACATGCTTTTTATTAATATCGATCATATTTTAAAACTTTCAATGTCTACACAATGCTGAAGCTATAAATCTCGTAATAATATTCAATGAGGAAGGTCAGGGTGTGACCGAAAGCTTTGGGATGTGCATATTGCTCCAGTACTGTGTGTAAATTGCAAAATGTTTAAACCCACGGTCATAATCCTCTGACGAAGTAAAAGAATAATAAACTAAGCACATTTAACGTTCCTGTTGGTCGAAATGCCATTTCAAATCTCTCCCCCCTCGAGTGTCAGGTGCCGAGTAAGGAGAGGAGTGGTGGGTTAATGTCCAACATTAACAGACATAAAACTCATCCTAAACCTTCGAATGTAATTTACGGAGAACCATAGATCAGTTTACTTATTTCAACTGTACATTAAAACAGCTCAACTGCTTGAAATGGTAATGGATACTAACATAACGCTTAGGAAAACATAAAATACCAGTAGGATTAATTGAATATGTGTTTGTTTACGGCCTCTCTAACACTGATAATGTATGTCAGTATAACGCTTTAGAAAGTATGAAACTTCCAGTGTGACTAATGAAATATGTGTTTGTTTACGACCTCTCTAACACTGGTAATGTATATCAGTATAACGCTTTGGAGAGTATGGCGAGTTATGAAATCCAGACGCTTGCGCTCGGTCGAAATGCGCGCTTCTTTCGAGTTACGGCAGGGCTCCATAACTCGAAAATACCACAAATTGCGACCACACGCAAGCACAGCGATCAATCGCCATTTGCAATGACGATTGTACCCACCTGCTAAATTGAAGCCTTAGAAAACGTAGCGCATTATAGCATCGAACACCACTTAAGTTGGATTGCTCCATAATGTGAAGACGGAATAACACAAATACACATATTGTAATTTTATTCATTATGATGCTAATCAAGATACTGTTTTAATCTTTAGGAATATCACAATCACAAATACTAAAACTTGAAATGACACCTATAAAATGTCAAAAACAATTCAACGGCACCGTACTGGACTCATCTTATTGAAAGCGTCTTTTGCCATTGCTATACGTTTTGAATTTCTCTGTTACATTTTGCATCTGGTCTCAACATGAAACCGACGTACTTAAATTGGTATACTTGTTTGATTTTAACTCCTTTGCAGCTGATGTTGCATTTGGGTATTTGTATTTTCCTTGATACAACCTTGCATTCCGTTTTCATGGTATTCAGTTCCAGTCCCCTTTACTCGCTTTCTTTTGATAATGTATTGAGGATGCTTTGGAGTTGTAACTAAATAAAATTTAATTTGATTAATTTAATTAGATAATTAAAATTGCTTCTTGGGTATAATACTTATTTATTTTGGTTAAGCTTCACAGTCCTTTAATGAAGTAAAATGTGATATAAAACATTTTTATCATTCTTGGTCCTTTATATTAAGAAAGCAAAATTAAAAAAAAAAAAAAATAGAGATATATTTAATGGAATACATTTAATTGAATTGTATATAGCTTACTAAATACAATTAAAGTAATATTTTAGAAAAATAGTTCACACTTAATTCTCTGTTTTCCTTTGAATCAATAATTATTTTATATTTCTCAAATTATTATATATATATATATATATATATATATATATATATATATATATATATATATATATATATATTTATATATATATATATATATATTTGGTATTATTACATGATCCATTATCCGTATCTGTCGTTGATATCAATTTGTTCATTATATAATGAAATAAATAAATGCGGCAACGTGTGGATAATAAGACATTTTAAGAAATTAATACTTAAATTTGTACAACAAGAAGGCCAAACTGTTTTACTGTCGATTATAACAATCGAACTGATACATCAATCTCAGATATTTTTAAAAGAAATTTTTTCTTCTTCCCGCAAGAAATGAACATATGTTTTATGTACAGCATAATCATACTTTATATTCTAATTCGCTTACTCTTAAACGTATATAAATTATTTATCGTCTAATAACTCTCAACGAATAAAACCACTTCATCTCAAACATCAAATCATTTATTTATAAATAGGAATGAGTCGATGTGCCTCTGCCTGTGTACAGACGATACAATATTACATACAAACGTTTGCTCCGTCACCAGTTACATTTCCCGCATAGCCTAATTCCAATTCCGGTACAGTTCGTACTTATATGAATCTGATAATTGTATAACGCATAAAAAAACCCTATCTTTATACAAATGTTTTTATACAAAAACTTTTATTTGGAATAAACTGGAATGTCTGTACAGTAGCGTAGCTCGACTTCGAATGATCGTTTCCCTTCCTCACGTGATCTGCTTTGTGAATACAGCGCCCCCTGTACCTCCTAATGACCTTCCTCCTAAGACACGTCATCGTTGACCCGTTAAACGACAATAAATACATTTCTTACTCAATCTCCTTTTGGATTGTCCTTTAATTCAAATTCCACCGACGTGCTTCGTCCGGTCGTTGTCTGGAGTTTTCTTCTCGGCCTCTTTGCAACCCCACAAATTAAAACGTCTGCGCTATGTTGTTTGGGAATTATATATAAAATAAAGTCTTTTCAGGCGTAAAAGTTACGTAATTTGGCACTGTCACAATTATTCAATTTTAGCTTCTAAAATTACTTCATTTCATTTTATTAGAAGGAGTCACAATAAAAGCGGCCAGCATCGGCCAAATTTCGAACATCATTATTGTGTTTGTTACTTTAATGCTTTTGTCTGACACCGTATTGAACTTTTTTCGGTCAAGGAGACATAAATGTGTATACAGTATATGTACATTTTGCTGGCGCATAGGGGTGCAATTAATATTTTATAATGGTGAAGAGAATAGGGTCATGAAATACAACCAGCAATATTTCAGTGAATTTCTAGTGAAATACCAAGCTGTGGCCATGGTAGAGGGTATGGAGCACGCTATGATTAAGTGAATTTATCATTGGCCAGCAGATAAAACACTAATTATGAATTTGGCTTCATGAGCGTATCTGTAAATCTGCAGTTTTAACATCATCGCACATCTGACCACGTTGCGAGGAAATTATAGACCCGTTCCCTCTTTTCTATCACGATCCTCCGATATTCTGATGGAAATCCATCTTGCTGACTAGTGATATAGAACATACATTAAAATAGTTCATGTTGTACCCAGCATTGAAGCTTTATACTTTATAACAACATACACTCAGGGTGGTAAGAATGTGACCGAAAAATTTGGAAGAAATATTTTGCTTTAATATTGTGTAGAAATGAAGATAATTAAGACTTACGACCGCTATCCTCTAATGAATATTAAGCAATAAGTCACTATGCACATTTTAGTTCCTCCTGAACTACAAAATGTTGGTCTAGATATCCTTATCTGAACTCATGTGTGTATTTATGTTGCTGAGTGAGATGAAGAGTGTTGAATTTATATCGGGGATTAACATACATATGTATTTTTAGTATATTTGGACAAAATTGATCAATTTACCTATACAAACTGCACACTGATATAGGCCTTCCAGTTGAAATGGTAATGGATACCAGTATTAGGAAAATATAAAAGATCCTGTAAGACTAACTGAAATTTAATTTGTTTACAACCTCTCTAACATTGATTCTGACAGTGGGGGCAAGTTGTCTGATATTCTGTGTTTGATACGCAATACTCTTTCTGTCATCATATTATCAAATTGCTATCCAAAGCTAATATTACAGAATACGTCTCCTGAGCCTTTATTATTTTTAATAAGTTTTGGATAGTCATAGATCAAATGTGTATTGCTAAAGCCCTACCAATTGAAATGGCAATTGATACCAGTATAATAGTTAGGAAAATATGAAACTACCAGTAAGACTAATGGAAATGTGTTTGTTTACCACCTCTCTAACTCTGACCCAGGCAGTGAAGGCAAGCTGTCTGTTATTTTGTAATATATACACAGTACCTTTAAAATTAGGTTGTCATTTTATCAAACCATGAAGCATTAATAAAAAACAGTGTGTCAAAATGATGATGGGAATGAAAGGATAAGGCGTTTGTTATATTGATTAGTTTGATTCTTTGAAAAACCAGTAGCATCGATTGTTTAAAAAGGCCGTTCAAACAGTCCGTCACTGGCAAGCTTTTTGCAAATTGTAGGCTTTCTTTTTCTTCATATTTTTTCAAATATGCTGCAAATTCGACAGAAAACTTCATCTTTCTTGCAAACTTCNTTTAGTCCCCAGGATTTGTAAAGCCTGGCTCAACTCGTTGTGAATGCGATCTAACAGATCTGTGGATCAAATATGGCTGACCCCCTTACATGCGTGTTGCATAATCCCAGCAGGGAATCTACTCACAAAGCGGTGAGTCTGCTGTTCTCAGGGGGCTCAAAGACTGGTTCTAAGCCATCTTTTACGCCATCACCACAGTAAATCCTGTTTCCATCTCTTACCTATTCCTCCTCCTGCATGAGGTGGGCACCCATAGCGGAAAGAGTCAATGTAAGCACGGATTTTCTCCAAGTCTGGAAACAGAAGAAACATACCAAATCATATTTTATTAGTTCGGATCATATTATTATTATCAATAATCCAAGAAAGACAATTTTTAATTAGTTTTGTTTAATTATAAAAAAAAATCATGACAGAAATCTGGAAGTGACTTGAGTGAAAAACATTTTAGGTAATTCACATGTTCCATATACTTTTCACTGAAAAAAAAAGAGTAACAACTAAGTGGCATGTGTCTGTTAGAGAAAAGTGTCCAGAAAACACATTACCAGACATAACAACTCTGGCTGTGAAAACAAGTGAAATGTGAAAACTGAATTTAAATCCACAACAATCTTTGATTTGCCCAAATGTTGAGCATCAACAAACTTTTTTCTGATCACAGTATAAGTATTTTGAAGTATTGGGAAAACCTATTTAATAGCATCTCAGGAGAAAGAGGACGCCCAAAAAACTGGTGATCTCTTTATAACTCCTTTCAAATGAACTTATTATTTTCAAATACACACTACCACCAGATGAGATCACAAACTGCAAATGTTATACCACATCATGATCACCCACTTGTCATGTGGTGAATTTTTTCCACCAAAGGAAACGTCTGTCACAAATTGCCTGTGACATAACAATCTGCCCAGGACTAAATCCCCATGCATTCTATTTCCTCTTTCACCGAGACAATAGTAAACCTGAGTAAACAGCTGCAGCGAAGTCACCCACAATTTGTCTCCACATCATGAAAACAATGGGACCGGGTATTGAATGTCCTCCTGTTTAACAGAAGTTTTCATCTCCCTCTGCCTCCATACTGTGCGTGTGTCTGTCCTGATCAAAGTGCACTAATGAACACTAATGTGAACACTAATGGCAACACAGATCAGAGAGCGGCCTGGCAATCCCCACTAGAACCAGATTATATAGCGTCTCCTTCAACATGAGACAGACTTTCAAATATCTGTTATTGGTAAAAGTTGACATAGATCGAACAGCTCTAAACTGCCCTTTTAGCTCTATACTAGAAACCTTTCACTAAGACCCCATTCCCATACCTAGATCGATCTAGCAGGATCGACCCATTTCTGAGGGGATTCTCCCAAATTGCACTCAGCTTAAGCGGCTTAGATGTCTGGCATGCCTACTGAAGCTGCTTAACTTACACCCTAACAGCTGCGTAAAATACACCCTAACAGCTTTAATAGGTGTGCAAGACACCAGAGCTGCTTAAGTTGAACACAATTTATCGAGAAACCTCTCGGAGATGGGTCGATCCTGCTAGATCGATCCAGGTATGGGAAAATGGGGTCTAAGGTTTCTCCCCCTTCCCCACCAAAGTATTTGCACTGAGAGAGAGAGAGAGAGAGAGAGAGAGAGAAGTTGTTTATATTACTTATTGGCTATATCAAATCAAAGAAACAAATAAATATGCTACTGCCGAGTTGCACGGTCAAATCACGATATGTACCACACCATTTTAGAACTAACACAATTATCTTCAGTTCCCCTTACATAGGTGATCACTCCCCCCCCCCTCTCCACCCATTCTTCCCACCACTTCTTGTCCCGAGGACCAGGAAGGAGAGCTCCATGTTTACAGAGGTGTCTCTCCAGATAACCCACCATACTGTGCACATTAAGGAAAATTAGCCCAATCTGTTCCTTCAATTGGATGAATTAAACCAACAACTTGGTGGTCCTAACTCTCCCTCCAGAAGCCTCTCCAGGCATTAGCCAGTCTATCTTTTTAATTCCTTATGTCAGTTTCAGTGATATTCCCACAACAGCCTCTCTTCTGCTATCTCTATCTCTTAGTATAACTACCCAATACCATATACACAAAACTATATTCAGATACAGGGCAGTTGCTGGTAAAAGATGAGAGCCAGAAGCATGGGTGGTACCAAGGCTAAGGTACCATCAGTGTGGTACCCTTGGGTATACCCTTTGAATGACCTGTTGCCAATGTACAGTTCAATCACTTAGGGCTGTGGTATATTAAAAGTGATGGGTCTAGATTCAGATAGCTCTTGCTTAATAGAAACACCATGTCTATTTCAAGACAACCTACTTAACTTTAAAAGATCTACATTACTGGTCTTACAATCTACCTGATCTCAATCTGATGCAACACTACTAGAATTTCTTCTACTGTCAGCTGTGATTATTATCATGGACATGTACAGACTTTTGTAACTGCCAGTAGTTTTATTAAGCCTTGTCTGTGAAAAGATGTTAAAATGTAAAATTGACTTGGGATAAATTCAGCTCCTTTTGATGCCAGGGCTCCTGACAAAACACAAATAAAGTTGAAAAAATATCAAAATGTATGCCACTTAAAACTAACACCCAAAATGATAGGCATCATTTCCTTCTTATGAAGCTTCAAGACCAAGAAGCATTTAAGTCAAATGATTCTTTCACCCCATTTCCATAGATTAGATCGACCTACTTTAGATCGACCTAACTCCCTGGGGGTTCACGCTAAATAGCTGTCAGCAGGGCGGACACGAAAGTTAATTACCCCCTTACAGCTTGTAGTAGGCAGGACGGACATTTACGTCGGATTATCTGAAAGTAATCTAGTGAGACTCCCCGCGGGGATAGATCAATCCAAAATCTATGGGAATAGAGCCTTTGTATAACCGAAACAAGGTCTGTGCGAGATATACACTGTCTGTGCTACAGTCACTTGGTAAGTTGGACTGTGGTTACACATTTATCATCAAACCCTGCAAATACTGCCTCTAACCTCCACTTCCCCACAAAATGCTCAACTAAAAATAAATATTGATTTTTCCCCACTCAAAACAACAACCAAGAGGCTTAGACACAGAGATTAGAAATAATTGGACACTAAATGGTCTAAAACAATATCTATTATAATTTGCCACAATAAGACCTATCTTATCATGACAAACCAGCAAAAAGATACTGGCATGCATTTCAGCTTCAAGAAACGCTTCAATACATTCCACATGTCCGTGTTTTCTTTAAAAATCTTCTTGCTGGGCGCTGCACTTTTTTGCTTTATTTCAGCAAACCCAGATAGCTTGAGGGCTGTTTGCCCAGTAATTTCTGCTGTGTTCTAACCCAATGTGAGGTGAGACAGAAAACACTTTGCATGCAAACATGCATGCTTATTCTTGGTAATAACAACATCTCTGACTGTGAGGCCTTCCCCACTTGTTTGAGTATTCACTTCTGCATCTGAATTGGATACATTCTCTTCTGTTTTGCTTCCTTGAATGTTGCTACTTTTCATATGCTTCTAATGATTTCCAGGTTTAGTAATAAATGTACATTGAAAGCTAAATTCACAGGTTGGAACAATATACTTGAAATACCAAGAACAAAAATTTCGTAAGTTTATTTCATCACCTCTCAGGTTTAAAAATTGCTTTCTTTTCTCACTCAAAATGTGATGCCGTCTCATGTCCCCTGATCTGAATTCTATCCCGAATTGATTCAATAATGTTTAAACCTGGCTACAAGCTGCAATGCACACAACGAGATGGATGCGGTAGTTGAGATTCCATCACAGTCTTTACAACATTTTAACAGGAGTGCAGTGGGCATTCTTCAAACAGAATACAACTGGCAACAAGCAAAGAAGTGAGAATGGACAAAACAAAACTCACTGATAACCCCCCCCCCCCCAAAAAAAAAAAAAAAAAAGTGCACCTAATACACTTACCTATTCCATGAACCTTTGCTCTCTCTGACAGGAAGTCGGGGTCGTGTATTCGCTGTGCACCAGAGAGAATTTCCTCTCCTCTCATGAACATGTCGTAGGAGTTGGAATATTTCTAAAATATCAGAGTTAATCAGAGTTAATCAATATAAAGATAAATATTCTTACTTTGAGTTTCCAATGATATTCCCTTTTTGATTTATCAAATAAATAAACCCTGCTAGCTGAAAATAACTTCAAACTGATTTTTATTACATTAATTAGTAGTGTGCATTTAAATTTTAAAAAATTAAAGAATATTTATTCAAACTGGCCTAATACTTATTGTCACAAATAGAAACAATTTTCAATAAAAATCTTATAATTTTTTCAAAAGAGAACCTTCATCCTGAACTGTTACAACTTCAAGTGTCATTTGCTTGCCCCTAATAATGCGGAACTTACCGTGCTATTTGGGTCAGGCATAGTGTAGAACGGTCTCACAGCCAGGGGATACTTGTCCAACATGAAGAAGTCAGTGTCATACTGGAAAATATTATTGATAAAAACATATACATGCATTCATCCTAACAGATCATGTGCTAGACTTGACTGAGATATAGTGCCGATATATTTCAAATAAACTACTATGTGAAGAATAAATATATTAAGTTACACAGTAACTAGTCCCATTATTCAATATCTATATGCTATAGTTAGTCTAAAAATATGGTTAGCATACAGAAAAGCTATAATGTTTCAAATAATATACGATACATTATAGCCTGTGCCCTGTCATCAACTAGTAGTGTTTTCATGAGGTACACACCTTCCACAACAATCTATACTGATAGAACACAAGTAGATTCACCATTTTATTAGACAATTGGGACAAAAATTTCATGCAAATTGCTTTTATTTTAAGTCTGAGAACGATTTCTAATCATTTTTCTTAAAAAACTTTTATTAGTCTATAACCTTACCTTTTGTTTGACCAGTCTACCCAGCAGTTTCTCAGCAGGAGTGGTAAGATCGTCTTCATCCCCCATCTCAACTCCGTTAGCTCTTAGAAGTTTCACAGCTTCGGGATACTCCAGCCTGAGCCTAAAACCAAATTGTTCACTCTCAGTTTTTTCTCTCTTTGTATCAGATTAAACATAAAATTGCTTCCACTTTTTTTAAACAACTGTGTCATTTAAACATTAAACTAAATCTAACTTGAGCAATTTGCTCTTTTAATTGAAGATTATGTACAAATTTCAGCAACTTAAACAAGGAAAACCTGTTAAAACTAGGCCAAACTGCATGTCACACATGGTTTTTCAACTAAATCAGACAGACCAGACTAAACAGCCATTCCACGAAAAAGGGTACAATTCTGAATAATACCTGTCGCAGCTTATTTACAGTAGTAAAAGCATCTGCAATTTAGCTTTTTTTAGCCTTTTTTAGCAGGACCCGATGTGTTCTACTTAAAAAACAACAATTGATATAGTACCACTTGCTTTGACGGGAACCCCGGGGGTCTATATGCCGCAAAAAGCACGATTTCGACGTGTCGCTTCGGTATTATAGCTGATTTGCCACAAGAAAAAGTTTATATTTTCCCGTATTTTAGTGTTTTTAGTGCTCAACTAATTTGAATTCATGTTTCTTTTTATCATACATGGTGTTCTCTGTCGAATTTGTTGGTTAGTTACGTCACTGTGATAGTTTAATCAATGTCGCTCAGTAACCCCTAACCTCCGTAACGCTTTTTTAACTCAGTGTAAGAATAAAAGAAAATGCTCTTAAATGGCCTTCCTGTGCATTTTTCAAACTCTTAATACATGAAGTTTAATAAAACAGTGCTATTTTTTAATTTTGAATGTTGCGTTCCATCATAGAGAATGTTAACTCACAAAAGTCGGGGTGTCGCATTTAAGAGCCTAACCTCAGTAACGGACCAAATTTGAAGAAAATGTTGTTTTAGAAAGTTAAAAACAACATTTTTGTTAAGCAAGGACCAACTTCTTCCTAAAAAATTCATTCAATAGTTATGCAAAGTTATCCCCAGGATAAAAACTGAAAAAGAGTGCGTGTCACCTTGCATCCGTTATGCTAACCTCCGTTACCGAAATAAGTTAATTGTTATAAAAATGACTGTTAATACTTCAATACGTTATTTCTGTGGTTTTGGGAGTTAGTTCTGATCATAGAAGTAGTTCTACTTCTATGTTCTGATGTAGTATGCATTCATACGGCTTGCTGTTAAAGACATTACCCCGTATTAATATAGATATAAAATATACATATATAGCTGATAATTCTATCAAGATAAGCTAACCATTTAAGTTTTTACTCGAGTTTGCTATAAAATCGGGGGTAAATCGTGATTTGTTTTTTCAAATTGATTTCCATTTGTCACTTGACGATGCCTTTTTGAACTTATCATTCTGATTTTAAGCGAAATGAGGAGTTTTCAGGACTGTCTTGGCAAGAAAAATGGTACTAGCTGACATCAGTACTAGCGTACATGTAGCAGACATTATTTTCGCGGGAGACATATGGCGAAATATATTAAGCATTGAAGCAACGCTTGTATTTATCAGGTAGAACTGCGGGGTTATTAGGCCCTATTTTACTGTTTCAGTAGCACATAATAGTTTTTAACATCTTCTAGATGCTTCCAGTAACTTTAAATGGACAATTATCCGCAAACACGTGTCTATTGTCGGCCTACTTGATTGTATACATCAACTTTCTCGGGTATTGTGTTGTTTTTTACTGCCTATAGCTGCGATCATGTACATGTAGGTTTAATGTTTTGTTATTATGTAACGTTTGTCGTATCTGTAATACTACAAATTCCGAATTCAGCCTCTAAAGTCTACTTTAAGCTAAGAAATATCAAAACAAATATGATCGCTATTAATGACCTAACCTCCGTTACGAAATTGCTCGTTTTTCATTTGAACATTGGATATGTGTGTGCTCATTGATCAATGCTCATATCATAATAGATTGATTGCACTTTGTTCATAAACAAATAGAATGATAAAAAAGAAAGTCTGTCCCCAATGATTAATAAAATATTTAAATTGGAATATCTCAGGCTTTGTATTTATAGAAAACGAGCCACTTATTATCAATGTGTTTGCACCGCATTTTCTATAATTGAAGAGAAATCTTAAATGGGCAATAATATTTTGAATACATACAAAATCTTAATAATTGAATCAAATATGGAGCCTGTGACCTTTGGCATGATTGAAATATAAGCTAATTTAGATGTTACCTAACCTCCGTAACGAAAAAAATACTGTACCATGTTTACACGTGCATATTTCTTTAAATATAGTAATGGTGTGGGTTAAAATTCTTCTACTACTCTCTGAATACCTCTTCATCAAAATAATATAAAAAGTTTTCCAGTTTTGCAAAGTTCATATCACTGCATTTCTTGTTTTGGAATTGTACCCCTTTTCGTGGAATGGCCGTAAAAACTGTTACCAAAGTTAGAAACCTGTCCACTGCATTAAATCTAGAGTACAGCAATTACTTGATCTTTTCAATGGGGCAAAGTATTACATAATTTTGGAATCTTTTAAAAAATATATTTTTGTGTAGCATTTGTAGTGCTTTTACTACATACAATAGAGATAAAAGAAGACTCACTTTTCAGTTTTGTTGCTACCACTCAACAGGAATGGTGCAATTTCAAGAATTTACAAATTTAAAAATGTATTATTCTGTAAAATTCTGAATTTTTCCCCACTGAAAAGATCCAGTAATTACCATAGCTAAATGACAAATTGTACTACCACATGAACATTCCTAGGTTTACAATAAACCTGGCTTGTTTTCTACTTACGATGGCTCTAAGAACTTGAAGGGTTCACTCTTGTATTGCTTGTTTATAGTATCAATTTCTGTTTGAAAGCTGAAATATGCATATATATTATATGTATGGGGGGAATACACCAAACACAAACATTTCTTTAATGACTGAACATATCCATCGAGCCATTATGTGTGTGTGTGTGTGTGTGTGTGTGTGTGTGTGTGTGTGAGAGAGAGAGAGAGAGAGAGAGAGAGAGAGAGAGAGAGAGAGAGAGAGAGAGAGGGAGGGAGGGAGGACCACTATATCTAGCACATCACCATCATTTAACTTCAAACTAATCATTTGAACTAGATCACAACAGAGTTATAACATGACAGAACTACAAGTAAAAGTACTACATAATAGACATACTTGTCCCTGAGTCCCTTGAAAATATTGACAAACAAGTCCCCGATGACGTCCATCACCTCATGGTAGTGATACTTGAACGCCATCTCCACATCCAGGCCTACAAACTCTGTCAGATGTCTGTGTGTGTTGGAATCCTCAGCACGGAACACTGGAAATAAATCACTATAATCAGAGATGAAGCTCACGTAAGCCGTTCGAGTGATGTCTAGGTCTTTGCCATTACCTTCCTGCTAAAATTTGTCTGTGATTGATTTCTCTGCAAAATCTTCTAATCAGCAATTAGACAAACGCTCTTGAAAACTGGCAAATGAAGGTCAATGAAAATTCTTAAGCTAAAATGTGCATGTTTCTATAACTCATCTTAATCCTCATTACCTGCCCCCACTGTGAACACCTTGTCAAGGTCCCCTGCAATGGCCATCTGCTTGTACAGTTGTGGTGACTGTGCCAGATAAGCACTGCCCTTGAAGTAGCTTACTGTGAATACATTGGCCCCTCCCTCGCTGGCAGCTGAAACATTGGGGTTTATACAATAGATTTCAAATTTTAACTTCTCAACAAGTCAGGTAAGGGTGACAAAAAGTTCACATTGGTATTTGCATAAAGATCAAATAGTAACAACCTACACGTAAGTATTTCATTATGAACAGAAGAAATCCTGTGAAAAGAAAAGCAGACTTTAATATAAAGACTGCAAAACCAGGCCCATCTTTATTTTTTAGCTGGAGGCTGGTAATATAGAGGTCACTCTATCAAGTTGGTAAAAATTTGGTTGTTCCAACCACAAGACTCTTGTATTATTATGAAAGTTGTATTAAGATAGTGCATAAGTTTAATAATGTTTAATAAGTTAAATAACATCGTAGCTTAGGATTACTAATTAATAAGCAGAATCCATGATATTTAGCTAAAAAAATTGATTTTTGTCACTGTGCCAACTAGGCTAAAGAAATAATCTAACATCTACCGTTCAGTTCATATTAATCAGTTACCTGAGATAATTTTGGGTGTGTGTATCTCGGTGAACCCCTTGGCGGTCAGTGTGTCCCTGAAGAGCCGACACACCCCTCCCTGCAGTCTAAAGACGGCCTGACTGGTGGCAGTACGCAGGTCCAGGATGCGATTGTCCAGTCTGGTGTCCGGGTTCACTTTGGCCAAGTCCTGCATGGACAGTAAAGGAAGCGTTGAATTTATGGCTCTCTTTTATTTTTTTAACATCTTATTTTTTTGTGAGAAGAAAATTGTGCTTTAAGCAGCGAAAACTAATTTGGCCTTTTTATGGAGACTGTTTTAATTTTTTCAGCAAGCTTTTCAAATCACAAATGAGCACCTAACCTGATATTAAAATCAAGACTTAAGATGAATTTATCATAAGGCCAGCTGAATTCAAAATCAATATAACAAATACATTTTAAACACTTTTAATCTCCATGGGGCAGAGATAAAAAATAGTAATATTTGCAAATAATTTTGCTGGCCCCTTTCCTTACAATGGAGATACCTTCCTTTATAAATATATATAATGTGAAGGGAAAAAAAGACCTTGTGTCCTGACACTAGCATATTTACCAGTTGAGAGGTTATGTGAGATGCACAATGATGTTACATGATGAAAATGCTCGTTATCTTCAATTTGTAGACTTACATCTTCACTCTCTGGTCGTGACAGGTCATCAATCTGTACAGGTAACCTAGGTTCTGCTGCACTCACAACCCAAACCTGTGGAAGTAGATAACAGCAGAGTACAGAATACACAGATACACATGTACAGATGAAATTATGCACACACGCACACACAGAGGCATTCTATAAATGCATATGGATTCACGCACACTTGGCTTATATTAATTGATGTGCAAACATATGAAAATGCACACAAAGTTTAAAACACACACACACTTGCAGAATTTCACAAACGAGACCCTTTACATTTACAACACAACATATGAAAAATTCAAGTAATGTAAGATGCATGTTAATGTTTAGTATAATTCTTCATTTTTTTTACAATTATCTGTAGAAATAACACAAATATTGTCACCTGTTCCACATGGAGCTCCACATCTTGTTGAGAACAGCTCTCTATTTTCTGGTCCACTTTTCTCACGTAGCCTTCAACGTCTATGATAGATTCTTTTGTGATACTGGAATATCCCAAGACCCACTTTTATAATGAACTCCAAGGGTTCTGTGAGTATCTTGATAGAAGGGGTAGAGGGGAATCTTAACATTTCATGAGACGTAACTGCCATATTCTTTCACAGTAACTCACAAGTAAGAGATTATAACAAAAAAAAAACTTTTTAGAAAAAAAAAAAAAAAAAAAACGGGGACTAGCTTTGAATGTAAAAATGACCTCCAACTTCTTTTATAACATTGAACTCAACAATGAAACTTCAATTTAACAACAAATTTGAAATCCAGATTTAAATCAATATGTAATCAAAAGTATACCTGATGATGTGATTGTCATGTATGTATAATCAACAGCATATGTCTCTTATACCCCACTGCATTTAATGGAACTATCATTTTTGACAAACAAATTATGTTACATGGTCTTAAACCACAAACTTAGGCCACACAAGATTGTTTAAAGCCAAGAAATCATTTAAGTAGTTTTTTCCACTTACGCTGCCACAAATTTCACCATCTGTTTGCTAACTCTCTCCCCAACAGCAACTATGGCCTGTACATTGAAATGCTGGTGCCGCAACACAAAGAAACATTGCTTTCCTGAAATATCATTTTAAACATCAAAACTGTAAACATTACAAAAATTTACTCATATATAAATTAGTCATATAAAAATGACTGGAAATTATTGAGGCTAAGAGAAGCAAGTTTTGCAAGTTTGTCTCACAAAATTTCCTAAAGTATTAATACTGCTATGCTTTATCTTGCTAAAGCTCATGATGTCATGTCACTGCCAAGGATTTTTTACTTCATATTTATTAAACAAATTTTTAAAAAGATTTATAGTCTTAAGTGTTGATAATTATTCTAACTGTATATAAACCAGATAAGACATAGCATATATCTCCTTGATATTCCTATTCTAAAGCTACTTCATGGAGCTTCCAATGATAAAATTGCACAAACTTCTGAAAATCTACAAAACACAAGGCATGTCTGACAGTTTCAAAAGCCACACCTTTACTTCTACTGGTGTGCAACCTTCCTCTGCACCATATTTTCTCGTCCTTCTTCTTCTCTGCCAGCTCCAGGGTGAGGCTCTGCACAGGGACGAGGTCTCTCTCTACCCTCTCCTGGGACTGGTTCATGGGACACTTGCCATAAGAGTCCTTTGCAAAGTCTTCTTTTTCTGTATCTTCATTTCCGTCTCCTCCAGCCTGGAGTAGAAGTAATGTTAATGTCTCAAGATTAAAAAAAATTGTCGAGTAAAGTCACCTGTCTGCTTAGAAGGCTCTTGCTGATGGCAAAACTATCAGCTTTGAGGTAAGATATGATATCTTAGACTGGGTTCCCACAGATTGAGATCGATCCATCTGGATCGACCTAACTCCCTGGGGGTTCACGCTAAATTGCTGTCAGTCGAGCTCGCATCGAAGTTAATTACCCCCTTACAGCTTTTAGTATGCAGGACAGACATTTAAGCTGGCCAAGCTGACAGCAATCTACTGAGACTCCCCACGGGGATAGATCGATCTTAAAATTTGTGGGAATGCAGTCCAAGTAAAGGGTCAACCTGAACAGTGTTCTGAAGGAAACTACGCTTTAAGCTTGACAGAGCACAGCAATGTACTGGCATAAGCTTTTCTGATGTCAGTTTGATCCAGTATGTCCTATCTTTATTTAACAAAATACTTCGAAAACTGACAAGATCAATGTAAGTTTGACTTACAGCCTGCTTGTGCTGTTCCTTCTTAGCTGCCTTTTCAGCCTGTTTCTGTTGTTTCTTCAGGGCTTTCTTAGATATAGGTTTCCCATCAGGACTGAAAAGTGGAAATTATAATTCACAGTATGCCTATTGTATTCCATCTTTCCATGGTATTTTGCTCATTCACATTTCTTCCCACTCTTTAATCTATTCTTGTTTACCCCCCCCCCTCCAAAAAAAAAAAAGAGGGTCATCTTTTGCTTTTCCAAAAATGTATCAAAAAAAAAAAGATTAAAGTTGGTAGAAGTTGGGAGAAAATGTGGGGGGAAATCCTTAAAATATGAGCTGAGGAGGGGAAAAATGCTGGCTTGGAAGGCCTTGATTATGGCAGGTAAAGAAGTAATTTTGTTTTCTATTTTTACTTTTCTTTTGTGTACCGTCATCTACTTCAAAAACATTCATATGTTTATCAAGAATAAATTACGTGGTATAAGTTATGGTTATTAGTGCCATAAATTGGGACTACATGTGTATAAGCATGTGGCAGAAATGCGCTAGTGATACTGCAAACTTTCACAATGCATTTACCATAAATCGTGTAATTTAACACTTTATTACATTTATAACCCTATCCGTAAAGAAAAAAGACGACATTTATGTAACATGTTACATCTTCAGCTATAAGTAAAGTTTACACAAAGGACGATACAATTATGGTTTTTCTGAAGTCACACGCTGAGGCACGCACACATTTCAATGATCAATACATCCAAGGTCGTGCTGCAGTGTATTAACTTCATAAAGGAAATGCGTGTCCCCGGTTCACACTGACAATGTAGGCCATACATCATAACAACAGCATAAGATCGGGGTCTTTAAGGGACATATCTGTAACTTAATAAAACTTTTAGAAACGCTCTACATACCCTAATGGTCCTTCGTTTTCTGCATTTGCATCGGCCATTCTTAAAAATATGTTATGGAATACAATAAAGAAGATAACCGGCTTCTAACGAGGAACTGATGAAATACGCATGCAAGTACCACATGTGGCATACCCAGACTGCAAAGTCAAAGATGGCCGCCGGTGCTAATGAATGTGTACGAGCTCTCGCGTTTTGATGTTTATTTGCATGTTTTAAGTGCTGTTTTTACTCAACTAACTTCAAGGTCTTCGATATAAAGGGCAGGAGATGTCGAGGAGGAAACAATCGAAGCCTCAACACATCTTAAGTAAGTGTATTTATTGTATCTTTTCCCCTTTTCGACCGCGTATGGGCGGGGATGAAATTAACATGCATGAATCACGCACGCGCATGTGCTGACGTATCAGCAGAGTGCGTGACAGCCGGGTTGAATACATAAGCGTGCCTGGATGCACACATTAAGCCGCAGTGTTGAATTTAGAAAAACAACCTTTGCTGGCGCTGAGGCGGCTGGCAGCGACGCCGGGCGGCGTGCTAATACGTATGCAGACGCACGTTCTTGCAGGCTGTTTACTTTTGTTCACGTACGCGTGACTCGAGACACACGTGCACAGGAAGTGGATTAGTAATGAGGGGCTCTGAAGGGAGGGTTTGAGAGTGGACGCTGAAAATGCGATCGGAGAATTTGATGGAGAAATAAAGTGATGTTGTTGGGTTTGTTGATTGTTGTTGTGTTGCACGTGCATTTGGCAAGTCTTGACATAAAAGGTCAGAGGTCGAAGTTAAGGCGGAAGTAATGAGATGAATGGAGGATTGGTTTGGGATCGTCCTTTTTCTCCCTTTTTTCTTTCTATTTTCCAAGAAAGTTAAAATGTTATTCGCCTTTTTGGGTGAATACAGGATTAAAAACATGAATGGTTTTCATCTCCACATCATTTCTGAGTAAAAAGTAAAATAATTTAGACTGATTTAATGGTTTATTTTCGGTTATTTACCGATACCTATTTATGATACTTGTTTAATTTATATTTTGTTTGTGCTTCTTCAGGTATTTTTTTTGCCGTGTTTGTAGTTTTTGAACTACAAGAATTTATACACACTGACCAAGTTCAATTAGTAGGGATGATAGGTATTTTTTTTTTTTTTTTTTTTTGGCCACTTCATTACATCATGATCCTGAATGATCAAGTACATTGCCTGCTGCCAATTAAATAACATGTTGAATTGCATGTTACATGTAAAACAAGATTGTTTATTTTATAGGTCCTCTTATAGGTCCAGTGTCAAGTGTTGTTATATTCCAGCATATTGATCTCTTAATTTTTTATTTTTATTTTTATTTTTTTAAATTTTGTGCATTTATTTATTATTTAATTTTTTTTTAAATTTTTTACTCTGGTTATACATGGTATTTAAAAACATGTTTTATAACCTTTCATTTGTGAGTATAAGGCATTTTGTTTTAAAGCTGAAATTAACACATTTACACATTACAATTTTAGATGAAGATGGCAAAGAAGGTGGAGGGACAGATCTGCTGACCCAAGGGCCGGTCAGTCTAGGTCAAACTTCGTCAGAAGTCACTGTAACTGACCCCCAGTCCACCAGTATACCAGAAGCTATGGCAACAGACACCACCCACTCCTCATCAAATTCACACAACGTCCAGTGGCCGGAAGATCAGGACAGTGATTTCCAAGTGTTGAATAAAGTTCTGAATGCCTTGGGGGACAATGATCCCACAAGTGCTGGTGTACAGGAGGTGCCCGCTACCAGTTCAACTTCCCAGAAAAGCATTTTCCCAGGCTCAGATTCTTTGCTTGGAACAGCCGGTGGTGGGGATTGGTTGAACAAGCTGGAACTGGCAGATCCTAACCAATCACAGTCTTTGTCCTTTGGTGCTAGGTGATCATTTCTTCTCTATGCTAATGTGCATTTTAAGTCAAAACAGAACATGTATTTGGCAGCTTTAAATTTAGTAACAATCTGAATCACATTCTGTAATTGCAGTTTAATTTTTGTACAGATTAATAAGTATCTAAAGTAATGTCATCCAGTAAAAATATTCTGCAAAAAAAACCTTAAACTCCATAGTTTACAGTCTTACTTTCCTGTAAACATATATGAATTTAGCATGAATACTTCCATTGCAGCAAGTTTCCCTCCAGTCAAACCGGTCTACTAGATCTCACTGATCGCACATGTATGTACTGTGGTGTGGTAAAGAAGAGCCCTGCTGACTTAGAGCGACATGTCCGTAAACACACTGGAGAGAGACCCTTTGCCTGTAATGTGAGTACCCCTGTGGTGCTGTGTCAGGTGTCTATTTGTATACTAGTATTTTGTGTATATCCATTTGCATTTTTTTAGTTTTGAGTGTTGTTAGTTCTCAAATGGGCTTACGCTAGTTTAAGCTATGCTCATATGTAATTTTACAAATACTTGTTTGAATATACTGAAGTGTACAATGCATACCTTTACTGTACATACATAACCTGCATACTTGTGTTTGAGTTAGTTTGTGTATTTGTTTGTTTGCATGTGTGCGCATGTGTCAGTATAGAATGGTGTGCTCACTTATTCATTGATATATGTGTATATAATATTCAGGTGTGCAGCAAAGCTTTCAAAGCCAAACGCAGTCTTCAATACCACCAGTATATGCACCACGGGATGGAGTCACAAAACACCAACATCGTACAGAAATATTCTGAGGCACGCAAGCGCAAACTTCAGCTGGAGAACATCAAGGGCACCTGGCCAACGAGCGCTGGCCTCCTCTCCTCCTCGCTCTACCTCAAAGGTGCTGGCGCTGTCCAGAGCGGTGCTTATCATGGTGCTAAGTTAGTGAAGTTGGATGAGGCGAGTGCTGAAAGTGGGTCCCAGGAGTCAGGGGACAGTTCTTCTATCCCACAAGGCCGTTTCCAACATGGTGGCAGAAATACACCCATGTCAGCTGACTCCAGCCCTCGGCCAGAATCTCAGTTGGAGCAAGATGATGAGGTAAAAAGTTTGCTCTTACATAAACTTAGATCTCTTTGACCCCATTCCCACAGATTTTAGATCAATCTATCCCTGTGGGGAGTCTCACTAGATTACTGTCAGCTTAGCCGGCTTAAGCACCTGTCCGGCCTACTAAGAGCTGTAAGGGGGTAATATTGCCATGTGCGCTCGGCTGACTGCAATTTAGCGTGAACCCCCAGCGAGTTGGGTCGATCCGAATGGATCAATCTGAATCTCTGGGAATGCACTCTTTATGTATTGGCCTGCTTTTACACTCATAAATACAATAGTGTCATATTCTATATCTACCATTGCATGATAAATAGAATTATTTAAGAAGATTATGTATTGGGTTTGCTTTTGAACAAATACAAATTGATGAATTTTAAGCATTTCACATACCTTTAAACCTATCATTTAAAACATAATTGTTTGCAGGGTATCTCACAAGATGGCAGCATGGGTGGGACTGGTCAGGAGGATTCTCAAGATGGGCCATGGATCTCTCCTGATAGTCAAAGTCTCTCGCACAAACTCAGTCAGCATTTTGACGGCAAGTCCTCCTTCCTGGCCCACCGCACGTGTACATTTTGTGGCAAAGTTTGTCCCAAGCCAAGCGACCTGAAGCGCCACCTCATGGTACACACAGGAGAGAGACCTTTCAAATGTGCAGTAAGTGGGAGACAAGCAGTTTGATTAAAGTTGTCTATCTCTACATGTGAAACAACAAAATATATATATATATATATATATATATATATATATATATATATATAGTTCTAATTTTTATTTTATTTTCGTTCATTTATATATTTTGATTTATTTTATTTTATTATTGTTATTGTCGTTTATTATTATTATTATTATTAGTAGTAGTAGTAGTAGTATTAATTTGCAATTATCTGGATGAAGTATTGCATAAACAAAATACATCTGTTCTATAATATTTGATAAAGTGTATGGTGACCCAGTATATTGCACTTCTCCACTTATATGAAATAATCTATCTCCTCAGGTCTGTGGAAAGGCATTCAAGGCCAAGGGCAGCATGTTATATCACATGAAAGCTCACCACAACATGGATGTCGAGCTGAGTCAGGGTCTTGAAGAGCGCTATTTGCGGCTGAAGGTTAAAGAACACTACAAACAAAAAGAACAAGAGTTGGTGAAGATGAGGATTGAAGAAATGGGCGGGGGAGGTGACTCTGTCTTGGTGAATGGCAATGGTGGGCTAGATTTGGGTCATGCATCAGCCGTGGTTGTAAATGAGGCCTTGATAAAACTGGACATTCCTACTCAGGATTCATCTTCTGAATGTAGCCAAATGGGAGTGCCTCCTACAGGTCAAATGTTGGATGACATCGAAGAAAAAGGGGAGAATTCCAACCATAGCATCAGCCAGACTGGGGAAACTCAGCCAAAAAGTCTGCAGAAAGAGGGAGCCACTACAAGTCAAGAGCAAGAGGAGACTGAGCCAGGGTCTGCCAAGAGCTATCAAGGCCCATCAGTGCTTCGAGGTCTCCGATTAAGAAATCCCCAGGCTTACAGGTCATATGGTGCCAGTAGCCAAACTAATGTTTATAATGTAAGCCAGCAAGAGGGGAAACCACTGAACCCATGGAGACGGAGAAAGAAACAACACCACGCTGCACCAACACAGAAAAACCTCATTCCCGTTACCAAGCCAAGTCCAGGGCGTAAAGGTCTTGTATTCCACAACATAAGTTTCCAGGATGAAAAACATGATAGTCAAGGACCAACAGTGGACAGCAATGCAAGGACAGGAAGTGGTCAAGTGATGCAGAAACATACAGAGGTCATGTTGCAGGATGAGGAGTCCTGGGATAGCTACAGCCAGGCACAGAAGGTCAAGAGCCTCAACATGAGCAAGCAAAACTTTGAGGTTATCGAGGAGACAATGGTTGTGAGCCGCCTCGATGGTTACGACACCACAACGGGGCAGAGGATGGCCTTGTACAAGTGTCACCTCTGCAGCCAGGTCTACTCTGACCTTGGGAAGTTACAGATTCATCTTCCACTGCATTTTGACCAAGACCCTGCTTTGTATCGCTGCCAGGCCTGTGGTGCTAGTTTCACTTCACGTATGCAGTTTGTCTACCACTTGGAGTGGCACTTCAAGCATGACAACCCAGAATTTGACAATTTTTCAAGTGGCCACCAGATGTCAGCAGAGGGCATTTCCCAGTATGGAGGTAGACTCGCAGGAGATGCCAGATCTGACACAATGGAAGAAGAGGAAGGAGATATGAAAGACAAGATCAGGGAGAGAATTGATCATTTGATCTCACAGAACGTCAGCGTGCTGAGCTCAATGGAGACACCAAAGATGCTGAGGAACTACGCCAGGCCAGCCAGTGAGAAGACATACTTGAAGAGGTTGTCTGGGATCCAGGGTTCCAACAGAGAGGGTGAAGGGACAACTTTTTATCAGTGCCGCACCTGCAACAAAGGGTTCTTCCGTCTCTTTTCTCTCCGTAGGCATGAACGCATCCACACAGGAGTTAAACCATGCTATTGCCGTGAATGTGGAAAGGGATTCAGTGAGATGCGAAACCTTCGACAACATATTGTACGCTTTCATGACCATGTGAAAAACCACGACGATCTGATTGCTCTGAAGCCAGTCAGAAGACATTCCTTCTTTTCAACCAACAAGTACTCCGTTTTTAGAAACCGCCTGAATAGACGTAGCAGTGGTGGTAGTTCTCTCTCTTCTTACAAATCCAGATTGGAAAACAAGATAGCCAGTCTGAAAAACGCAGGAAACATCAACAGAAAGAAAGAAATCCCAAGTTTCAAAGAGGAAGAAACAAAAGAGGAAGACCAACAATCAAAAATCAAGAAAATTAGGCAGGAAGATGGCGTTGGTGAGGATGTCACAGTGGTGCTGCCCTCTGACGAGCCACTCGGAGACGAGGATGTTTTAGGACCAAGAAACCCAGACATTGTGGATGACCAGGAGGAAGATGAGGAAGAAAGTGATGTTTTCACTTCACCTGGCATTCTAGTTCCAAACAACCAGCCCACCAGCATGATGTCGCACCTTTCAGCACGAACTCGCCGCAAGGGGGCACTGCCGACCAAACTCCTAGGTTCTGGCCCCAAGACACTCCTTACTTCCCCTGTCAGTGCCAACAATGCTGATGCTAACATTGACAACAATCCTCTATATGGGACAAGAGATCAACAAGAGAATTTGGATATACATGTGATCAGAAATGAAAATGAGGTTGGAGGTCAACAGGAGTTCAAAGGTCAACAAGAGACATGGGGTCAACAAGTTGTTAGAGGCCAACAACATATAAACATCAAGGATCAAGACGATGTAGAATTTATTGAAGGAGAATCATTCCCTGCATCTCACAATCAGACAAATCTCTTCAGAGGACAAGAATCTCGATTTGCCTCAGCACCTACCATGGCCCCATCTATGACACCATCCATGACGGGTGCGCCTACACCTGTCATTACCATGGCAACCAAGTCTAGCAGCTTTTCATGTCCCCCAAACATGCTCATAGCAGGAATGCCCGAATCACAATTTGGTGGAAACATGTTTGCATCTGGACTGGGAAATGTTAGAAGATCGACTTCTCGGTGAGTTTTCTAAGGTCTTCCGTGTATAATTGTGAAACTGCTAACATTACTAGTTTGTTAAATATTTTTTATCCCAGTTTTATGGAGTTACTGCAAAAAGCTTTAGATCTCTTTTTTATTATTATTTAGTTTCATATTTTGCAGACTTAGGTATTATTTTATAGATGTCATAACCTGTATTATATTTGTTGATGCCTTATTTTTGCTCAGGCTTGCTGTAGTGAAAGATCCCAGCAGAAGAGAAGAATCCTGTCAGCCAATCATAATTCAAGGTGTGCCAGTTTACCGCTGCGTTTTCTGTGGCAGAGAGTTCCCGACTCTGGCAGATATCAACAGGCACTTGGACTTCCATGAAGGTAACTAGGTGGCAGCACCATCAGTCATGTGACAGTAGCACTTGAGTTGTGGTCCGCAGAGTTGTAGTTGCTTTGTGTTGAAAATTATCTTGGACTAGTGCATTTTCTGCTGTTATCTCACAGAGACAGAAAATATTATTTTTCTTCCAAAAGTTTACATTGAAGTACCAAGGCTGAAGAGCTCCAATTGTTTCTTTTGATGCCCAAGATTTGATTGATTTAAAAGTACTGTTACTTCCCCATGTTTTTTACGCAAAATGTGAGATGTCAGTGACCCAAGTTCTAACGGCAACATCTTTGTCTAAATATGACAGTATAATGACAGTATAATATCTTAAGCATTGATGACAGTATAATATCTTTAGCATTGAGCATATTACACTTTTTGCATTGTATTAAGTAAAGTGCCTAGTGTCAATATCTAGGCTTTAGTAATAAAATCTTTCTTGGTTTTAACGGGAAAAATAATGTTGTTTTTTATCTTTTGTTTTAGATGTGCGTCCATATGAATGTAACGTGTGTGATTATAAAGCCAGAACAAACAGCCAGCTTAAGGTGCATATGTTACGTCACAAAGGTGAGTGGTCTTTTGTGTGGTTTGGCAACTATCTCAGTCTTCTGTCACATTGTGCTAGGTGTGATAACTGTCACAATCTTCTGTCACATTGTGCTAGGTGTGATACCTGTCACAATCTTCTGTCAAATTGTGCTAGGTGTGATGCCTGTCACAATCTTCTGCCACAATATTTGATTTTCATTATATTTTGATTTCCTTTTCCCAGGTATTCGGGAATTCCACTGCCAGCTGTGTAACTACAAAGGAGTAACGCAGTCTGATCTGAACCGTCACTACAAATCCAATATCCACATTCTCAAAGCTCAGAACCAGTGCCCCAAGTGCTGGGAGGGCTTTGTCAGCCCCTTGGGCCTGAGGGACCACATGGAGGATTGTAATGGCAAAGGCCCCAATGCCAGACAGAATTCCAGGGGAGCCACCGTCTCTCCAAGAGGAGCCAGCATCTCACCAAGAGGGGCCAACAGCTCTACTAGAGGTTCCACCAGTTCGCCAAGAGGAGCTGCAGCTGTTGGTTTGAAGTAAATTCCGTTACACCTGAAGGAAGAGGTCTTCAGAATTTCAGAATTGATAGATGTATAATAAGTTGAATGTGACCCCTCCTACACATACTTGACAATAGTCTTTGTGGCCCCTTCTGCTTCTTTGGCAGTCTTTGTACCACCTCATTTATGGCCAGTAAATTAACATCTTAAAACATTTTTGAAACATTAATGTACTGTAGGTCTCACCGCTCAACAGATGGCAGAACATACTTAATATTAACATCAGTTAATAACTCCAGAATACTTAGTGACAGACATCAACCAGTATTGAGCTGTTTTGTTTTTTTTTTTTTTTGTTTTT
>NW_019775595.1:110000-140555 GCF_001039355.2 Lingula anatina
CCTTTTTTTTTTTTTTTTTTAATATGAAAAACACAAATGTTTATATTTGTGCATGTGACAGAACGTGGTTTTTAACAAAGCATAATCAGATACAGTTAGCTCATCACCCTATAGCTTCGAATATTCATGTCTCGAACAAATCTTGAGGTATATATATATTTTGCGTGGTATTAGCTGAAACTTTTGTGGCCATAGCTTAAGCCAAATCTGTCCCCAACGCGAACAAATGTTCCATTGTGTTCAAGATATGAAGAGTCTGCTGAATGTAGCACTTTTTAAGAGGGAGATCTGGTAGGGAGATTATGATGGGGTGTATCTCACACAAAAAATACTCCAAGCTAGTTGTATGTTCCTGTATTTTAGTAGTGCATTTTAGTTGTTGTTATTACTTTGATGGATCTCATTCTGACGTGCATTTCTAAGATGGAATTTTTAAAAATTGCCTTTTGATTTATGGGGCCCGGTGGATGTTGCTCATGGCCTATGTTCAAGTTGAATCTAGGAATGTGCAAGGCATGATAAATAATTATTTCATTTTGCATAAACAAACACAGTATCTTATTCTTATCTAAGTATATTGATTATCTGACCACCTGTCTGTTCAGGTTGTTTAGATTATACTTTACCTGCAAAGTCATTTTTATTTTATTTTATTTTGTTATAATGGTGATTATGATATTTTCTCAATGCAGGTTTCCAGTCAAAATTTGCTGAAAATTTAAAGATATCTATGCCTCTGTCACCTTCTCATTTAAATTCCCTGGAATCTTTTTTTAAATGACTCTGTTAATTATTTTGGTTTCAGTGCTTGTATATGTCCTGCGTCGCCAACTAGTTTTTAAAACTGGCTATGTCTGTGTAGCAGTTTGTTTAGATATTAAATTCATTAACGTTTGTCATTGAATTGGTAATTGTTGCATTTGTTAACAGCAAGTACTTTTATTTATTTCTTGAGATTTGTAGAAGAATCTTGCATGAGAAAGAAGAAAGTGAACACATAAGAAGTTATTTTAAAACAGTCAATGTTATGTATTACACCATAGATATTACTCATATTTATAAATATATATATAAATATATACATATATATTTAGGGACTGCTGCAATGCCATTTGATAAGGAGGGGAGAAGAGTCATCACCAGAACTCTTCAATGTTTTCCAAACAAGTCTCATTTCCACTACAACAAATTGAGGTGCTGTTAAACTGAAAGCGAGACAAATGTAAAGCTTGTAGCTCTTAGGGCATACTAAAACAGCATTATCTAGCATAGTATGAAAGTATATAGTCACTATATCTATATATATGTATCGTGTCTTAGCTTTCACATTATCATATTCAACGAAGTACAGAGATGAAGATAATCGTCCACTTTTCAAAATCAGAAATAAACTATATATTAAACAAGTGGGTTTGTTTTTTCCGTCCTATTCGCCACAGGTCATAATCAACTATGCAATATCCTCGTTGGATCTCTGTGGTCAAAGGAAAAAATGTGCAAAAAAAATGTGCTCAGAATTAGCCACTGCATCCAACAGGCCCGTAGCCAGCAATTTCAAAAGGGGGTTCTTTTTCTGAAAAAGTGGACCTTTTACCATGAAACGTTCCTGTGCCTAGATAAAATTTTACCCGTAGGGGACCTTTTCCCAGCAAAAGGGGGGGTTCTTTCGAACCCCCCGAACCCCCCTGGCTACGGGCCTGTCCAAGAATATCTAGTGCAACACTTGTGACAGGAGTGGTAATCCTGGGAGTAGAAGTTCGGTGTCCCATATGATTAGTATGTAGGTTATATAGGGTTAATTGGAGTATTGGGGTTAGTATTTGGGACTTATGTCGACGGTTCAAAGTAATGGAGAACGGACTACGGTTCCTAGTGGACTTCCATTCCTGTCACACTGGGTAGAGGTTAGTTGCCCACACTGATTGGGAAGCCTAGGGCGTCTAAGATTTCCTGGCCATGCGTACCCACACCGGGTGTGTGACGGTGATAAGGTGACTGTCTGGCCACAGCGCTCGGAGACTGAAATCAGATAATTAAAATGATGAAATAAGTTGTACATGTCGTTCAAAGCTGTTAAATTTAACTAAAATTTGATATTTTATAGTTGGATTAAAATTCAAATATCGAAAAAAAAAACAGCGACTTTCAAATGGGACATTCAGGGAAAAGCAGCGGTAGAGCAATAAAGATGGAATATTTTTCACCAGCTTTTGTCCATTGTGCATTTTAAACCCACCGTGTTCACACAGGTAATCATTAGGCAACGCCTGTGTCTCAGGTGTTCCTTCATTTTAAAAAAGAAATAGACCCATCCCCCTCCCCAAACACACTGTCGCAACCACCAAAACTGTCCCAAAGAATGGTCTCTATGAATATAGGCCTATACAAGGTAATTGGAATATTTGAAATGTAAATTCGTTATATTTGAAACTAGAATTTTAAAGATAGAATAAATTCAATCAAATTATTTAATATTAGTTTTATTATTACCCGAACATAACTTGCCAGAGCGAACTGGAGGTTGGGGGGGGGGGGGGGGGGGGGGGGGGGGGGGGGGGTCATCCTTACCTGCTCTCTAACCGCTCTAAGATGCTCCCAGCGTCAGAACAAGTTTTCATCAGGTTCCCTGTAGAAGACCACGATTTTACATACCCAAGTATCTCAGAAACTGATATATCTTTTTTGATGTCTAAACTGTCTTCCCTGAATTAAAACAAAATATAAGTGAATGGACTGATCCTTATATCTACAACCTTTTACCAGTAATACGTTTATGTAGATTGTAGGCCTATCAAATTTAAGCTAGCGTACACCCAGTCAAGGACTGAAAGAAAATTAATGAGTGAACACTAAATGCCTTCATAATTGACAGTTTCTTTTGTACAAACACGTTTTACACGGCATTAACATAATAAAAAAATGCCAAATTAACTGCCATTACAATGTAAATCCATAAAACGAATTTGTGACCAGTATATCTCATATATCCATTGTTAGCTACCCCACCTGGTGTAATCTACAAAAGGCTTAGGGAAAGGAGCGTCCACGTCCCTGGCAAAGTGCGTCACGTAATTAGTCTCTGCTGGTTCCACCCACATATTACGATCTTGCAGCAAAATAAAATACTGAAACAGAATAAAAGTCGTAGGAAAAGTATCCGAATGTGTCTAAGGGCGCATTCCCAATGAAACTGTCGGTCTACTACTTATATCGATCCAACTCCGCGGGGACTCTCGCTGAATGCAGTTATATAAACAGACCGGCACGCCTGCCCTTGTCTCCAGCGTGCTCGTATAAATACCAGCTCTTTTTTATGTTCTCTCATCTACGCCAAGAGGAGGCGTGCTAATCTGTTAATGTGATTGCATTCAGCAAGGGTCTCCGCGGAGTTGGATCGATCTATGTAAAACGATAATTTCATTGGGAATGAGCCCTATGTATCGTTGCCAGATAATGCTGTTAAACAGACAGGAAAGGCTTAGAGTAGCTAAACAAAGCCCGCAGTTTCTGCGGCTGGATACCCAAAACATATATCACGATGTAATTGTGCATTGGCAATTAGAAAAATGTTTGCATTGTGTTCAGAAACAACATCTCAGGAAATTCTGTCTGCAAGTTTTGCACTTTCATTAAAATACTGAATATCGGTCATACATGTACATTGTGTTCGAATAAAAAAAAGACAGTAGTAACTGCAGCGTGTTTAGGATACTCTTAAAGTTTACCTCGTCGAGTAGGCGTTTGATTGCGTCTCCATTGCTACTGCCATGAATGTCAGGTATGACATCATAATACAGCACAGCAAGGCAGCCATTGGGTCGCAAAATTCTCGCCGACTCCTACAATCAGGAAATGATAATGACATTAGCTAAAGTTCTGAAACAATTACATACACTCATCAGAGGCATTTTTTGGCATCAGAGGGCCAAAAGGGAGGTGGGTTACTTTTTCTCAGATTATGTTCATTTATTGTTGAGAAGGTACTTCCTGATGTTCAAAAAATGTACCAATGACCTTACTCTTAAACACGTTTTACCATCTCTAAAGATATTCTCTCCAGGATTTTCACGCCAAATCGAATTTTCCTTTAAAAAATAAGCATATTTTCCTACTCACAAATCAGTGCTCGACGGGCCCCTAAGATAGGCCTACAGTAGGTTCAAGTACCAAACTATGTTCAGTTTTCACAAGAAACAAATGAAGTACACCCATAAAATTTATAACAAAGCCAGCTCTACTGGCACCTTACTCGCACAAATCTTCGATTTCCACACAACATTGTATGACATTCATCTTTAAAAGTTTGTAAAGACACCATATGTTTGTGAACAATGCAGATAATTATTCAACTGGTTAAATTTTAACCACTTTCCTTATAAAAGTCGTTCATGTCGAACCAGTGAGCGGCAGTGGCGGCGGTTACTAGGTCTGCGCTGTCGTTAGGTACTGGTAGTTTCTCAGCATTACCCACTCTGGAACAGAGTATTATCCAAGACAACATAGGTTTCTTTCCTACACATACAAATATGTGAACATAAAGAATGAGGAAAAGAAGCTTAATGATAGAACCTGCGGCGACAATGGCATAGGTTTTCAAAATGTCAAAATAAGTACATTGATTGGAAAATTTCAGAAGGGCATAAGACCTATACGCCTGCTTGGCTGTTCCGCAGGTAGAAAAAAATCACACTTGGTGAACTTTTGTATAAGGTATTCCTCAACCTAAACAAATGCAAACATCTTGGCATGGCGCTGCGATATATTTCCATACAATGTATAAGCGCAGTGCATGATACAGCATATAAATTACTTTTCTTCATTTATCAGAATCTGATGCAGGTGAGGTAGCCATTATGGCAGTCGTTACTCTCCGACCAAAATAGTCTCTTACAAAATTGATTTTCAATATTCTATATTCTAGGGAACCAGTATACTGGACCCAAAGTATATTGTAGTAGAAACCACTGTAATAAAAGAAAATACTCCAGTCGGAATTAAAATTTCAACGGGAGGCGTTCAGTCCGTCCATGGGCGCATTCAGAGCCATTTGATACTCAGACTAGTAAGTCCTAGGATCAACTGTTTCTGAATGCGCCCTATGAAGCAGAAACAACTCACTGATATGTGACATTAGGAGGCACACAGCCTTTGTTGGCATTTTCCACTTGATAAGGGCTCGGGTCAAGCCCTATAACACGTTGAAAGTACGGGGCCAGCATCGTGGTGAACTGCCCTGTGCCACAACCGACGTCTATAGCCTGAGTGGGCGGACCAGGGAGCTGGGCACGAAGAATCAACGATGACTATATAATTAGGAGAGAGAGAGAGAGAGAGAGAGAGAGAGAGAGAGGATGACTAAATAATTAGGAGAGAGAGAGAGAGAGAGAGAGGGGATGACTAAATAATTAGGAGAGAGAGAGAAAGAGAGAGGATGACTAAATAAGATAGCAAAGTGATCAACTGACTTGTAAATTTATATTATTGATTATAGTGAAGACGCTTGCGAGTCAATTTTGAGATCTGTACACGGCAACAACTTAAGTACTTTTCAAAACCAGACGAAGACTATGACATAGAACCTGGAAGTTTCTCTTATGTAGAGGACAGATATCAATAAATTTAACACAATTAACACAATTAATGTACACAAATTTACCACTCAAAATAGGGACCCCTACCTTTTCTCCTACATAGTCCATTACCCGTCCTACTATGGTGTCTGTCCAGAGAGGTCTGTACAAAGAGTACGCCTCAGAGGTACTCTGATCGTAATGAATGCCAGCGGTGGACTTGTTCGAGTCCGCCATGGTTCTTATACTGTGGGATGTAATCGTATAATATATATCTAATGATAAGTGACACCGACTACTGTTAACCGCTGTTATGAATGTAGGTCGAAAGTGCTGTCTCAAACATCGGCCTTATCAGGGCCCAAGGGCAAGGAAAATGTTTGTGAAGGGGGGGGGGGGGGGGGTGCAGCTGTTGAAGGCCTATATATACACTCGACCAAAAAGATTCTAAACCCGCCCAGGCGAAATCGCCATGTCGCCTAGGCCTCTATGACCCCAACACTATTTTGCGTCTAGTAAAATAACCATAAAAGATACCAAGTCTGTAAATATATCTCCTGAAAGCTGATGAAAATGAGACAAATCCATGAAATTTCATGGGAAAGTAACGTAAAATAAGAAAATTACACCAACATATAGATGCGCCTAGGGTCGTAAACAACCCCACCCGGTATGAATAGGGTTAACTCATTTGATAAATTGATGACATTTCGAATAAACCCTAATCGCGTTATATATACAATATAATAGCAAATGCATTTTAAATTGTTTGAAAAATATGCAAAACATTACATTTTGTAAAACCAAAGAACGTAGATAGAAACACTTATAAAATAAATAAGAATTATAATATCATAAGTAAGTCTATGTGCTCTAGAAAATGTCCAAAGTTCTTACTTCCTATCATGATAAATTCTGTGTCGACATATCCTGCATATTTTTCTCATTCCAAGCCCTACAAGCGTCAAAACCGCTCCTAATAAAGTTCGTTCTGAAATATACAAGAAGATACCCTCTGCTATCAGATGCCTCTGAAGTAGCATTCAAAATTAAAGTTGTAACAGACTTCTTGCGGACCCTGTGCTTAGAGTGGCTGCCAGTCATTTAAAACTAAATTATTGAATTTATATTATTAGAAATGGTATAAACATCACATCCAAGTGCAGGGACGAGAATTGAATTTGGAGACCGCAGAGTTGGATTGATATATATAGAATGACTGTTTCATTGTGAACGTGCCCTTAGAAGCATTCAAATAATTTTTCTTAGAGCATTTTCTGTTTCTGTTTGCTGCGAGATCGTAAAATGTGGGTAAAATATGGGTTTGTTAAAAGTAAACCGTCAATTATGAAGGCGAGACTTTTTTCATTCATCAATTTCCAACCTTTGACTGCGTGCTTGTAAGCTAGCTTAAACTGGAAAAAAATAATCAGCATAAACGTATTACTGGTAGAAGGATACAGATACAAAGATAAGTAAAATCACTTTTATTTTTCTATTGCTTTAATTCAGGGATGGAAATTTACTAACCAAAAAGACTCCAGTCCGTTCTAGCACATTTTTTGTAAGAATAATGACAGAACTAATATTCTTTAAATTGAATTATTATAAGGTAAATAATTAATTAAATTTTGAAAAATTCTCATTTAAAATATAATGAATTTTAAGTTCAAATATTTCAGTCAATTTCAAACACTTGTATGATAGTTCTTTGGGGATTTTAGCCCAGCTAATATCTTTGCACTGCGCCCAAAACGCGTGTGGATAGATATCTACCTGTAATAATAGTCCGTAAAGATACATTAGGTGGGTCTCAACAGCAGTCGTGGCCGAGTGGTTAAGGCGACAGACTAGAAATCTGTTGGGGTCTCCCCGCACAGGTTCGAATCCTGTCGACTGCGAATTTATTTTCTTTTAATATCACTCTTTACATGTGAAAAGGGCACATTGTGATAATTCATGGCAAATAGACGATGTCTTTGTATCGACATTTTTATTATGTAAAAGATATTGAGAGTGATTTGTCATACATGTATCAAAAAGTTTGGTAAAAAGTATTCGAAGTCCATAGTCCATAAAATTATAAGCAATCGAATGAAAAGGTAGAATCTAGAAGATGTGCCATCTTGGCTGCCAGTGGAATTGCGTAGAATGTGGTGAAAGAGGTAAAAATTATTAATATCTTTCAGTTTCACAACATATCCGTGCATCTGTTGCATTATTTTCTTATCAAATTAGCAATCTAAAGGAAGAGTGTGGTTACAGGAGTATATTATACATGTCCAGTTGCAAGTATTTTCCTTAAAAGGAAAACTACGCCTTTTATAAAATGAAAAGGTATGTAATCACGTCTTGTTTAATCATACTAGTTCAGTGCAAAAATCTGATCTATTTTTTTTCTGATTAATGTAAAAGTGGAAATTTCCAATCGTTACGATTAGAAAACGGCAGTCGTGGCCGAGTGGTTAAGGCGACAGACTAGAAATCTGTTGGGGTCTCCCCGCACAGGTTCGAATCCTGTCGACTGCGAATTTTTTTTCTTTTACTATCACTCTTAAAAATGTGAAAAGGGCAAATTGTGATAGTTCAGGACAAATAGGCGATTTATTTGTATCGACAATTTTATTATGCAAAAGATATTAGAGTTATTGATCATATATCTATCAAAAAGTATGGTAAGAAGCATCCGAAGTCAATAGCATGCTCTAAAATAATAAGCAATTGATTGAAAAGGTAGAATCTAGAAAATCTGCAAGTATTTTCCTTAAAAGGAAAAATTACGCTTTTTATAAAATGAAAAGATATCTAATCGCGTCTTTCTTCATACTAGTTCAGTGCAAAATATTCATATATTTTTTTCGATTAATGTAAAAGTGGAATCTTCCAGTCATTACGATTAGAAAACGGCAGTCGTGGCCGAGTGGTTAAGACGACAGACTAGAAATCTGTTGGGGTCTCCCCGCACAGGTTCGAATCCTGTCGACTGCGAACTGTTTTCCTTTTCACTGCAGTGACAAAGGCACTTAATAATATTTCAGTATTTAAACAAGGAGTTACAACACTAACTCCTTGGTTTAAAGGACAAATGTGATGGTGATAGTTATTATACTGTTGACTGGTAAATTTATTTGTCCTTTGGTGTAATATTAATATTCTCGTGTGGCCCGATGATCGCCGTCATGCTTTCTGATTGGTTGTTGTTATCTTGTCTGCCCTTGCTGCTAGCGCGAAAGTGTTAGATTAAAAAAAAATCATTCCAGTTGTTATATATCTCGTCAGACACCCTAGCTTATCACCATTATTAAGGCGAGAGATGGTAACGATCTTTGACAGAGGACGACGAAAATTCAGGATGGTCTGCGAACGCTTCTGATATTATATATAACGGTTTAAGGAATGAATTCACTTTAGACGCCATTGAGCGTTTCAGTATCGAAAGAGCGATCAAACTCCGTCTCTTGAACTGATTCGATCCCGTACCACAGAAAACTTTTTCCGTTCATCCCAAGGAAAAAAAACATAACGTTATCATAACATTTTGTAGTTATATTAACGTAATGGTAACGTTATAATAACGACCTGCAGGCCCATAACCAGCAATTTCAAAAGGGGGGTTCTTTTTCTGAAGAAGTGGACCTTTTACCATGAAACCTTCATGTGCCTAGATAAATTTTTACCCAGAGGGGACCTTTTCCCAGCAAAAAGGGGTTCTTTCGAACCCCCGAACCTCCCCTGGATATGGGCCTGACCTGTTTATACCGGGATGTCCCCTCATATTCCGCACCCAACGATTATGGCGTTCATAGCATGCCTAAATAGTCCTTCCATCTGACATTTTGTCACGCTGGATGACTGGCGTTTTGGTCCAGTATGCCACGTTTGAACAATGTGGTTCCCTATTTGGCTCTTGGTCTTTTCCATTCTATCTAATCACATTCATTTTTAAATCACAAATTGCAGAAAAAAGATGGTAACTATATGTTCAAATGAGCTTTTCCCTAGGCGGTGTCCTCTCCGCGTCCCGCACGGCCCCGTTTGAGAGTGAAAAAAAAAAAAAAACTTTACGTGCCGACACCTGGCCGATCACTGAGCATTCATTCTCTTACCAAAGGGGTGCTTGTGCCTTCTTTTTTTTTTTACCACCACAGCAATGCCAGTTTCATGGTCGCAGAAAGGACGCCGTCCAGTGTAAAGGGGGTTTAAGAACAGGTGGACGAAGCACGTAGGACTTAAAGGAGTTCTAAAGAATCATCCTTTGGCAGGGAAAAGTCCGCTCTGAATCAAAATTTGATCCGGATTCTTTCCCAATTCTCCAGCTGGGAAAACAAAACGGGTTGTGACAACCAAGGTTCGATGATTAGGAAAAAACCTCCCTTCTAGTTTTAAATTGCTGGCTACATGCGAGCATGCGAATCATTTTGTTACTAAAGCCTAGGTCCCAACTACGTTTTGGACGCACGGTTTTTTGGTTCCTTGCGTCCGGCTAGGACGTAGCTAAATCGCACGTAGCGGCTGTTGATCATGTCGAAAAGTTGAGCCTAGGTCCCAACTACGTTTTGGACGCACGGTTTTTTGGTTCCTTGCGTCCGGCTAGGACGTAGCTAGATCGCACGTAGCGGCTGTTGATCATGTCGAAAAGTTTCTACGTGCTGTTTGCGTCCTCCAAAAGTCGCACGATGGACGTGCTCCTCACGCACGAACTCCTTCCCTGCGATCTAGCTACGTCCTAGCCGGACGCAAGGAACCTAAAAACCGTGCGTCCAAGACGTAGTTGGGACCTTGGCTTAACGTATTCCAATTACATGGAGTCGGAACAGAGTAATATTGATAACAAAGCGCACAATTTCATGAAAATATTATATACTTCACCCATGAAGTGAATTTCATAATCAAAATTCAATATTTATTTGGCCGCTATTTCGTGTTTGATTATAGACCAACTGTGTAAGACGAATAAAATTTAATTCAAGGATAATATACAAGGTTTTATTGCATAAAATGAACTATAAAATGCATTGAGTACAGTGCCAGTGTTGTCAACGTATTACAAGAGTATCTTGGGAAAAACACTCTTTAAGTGCCAATAATTCACAAAACTGGTCATTATAATTATATAAACAGGTATCAAACAATTGATATTGTAATGTAGGTGAAGCACAATGGCATAACAGTGTAAAACACTTCTAAGCAACGACTGGAGGTGGTGGATTGCAGGCGATATAGAAGTAATGTGATATGGTTATTCTAGAATTTTACATAGCTTCTAGAATCTCTGTAATGATCTGCTCATTTGGGAAAGTTCCTACATAAATATTAGTATATCTCTATTTGAAAATCAGAGCACTTAATAATACCAGAGCACTATTCTTGTAACTTTCTATGATCAAACTCATTATTAGTCTCTGTCATAATAAAAACCTGTATTTGGAAGCAATCTGAGTATGATGGCATGGACAATGCTGTCACATTGGCCCTTACCACCAAAGATACCCTATTGCTTGGAAAAAGATGAAGTAATGATTTCATTGTGTAGGTAGCCATGGCTTCAATCTGACAAAATACACTTGAAAGTAAGTCAAGAGCAAAACATAAGAATAATAGTGTACATGTATAAGAACAGCCCAAATGCGTCAATATTCTACTGTAAATGCACTTGTGGTATAAAATATAATCTAAATACTGCACTTATTTAA
Organism: Lingula anatina; assembly: GCF_001039355.2. Next base: position 121,264 of record NW_019775595.1, read on the forward strand.
AAGTACTGTGAAGTGTGATATGTCAGAAGGACAGGGAGAAAATATTTTCTTTATTGATCCATCTTTCTTTTTAATTTGAATGGAAATTTAAATAATTTAAAATACAATATTTATATCTATGCTTGAATTTCAAAACAAGATGTGTTACTTCCTGGGCACAGAATCTAATGAGCTGCACTCAAGCAAATGCCAAAAGTGAATGCAAAACAATACACTCAGGTGGGCACCAGTTACCAACAGGTTACATTCTGAAAAGTTGTTTGTAAATAGATTTTGTCCAAAGTCCAACAGAAATTCTGTTTATTTCAAATCATACTAACCATATGCCTATTTTGACTTTGTGCCCTTAAAGCAATTTCAGTGCAATTTCTGTTATTTTGATGCATTTTAAATTAACACATTATTCTACAAGTGCTAGATTTTTAACATCTGGCATTTTAAAAGGCAAATCTTTGTTGCATCTTCAAAATTATTTAGGGGGCAACAAAAATATGAGACAGAAAGTAGTGATCTGAGAAACAGGAAGTCACAGTTCCTATTTGCAGTTGCAAAGGAAGGGTCCATAAAAAACGAAGACCACTGAAGACGATTAAAGACTAAAATGTAGGATAACATAGTTTTTCATAGTAAAAAATAAAATAAAATTATGCACTCTGATATAAAATCATTTCACTCAAAATTGATTACGTCTATTGTGTAACAAAAGTGCAATGGTCAAATAGTTATACTAAAAGTTGTACATAAATAACAGATATGAACAGAATACAGTGAAGATTGCAAGTTCTTAACCCCCACTTAAAAATACAGTAATGTCAGTGACAGTCACACACGTCAATGCCTTTTCATACTTATATGAAGCTCCATGAATTGAACAGCAGTGCTTATGCATGCAGGCCAGCAGGGAATTCCCTTTGCTTATGTATTTCTGTCATCAAAGACAAATAATCTCTCGCTTAATCATTCTCCACTTCTTTCTATGTCTTTTAAATCAATGTAAGTCTTCTTCACTCTCTGATGTCTGCAACCTCTTCACCTTTTTTCTTTACAAACTTCAGACCGATATGAACTGTGGCATGCAGTTCAAAGCATCAGTTAAATTTGCTCTTCATATGGATGTTGAAAGCTCTTGGGTCAAGGTCAGTATATTGACCTTTAAGGTCAAGGTAATAAAATCCACATCGCCATATACTGATGTGGTGTTACAAACCCCCTTTCACTATTAGACGCCACTATTTACCCTGTTTAAGATCTCAACACCCCTACTGGGAGAGCTTACTATTCTGCCTGTCTGTATTACAGAACAAGCTGGATGAGTTCATTTTTGTTGTGTAAGGGGTGATGGGTTAAGACTGGAATTCTGTATACCCTTCAGCACCTGTGAATATCACATCTACCCATATTCGCATAGCTTCGGGAGACGGCGAGACTAGATAATACGTGCGATCGTAAGTCTTCACACAGAATGTCAATTTAGTATTGGGACTCTTCACAGTTCTTAAATGGTCCACGTACACCTCCTCGATGGCCTGAAAGTACATCCCTCCTCTGGGTTTGGCTTCGGACTTGTCCGTGTAGTATAAAAACGACCGCCTCACGCGGTCAAACACAAACCAACGTTTATGCCACGTTTTGAATCTATTGCCCATCTTGTGAAGGTAGCCCTTACAGCTGACCGCGTCCAATACGACGTGAGGACACAGCTCCAGGTTGTGACCGGCACTCTCTATGTGGAGACGGAGGTTGAAGTCCTTGCTTTTCACAGGAAGGTACCTTGTCAATGGACGGGACTGGAAGATACAGAAGACTGCATGTATTAACCACTGGCAGTAAAGATTTTCTTTAGCTTTGTTAAATACTGTGTTTCTTCAAATCAACAACCAGAATAAATAAGAGTTCATCTAGCTCTGATCTTAGTAGTTTTGAAAAATCTACTTTGCTAATAACATGTTTACAAATTTATAGTTGTTTTTTTGTGTGAATGGATCCCATTGTAAGAAAAGAAATTAAACAAAACATTAAGGCTTGCATAATATGACAGTTTGCCAAACAGGATGCGCTAGTTGAGACAAAGACACAATGTTCTCTGACTGTGCTAGTTGAGACAAGAACACAATCTCACCTGCTGCCTTTGCTTCTCCCTCATTTTCACTTGTTGCTCCACCAGCTCTTCACGCTTTGCTATCTCATCCTGCAGACGACGCTCAAGGTCCTCTCGACGCTGCCTCTCTGCCAGCAACTGGCGCATCTCAGCCTCTCTGAACTGGACCTAGGAAGGTGGAATGTGCGAAATGTGAATGTATACAAAAACTTACCCTTGAAATTACACAGTATCCCTTTGCAATATATTAGGTCTGCCACAAACTTTTTGCAAATTCGTTGCAAAATTGCAAAAGGAATATTACATTTTTGTAAATTTGCAGCAAATTGACAGCAATACAAATTGTTCTTGCAAAATCTTTGAAGCAAACTTTTCAATTCACTATTATTTTCATCTGTATGGCCTCAAAATCACCAAAAAGCTTTAAATAAACTCGCTGATGAAACCCCCAGTAAGTGTAAAGGAATATGGTTTAGTAATCATGCTTGCCCTTTAATTTAAGACTAGATGCATAAGATGACATTTTGGAGGGGAAGCTAATGACTTTTATGACTGAAGGTTTCGAAGTTCCTTAATGAAAGGAATTGAAAGGAATATGTGTCTTAATTATGGGAAGTCAATGTTAAAGAAAAAATAAAATAAGGTTAGAATATTAGAATATTTCAAAATAGTAAAAGGTACAGATTTTTTCTGAGGTAAATATTACTTAAAAAATACAATGGATTTACAGCTTAAATGCCAGAATGGCTTTCTGGTAATCATATATTATTTCTGGTCTGACTTAATCCTGCTGTGAACACAGCCAGCCCTGTACTGGAGTTCTGCCCATACCTGGTTTTCCAGCTGTTTTATCTTCTCCGTCTGTGCCTGGGACAGTGTCCTCTCCATCTCTGTCAACTTCTCCAGGTGGTCCTCGCCACTGCTCAGGCTGAAAGAGACAGGGAACAAAACTGAATATAAAATATGACATGAAAAAGTGGCAATGTACTATATCATTTTCTGTACCAAACTGCTTCAGTAGAAATGTCCTGGTTAATCCCACCTCTGCCCTGGCTGAAAATCACCCAGAGAATTATTCTAATTGTGGAGAGGACTGCTCAGGGTATGATAAAAGGTATTGCTGACCACAACGATCATAAATAAAATCTGCCAATGAATGATATCCAACAGTTGCAATAACACCACAAGGCAAAGACAAAGTGATCCCAGTTACCTTTTCCAAATTGCAACACAATGTGTTGTTGGTTTAAAATAATTTATTTATGCTATTCAAGTTAGATGATCAGTGAACCATATCATAAAATTTATCATTTTCATTTTATAGAGATGAGAGAAAAAAATGTTGAAAAGACATAACATTAAACAATGTCATCTGGAGCCCAGAAGTCAACAAAGTTGCTTATCTTATCTCTTTTCATACATATACATTCATCCAAACATCCATACACAAACCAAAGAAACACCCAAGGATAAGGATGTTTATCAAGATTTCCTATAACCAAAGGCTTAAGAAATGACCTTCAACTCTACCTGCCCTTGACCTTATACCTGACCTTGACCTACAACCAAAACTGCAGGGTCGTGTGATTTTTACCTGTAGAAATGAATCTCTACCACCTTGCTCTTCCTGGCGCATTCCCCCAAATCCAGACACACAGTTTGTGGCCTGCTACGCTGGTGGCTCCTCTTACTTTGGTGGACTATCTCAAACACTGGGTGGGGACCCGAGTCTTGGACGCAAGATCTCTTGACATTATTACCAGAGAACAAACTGCAGGATTTCCATCTCCTGAGAAATGAGGTAGTTTCCTCCTGGTTTTTCTTTTTCCTTTTAGAAAACATGTTGCTAAAAGTGTCAGTGGTTTAGATCTCACTTTCGTTGTTTATATTTACACAATACTGTTGACACTCATTTCCATAAAATGGGTAACGCTTTTGATAAAATGTGTGAGATACTGTTTACTGTCTTCAGAATGCAGATGTTCCTTTTACTGAAAATTCTTAATTATCCATAGTACCAAATCAATAAATAACTGACAAAAACCATCAACTCAATACAAAAAGTATCTGCCTTATTTTTTGCAGCTGCTTCCTATGTCTTAGTTCAGTACTACTGCCTTGGAACAGTTTGAACAATATCCATGAATTTATCAAACCATGAAATCCCAAGTCTCCAGTTTTATCCTAATTGTATCTCTTGTAGAAACACACAAAACACAGGATTCAAGCTTGCTACTTCTTATAAAACATTAACTGATGATTCAGTGTTAAGGCTGATGGATGTTTCAGCTCCACCTCTCTCTTCAGACAGGTTGTGTGGTGTTTAATGTCTTTTCAGCTATTCCTGCACATGATACTGTTATGATATTTTCCTTGAGCAACATGTTTTTTAATGCTGTTGTTCTTGTAAATTTAGGATAAACAGGAATCCGCATTCAAACAGCAGTGTTTCTAGGTAATAATTGACAGGAGCTGTACCCTTGGTAAAACAGACTGCTATATTTTACATGTAGCTTCTCATGGGGTACCTTGGGAGGATTCCAATATGCCTCTTTTCCACGTGTATCTATCTACTGAATAATAACTTTGGTCAATGTGTCGGTAAAAAGCTGCTGGTTTTCCCTTTCACCTTGTACATCGAAAAACGAAGCAATCCTTTAATATCAATAGCAACTTTTCAAGCAAGGTCTTTTTTTTTCAAAGAAACCATTACTGTAACTTTTTTCCTATCCATTTATATTTCCTTTAAATAGTAATCATAAAAGGGTGTAAAAGGGTGTAAAAAGTCTTTAAGCCTTTATCTCCTGTCTCTTTGAAATTATATTTTCCTTTACTATAACTTATCTAGACATATCAACCTAAATGAAATATGAAATAAAACCTCTTCAATGATCAAGTTGTTCTCCTACATCTGTATCTATTTAGTCGTCCATCACAATTCCTCTTGATAAACACCTATTCCTTGTACTTGTTGAGCAAATGTCTCCCTTTATAAAAGTGACGCGCAAATGTCTGACAATTCTGCACATCTAAAATGCTAGTCAGTCTGGTATGAGATGCCGCTTTCCTTTTTGTTCCCTAAGTATTAAGACCATTTCACCTTTTCCCCCTCAACATTCTATTGCATAAACAAGGGAAGGATATGCAGTGCATTCAATATCTTTCCTATTGCCATTTCCTTTGCCTCCCACAACTGATCTCCCATTCACAAGTGGGTGTTCCTGAGATTTCCATGCAATGGCATAGCTTCCAATTCCTTCCAGTGCAATTCCCTTTATTTTTTCTGAGAAACACTAGCTATCGGCTCCAATCCAGAGCAGTATCCCATTGTTTCTTTTGCAAAGCTGCAAAGGTTCTTGAAAAGGTAGTGTCACACTTTGGTCCTAAACACACAGAACAGTATTGGAGTAACAACTGGCAGTGTGCTTCTATGTTTCCCAATCATGATGGACTATCTCACACATTACATATCTGCATCAAGAGCCCCCCAGCTTCCCTTCCACCACTTCTACCTCAACCTGTGCCACTTGGTCTCTGCCAGACTCTGACCAACCTCACGCTGCTCTGGCCTTGGTACCCACACTCTTTAACATTTAAGGTTGAAATCCTTGGCAAATTAATGAGAAAATAGGCCACTAAATACCATCATCCTTATCCAGTATTATATACATCTAACAAGGGAGCCATGAACATGGATCCAAAACAAGGTACCTTTTGAGCATGGTCACAAGGGCCTCAATTTGAAAGTGCAGTGCCCCCTAGTGTGCATTTTCAATATTTCATTGAACTTTTTACATGATAGTCTACAGCATGGACACAGTCCAAGGTACCATGAATATGCAGATTACTGGGCCCCTATGACTGAAAACAAGGCCCTTGGTATTCATACCACAAACTGTTTGTTTATAAAGCACAGAATGTTGTAGATTTTCAGTCAGTAAAGCCTCACATTTACATTAAAGATTCCACTTAGGAGAATGTTCTACATTACCAAAACATACCGTGGTAAGTGGAGGGGCTGGTAACAGGCAACAATCTGCTCTTAACTCGGACCTCCCATAAGAGAAGTTGCTCTTCTGGTTATTTCAAAAACTTATTCTAAATGGACACCATATCGCCTATCTTTCTGTGATTGAAAACCTACCCAGTTACCTACATAGAAAATTGACTGAGTAATATTCTAATAGCTGAAGATCATTCTATTAAGGTGGTTTGATTGGTTCTTAATGGGTCAATGCAATTCTTAAAGGGTTGAAGTTTCAACCTTTTGGTTGATATTAAAAAGCATGCTTACAGAGAACCATGATGGCAACTGAATGGTTCTACGTTCAACAAAGGGGTTATATCACCTTATGCTGAAGGAATGAATAGGCACAATTTATACACAAGCTATCCACCAAATATTCCTACTTAACTTAGTGGTCAGTCAAGACACGCCTTTTATTCTGCAAAGAAACATTAACTTAAACATTCACTGCTCTGGGGGAAACTGAAACTCTATTTAAACAAATATACAGAACTGGTGGGCACACACAGCCTACAGTTGAATCACTGGGCTGCAGAATTTGGGGGTAAAAATAGCTTTAATGGGATCATTGCACTCCTTAAAGCCAGCAGGGGGCTAATTTCTGTGAAAATTCCTTGAACTGTGTTTCCTAAGTCTTTTCAACTGTACTGCGTGGTTACCTGTGTAAAAGGTGGATTTTGTTACCTGGATTAGAGGCAGGTGAAACAGCTGACTTGGCCATGTTTACAGTATGAAGGAAGTTATCCTCTGGCCAATTCTAATTGTGGCTTTTCTGCTGGTGAAATCAATCCTAAGTTTTTTTATGGGGCAAAGCACTATATGGATAATTTGGTGAACAATATTTCAACTCTGCAATGTCTTTTTAATAGGTTAGTGTTTAAGGTTGAGAGTCAATTTACTTACAAAATTTGATGCTTTTCAGTAATATCAAACGTTACAAAACAGTATCTAGCAATAAAATATATTTTGTTCATGTATCTAAGATCAGTACTTCTATGGGCCTAAGTCAATCAGGTTTCCTTAGTCAGTCTAATCTTCAACTGTCTTTGATATATCAGCCTAAAAAGCCACACAACAGAAAGTTGTCTGGCCAATACAATTCCAGAATAATACAATTATCAGACATTATTGAGAATTCTCTGTAATCATTCTGTGAAGAGACCACATCCTACCAACCACAGTCTCCTTACCTGACCTGTTGACTTCACCCTCCCAGACAGACAAGTATTCAGCGCTATTTCTGCTAAATACTTACAGTTTACCTTTGATATTACATACTCCATCACAACACACCTACAAGTCAACAACTCTCTTCTTCAGATAAAAGAGTTAGGAAATAGACTTAGGCAGAGAATACACAGCGCTGGAATGGTACAACCGAAAATGTTGTTGTACAATATTTCCCCTTAGGGCGATTATTTTATCTTGGCAAGTATGACCCAAGGTTGTGGTTCTATTTTCATGTTCATGTCTGCCACATTTTTGTCCTAAAAGTCTTCGAATTACTTGTTATATAGAGTTATGTAAGGAAAAAAGTTATTTCTACATTACTATCTTCTAAGATTCTTTTTCGACAAGCACATTTATACTCTACTTTTATACTTAAAGGGATAATAACTCTCCGTATGAGATTTGTATTTCACAATAAAAACATTGTGAATAACTCACAGAAATATAATATATTCTGTTTTACCACAAAAACAGCAGTTATAGCTATTATTCTGATATCTGAGTTGGTCTTAAGACCACGTGACCTCCATTGATGGCTGTACTCTGTTATAATCTCTTAAGAGATTTTAACAAAAAATCAAACTTTTTAGAAAAAAACCAGGGACTAACTTTGAATGTAAAAATGGATTCATTAACCATCGGTAAGTATGGGAAAATTGTTGTTTACTCCAGGAAAATTCATTTTTTGGCCGAAACGAAGAGTTATTATCCCTTTAAGCATAATACAGAAGTGTAGTCTTAAGTAAATCTCATCAACCTGATTCCAACATAGTTTTTATTTACAGCCATTTCTTCTTTATAACAAAATCACTTTTTCCTATATATTTGAAATCATGAAAAATCGCATTCAACAGAATGTGTTTGTTTTTTCCATAAACAGCCTATAATGGAGCAGAGCCTGAGGTAGTCAGGTAATACAGGTAACTCAGACCTCTCTTTTTTTTCTTAATTAAGCTAATAAGCAAAGGGCTGGTGGATACATTAGAAGTAGTGGAGAGCCAGGAGTGTCTGATTTACCTGAATAAATGTACTACATTAGTTTCTGGAAATTTTCAATCTTTTTTCTCATATTTTATTTTTTCATCATTTATCATTTGTGTATATGTATGTGAAAGGCGGAGGGTGGGGGGGAGGGGGGGTGAAAGTCATTCATCCACATTCACCCAGTAATCACAATACTTATTCCAACTTGTAAACATTTCAACATAAAATCTCTCAAACCTGCAGATTCAAGCCTCCATATTGAGAAATTTCCAACCAATTTTGAACAAAACATCATTTTTCTTTTGGGGCAAGGGTAGGGCAGAGATATGGCCCATTTCAATTTAGTTCAAAATTAGTGAACAACTGCCGTATGTAGTCTTAGATCCCAGCTGTATTCTTATCAGCTCTCTATATGATTTTTTCTCCGTGGTGACTCACGGCAGACAGGTGCTTTAACAACCACCTTCCTTCTAGCACCTCTAAGTAAACCACAGCACTAAATGACTACAAGATACCTGTGATGTTAACACTGGAGATTCTCTCATACTTATAACATAAATATACATAGTGGTAACATCTGTATTAATTAACTTCACTAATGAAGGAGATTATGGCTGCATTTAATACGTTTATTTGTGGACAAAATTTTGATGAAATTTTCAATGATATTTTAGGATGGGCAATTGTTAAGGAGGGAAAGAAGAGCTACAATTTCAGCTGAATAAGGTTCTCCTAATGTTTTCTTAAGAATCTATTTCAATAATATCATTCATATTTTAATATCATTTAAAAGCTTTTTTAAGCCCACTGATCCTTCTAAACACCTGGGACTAAGAATCTACCCCCCCCCCCTCAAAAAAAATAATAATAAAATAAATAAATAAATCCCAATAAATGAACAAAATTGAGCTTCAATTTTACTGCCACTCAGGGTAAGTGTCAATGTCACGAACTATAAGAGAACAGAACTACTTTAGATGTTTAGATTCTATGTTCTTTCACACTCAGTCCCAACCCAATTAATTCTTAGAGATCTTGATATGCAGCATAATGTTCTTACATTTTATATCACTGTCCACATTGTGGGGTATTAAGATAGTAATCTTGAGATGTATTTAAGATATGCATACTTTAAACTATGTGATAAACCAAGGCTTACAGTAATTACTCGTTGCTAAAGACAAAATGAATTTATGAAAAGATGCTGAGTCACTCATGTACTATTTATAGAAGTAATATTTGCACAAAACAATGTTTTGTTAGTTATACTGAGAACTGTTGTTTTTGAATTTTGGAAAAGTTGGTTGACTTCATGTTGAAACGATGTTAAAAACAAAGATGTAAGGTAAAGTGCTTAAGAATATAAAATAAAAAATTACTAATATTAGGTTCTGTTGTGCCTACACAAATATGAGCTTTACCCAAAAAAAGAAACTACCAAACATTTTCATTTAAGCCACTCACACATGAACAGTAAACCAACTTAATTTATAAATAGCACCACCTTTGCTATTAAGTATGCTTCATAATTTATTTTGGGTACACAACCATGAAGGAGTGGATGGCTTGGAGGGCAGCGGTCAAGTTGACAGGAGTGGCAATGTATGCAATAATGGAGGGGGGGGGGGGGGGGAAGAAGGACTGGTGTGTGTGTGTGTGTGTGTGTGTGTGTGTGTGTGTGTGTTTAAACTCTTTTGACCAGTTGAATTTGATGTGATTCAAACGCTTTTACTTACACACACGTGGTCACATACACATACGCCATACGCACATATGCCGTTTAAAAAATGACATCAGACTTTATGACATTCCCTCCAACCTAACACAATACCTGATTGGGTGTGGGGGTAGGGTTGGGATGGGGGTGGGGTGAGGGGGTGGGATGGGGGTAGACTGGACACATTCACATTTTGGTTGATGTGGCAAGCTGTCCAATGGGTTATATGTACTTTTACATAACAGTCACTACATAAAAGTCCTCTACTATGACATGGTGTCACAGAAACTGACAAGATAGTACTTAGTGTCAGCAAATGTCAACACAGAATATTCATATCTTATATCCCAGCCATTTATCTCATGGCATGGGTCAAATCTCACCACTGTATGTCTTCATAGGAAATGACACTCAACAAATCACTAAACCCACACATATTTCCTGACAAATGTCACAGTTGTCTTAGTGAAATTGCTTCAGATGATTCATAAGTAACCAAGATGTTCACTGTGCCCAAGACACGGTGCCCATTCATTTTTTTTTCATGTGCATCCCACAAATATGTGACAAATGCTTATATAAATTTTGTTCAGCTTTTATTCTTAACCACTTGAAAAGTGATAAAACTGTCTATTTTTGTAACAATAATGGTGGCAATTCTGAAAAGAAAATCAGAATTTACAGATGAAGAAATATACAAATGCCATGATCAAACCACCTGTTGGTCATCATGAAAACTGGACACCAGTGACCCCACACTAAACTGAGTCTGGCCAGGTATAGCTGGTTATAGTCAAGCCATCATGCTGGGTATAAAAAGCTGTTCCTAGATTATACAAAAGACCGACTAGCACTGGTTCAGGTGTTTATGACATCACAAAAATATCAAACTCCCACTATAGGGTTTGAGATCACAAGGGACCTGCTTGAAATCACACACACACACACACACACCAGAAGACTGACATACCTGCCATTAACAGCTGCCATAATTTCAGCAAACATCAACTGTTTTAAGTTCTTCACTCTCCTCGCTCTCTTCCCTTGGATAATTGAACCCTGAATCCTCTCAGCTCTTCTGGCCTATATGTATATATATTCCTATATCTCCCAAGTTACAGCAAGATATGGTTCACAGACTACTGCCTCACGCCACGCCAAAACCACGTCCCGCTTAAACGCTTCCACAACTTTTTACTCAATGTTTTTAAAGTCACAAACTCACCACGGGTCCCTATTTACGGACACCCTGCAACCACCTGCTGAGATTGAACAATGTTTTCCCTGCTTAGTCCCTGTATCAATAACCCGGAGAATATAACAGGAGTTTGTGGAGGTGTCTGGAGTGGTCCTGTATAAGTGGCTTATGTACTGTGTGTGTGTGTGTGTGCGGAACAGGGGGTATGTTATCTGAGGGGAATCTAAAGCCAGTCTCTCACCTGGAGGGCCAAATATTTAGGGAGAGTCTGAGGGGATGGAGGGAGATGTTATCTGAGGGAATTTAAAGCCAGTCTCTCATCTGGAGGGCCAAATATTTAGGGAGAGGCTTAGGGGATGGAGGGAGATGTTATCTGAAGGAATCTAAAGCCAGTCTCTCACCTGGAGGGCCAAATATTCAGGGAGAGGCTGAGGGGATGGAGAAGCATTTTATAAGAGGGAATTAAAAGCCAGTCTCTCTCAGTGTCCTAAATGTTAAGAGGTTGTTCCCTCATCCAGGGATGATAACATCAAGGGGAAAGACTGAAAAGAGGGGAGATAACATTTATGTAGGTATGTGTAATCTGTAGGGATCTGGTCCTGAAATGCAGGGAGAGGTAGAGAGGATGGAAGCAAAAATCAATAAGGCATGTTTTCTGAAGACAAAAAACCAAGGGAGGTGCAATATTATGGAAGGTGTTAAGTCTTTCACCTTAGTAAATAGGCTCATGCCAAGATAACTATTTATCTTACGTTACACACGGCGGTCGTGGCCGAGTGGTTAAGGCGATAGACTAAGTCTGTTGGGGAATAGACCAAGATCTCCCCGCACAGGTTCGAATCCTGTCGACTGCGAGCCTTTTCTGTTTTCGGTGCAGGTGACATAGGTTCCTCCAGGTCGTTCTAACAGGATTGGTCCATCTCCATGGGGTTTCTCGCTAAATTGCTTTCAGCTTAAGTGGCTTAGATGTCTCGCATGCCTGCTTAAGTGAGGTGCAATATTACGGAAGGTGTTTAGTTTTTCACTTTAGAAAATAGGCTAATGCTAAGAGACCCTTTTTATTCATAATTCAAGAGACACATGCAGCAGTTTTTGTACGACTAACAAGGCTATGATTTAAGTATGGGGAATTTAATACTTTAATGAGCTTAAAACACACCTTTCTGCACCTGTTGCTCCAGAATTTTAGGGAGAGGACACTGGGCAGATGTTCATGGACCTGGATGTGAGAGGGGAGGGGGGATGAAACTGATTTCAGAAGAGAACAAATATGTAGGATTAGGATCTGATCTTTGTGCAACAGGATATTTAAACTAAAACATATAATCAGTACAACTGGAGTTGGTAAACGGGAGCTAAAATAGGCTAGGTTATTTCCAAATGCAAGCATGTAAGCTTGGGATCATCAAATCTATGATATATCCTTAGGTAATTAAAATAACACTTTTTCAAACTTTCTTCAATATTTGTAGGGCACAAATGCATCGACTTTCTCGGAGTAAAATGGGACGATAAATACAAACAAAGCATCATCAGTTTCTAATGATTTCAAAAACAGCACAAAGTTTTAACCACCTTTTTCTTGACAAAAAAAAAAATCAATTTTAAGATCAAAGGGGACGGACCACCAGGGAAATTACGCCACGTGTCCATCATCTCTGCATAATATATGAAGTCTGAGATGATAAGCATAAAGAGGTGACTGTGTACCCAGTAGATGGATGTCAACCAGATGGTATCATCTGTCTCCCTGGACCTGGGACACACAGGGGTCAGTCACACTCCAGGGGCGCAGTCACACAGAGGAACTTTAGACCAAAATTTAGTCTAAACTTTTAACCCCCCAAAATTTGGCTTATTTCAGTTCCAGATAATTCAACAGCTGTTCTCTTAAATTAAGAATTGGTGTAAAACAAGCTACATTTTTCTTCTGTTTTAAAAAGGCACACTACCAATAATTTGAGCTATTAGTGATTTTTTATGGACAGTGTAGACCAATATTTTAGTCTTAAAGTTAAGACCAATATGCAGGCCATAGTGCTTTTGTGGCACCAGACCCAGTGGTGATATATGGAATATAGATAATGGCACAATGTCACAGTGTTAAATATCTTGTGGTGCAAGTATTATTCCCACAGGGAAATATCATGCTGTAATTCATCTGCCGTTTGTTAAAATTATGACCTAAATCTCTAAAGGGATAAGGAGAAAATGTACTGTAGACCTCAATTATTAATTTAATGGCCAATCAGATAATTGTCTATGTTACAAATATTTTTCTTGCTTGAACTGTAAAAAATCACGTCATATCAAAAAGTCATTGTCCCACATAAGATCAGCAAAATGTGATTTCAGCCTTTATCTCAGGCTGCATAGAGAATCAAAAGAATACACGTGAGGTCTTTTACCAAAATCTTTGTTGAAATCATTTTCAGTCTTTCCCTAAAATAAAAGATCCACATAAAATACCTCATAAAGTACATTTTGAGGATAAATATGAGGACAAACCATATGTCTACATTCTGTCACATAGTAAATCACCTTCAAGCACACCCATTCTATGCAGATTTAACCACACACAGAATACCGAGAGGGCATCAGGACCAGAATTACACCATTTGTTATTCAATTTTATTTTTTTGATGGGAATCTTGTGTTAATTTTTGTGTTTATATTGATGAAGGGTGTGCTTAAACACTTATTTATAAACTCTGCTTTATCAGCTGTTCAGCATTCTTCTGGTGTATTTAATCCCACAATATTTTACATCAGACATACCTATACAAGTTATAGCCTCAAAATTTATCTTGAAAAGACTTAAGACCTAACTTTTAAGTTGGAATTGTTGAAACTGAAGCTATTTGTGCAAGTTCTAAATTGTGAACAGTGTATCAGTTTACATCATATTTCCCCATTTCTTTGTCTTGTTGGGGAATATTATACAAAACAAAGCAGATTCAACAAGCATTAACCACTCATAAACTTCAGCACAACATATGTATCTTCACATCCCCACCGATCTTCACAGGTTCCATCCTTATAGGACGTTTTTTATATACCACCACCTTCCTACCTGTCCTGGCAGCCTTGTTTCTTCTGTCTACACTAAATTACATACACATGCCCTTAAACATGCATGCACACACACTCTGCATCTTTTCACGACGTCACTCTTACCTGGTGGCCTTGTCTGAGGGTGTGCTTCCACTGTCCACGCTGCCTTCCTCGGACTCCACTGACCCATAACTCCGTGCCTTGGCCTCTCTCTGGTGCATCTCTGCCCACTGTACATGACCCTCCTGGGTCGCTCTCCGTTTCAAATCCTCCAGGTATTTTTTCTGATCTTCTATGAATTTGGCCCCTAAAGTGAGGTATTTATTACCTGGCTGTTCATTTCCTTGAATTATCAACTTGTTTGTGGCATGACATGCTTCACAATGTTTGCACAATATATAATATACTGTTTAGAAGGATCTTACATGGTGACAAATCTGACCACCAATCCAATTAATCCAATTTCCTGCACTTATTAAACAACACTGTGAATTAACACTTGCCTTTTATTAGTAAAATAATTTTTGATAACATTATTACGCTCCTAAAATTATCATTACTAATTATATAATGCAGTTGACATTTCCACTTTTCACCTCAAAGTTTTATCAAGCAATCCCTTCCTTTCACACCTTTGTGCCAAAGGCGCTGTTGAACAAGGGAATAATCTCGACATCAGCAAACACCTCAGATATTTCCTGTCAATTTATTAGTTTACCTTTGTCGTCACTGAGATATGTCTTTGCCAACTTGTCACTTAGCTCCATGGTCATCTCGTTGGTGGGCGTCTTTAGTTCCTCCTCTTGAAGTCGTCTGAAGAACTCCTCATTCACTTTCATCTGAAACAATGCGACATTAGTTGAATATTAACTAGAAACAATTATAAGCATTGCATACATTTAACAGAAATCTTTTACTGAAAATATATTTCTTAACAAGAGTCATCATCTAAACAGTACAAACTGAATAGATTTCACAATGTTCAACCAAAAACTTGTTTGTAGACTACATAACATACTTTCATATATTTCAACTTGAAACACATTTTACATTGCCAGACTGTCACCATTTTAGGACTGAGACCATCTTTTTGCTCACCATGTGTAAATGTCCTGTTTCACTAAAAAACCACCACCACAAAACTAGGTCAACGAATATTAAAATATTTAAGTCTTCAGTTATTAGAATTCTCTTTCTTACCATGGCAGTCAGTTAAATGGCATGTCCCTTTCAATGACTCTTTTACCTTTTTGTAAGTCTTTTACAGAAGTGCGTAAAACAAATCTAATCCATCACCAGACTTCAGACACTTAATCATTTCCATAAAGATCAAAAAGTGACACAGACAGATCTGACCTCGGAGTTATAAAGTCTACAATCTACCCATGAACCTGGTTTGATTTATTAATCAAAATAAAACATGACTCAGGCACTTTCAATACAGTGTCAACTCTCCCCTTTGTGGCACTGTTTCTGATTTGCGGTCAGGAATGCAGACGTAACCCTATCTCCCCGGGTCCTGATACAGCTCATACACAAAGAATGTATAGCCAATGTTCTCCAATCAAAACAGAATGACTCCTTAATGTAAGTGTGAACAATTCGCCAGACTTTCACCTATACAACAGCACAGGTAAACAGTGAATACTATATCTCTTATGTTATTGGTGTTAGTGACAGGGAACCCCTCTACTTTAAAAGCCACTTATTCATCTGTGAGAAACTTAGGTCTGTTGCTACAGTGTGTGTGTGTGTGTGTGTGTGTGTGTGTGTGTGTGTGTGTGTGCGCGTGTGCATGTGAGTGTGTGAGTGTGCATACTTGTGTATTTATAGCAAAGTGGCAAAAAATAAAGTAAAACAAGAAAAACAGGATTAAAGCATTAAAAAGCTTCAGGAATTAACAGCAATTAGAGGTAAAAATCTTGTGAAGAAAAGCATCAGGAGTTTACCTCATATTCTGTGTCTGAAGATTTGGCACTTGCTGAGCTGGTATCTCCAGGCGGAGACGTGGAGTTGTTACGGGACAGCTCTCGGATCTTTCTGTCAATGGTCGAGAGTGTGGCCTTCTCCTTCAAATAACAATGGGAAAATGTAACGACATTGTGATAAAACTCGAACAGGGCAAACCCATTTCAAGCTCACTGTTTGATCAAGTATAAGCATTAAACAATCATCCCATCTTAACTGTTTCCTTGCAGAGAAGTTGTTAGCATTAAACATCAAACCATTTTAAAATGGAAAAATATTCTAAACCTTGAAAGGCATTTTTTTTTGTCCACTTATGTATCTACTAGTAATCAAATTTTAGTTTGAAATTTTGTCATTAAAAAATGCTGCATGATACCCTTTCTCAACTGATAAACATGATATTTTTTTCTTTCTCTACTTACCAAAATACCCAGTTATTTTCCAAATGTACATGAACAAAAAACATTTTTTGAATCATTAACAAAAATATACAAGAATCAGCTGCCTTTCTCTCAATACTGGCCGACAGCTCTAAAGAAAGGTCTACTCTGAATCAAGTTATGATCTAGGCCTTTGTCATCCAAGGGGGCAAAAGATCCACATTTTCAGTAGCTAGCCTCCCCCCCCCCCCCCCTTGAATCTGCTCACTACAGAGTTGACATACCTTTCTAAACTCTTCCACCAGTTTCTGTCGTTCTGTCTCCAAACCTTCTATGTCCACTTTGACTTGTTTCAGCATATCCCTCTGCTGCTTGTCAATCTGGTGGAGCCTCTCCTACAAAAACACAAGCCAGTTCATTCCTTAGATACATGGTTTGTTCTTTAAATGTTGCCATCGAAAAGACTTTTCAGACCTAGCTCAGCTTTTAAGATAAAATAAATGACTGGCTGGCATCAATTGATAGCTCAACTACTTGTTCATGCACATATATATTTATATATACATATACCACTGCTCAATAAAAAGTTCAATGACCGAATGAAAAAAAAAAATATATATATATACAATTTCATTGTGTCCCAGTCCTGCAGATACTACTGGTAGCTTCCCCTCTATTGCAGCCCAAGTCTCTGTTAATTTTACAGTCCATGTAATTTCATTTTAGAGGTAACATAAGACAAACATGCCAGTCTATTGTTGTCACCTGTCCTTAACGTCTCCCCCTAACCTAACATTAGTCTCCCCCAGTCACTTGTATTGTCTGCAATCATATTAGTTGGTATTGTTATCTGGGGTCATCCATTAGCCCTATTGTTGTCCTATCTTCTACTATTAGTGGAGCTACCAGTCCAATTAGTTGGCTGGCTTGCCTTTAAGGACAATTAAGGACAAGTTTTTTGAATGGCGTTTATACACAGGTAGAAAAGCCTGATTTGCAAAAAGGGTTTAAAACCCCCAAAAATGGTTTAAACTTTCAGACCAAATTGCTTGTCTTGTTGACCCAAAATTAACCAGTCTAACTAAATGAAATATTGTGCACAACATAAGACATGGCTAATGTTTCAGACCAAAACTTGTTTTAATAAAGTGTTAAACAATGGAATTATCTTGATATAAACAGACTGAATCTTTTATCCAAAATTTTAGGCCAATTTTCTCTCTAAAATACATTTTTGAGGCTGGTCCCTGGTATATATATATGAAGAAATAATAGAAACAGTGCAATCTGATTATGGAAAACTTATTCTAAATTGATAAAGTGAGCAACTAATAAACAAAATAAAATGTGTACCATCTAAACAAAACTTACAGAAACTCGCGCGTATGATCCACTCCTAAACCCATGAAGGTCAAACCCAAGAAACAGCAAAAATGTTCAATTACTTAACAATAAACTTATAAAACCTGAGTACAAAGAACCGCTATATTTACCACCAGCAGTAGCAGTCTTTGTGTCCCTGCCGTCTTCACAGAGAGACATTACATAAGGTGCTCTAATGTGCAGCTCTCTATTTGAGCACAAAGACTTTTATTTCCACGGGGAATGACAGAAGGCTACGTGATTGGATTATCTTCGATAAAACTGAGCAAAATGTCATCTGAGAGAAGGCTATCTCACTGGGGAGGGTAAAGCATGACTTATGGATCTTCCCAAACACATGGAGAATATTCATATCTATTTTTTAATGAGTTGTTTCTTCCGAAATTGACTCTGGGAAATAGTGGCAGCTCAATATTTCCCCAACTTCATTTCTATCAGCACATCTGTAAATGTCCTAAGTAATAAACAGTTAATTTTTTTTTTTGGTTTAAAGAAAAATATAAAAGATATTTTCCCATGACATCAATTTTTCATCCTTGTTTGACAAAACATTCTAAAAAACAGTTAATTTTTTTGGTTTAATAAAATATTATAACAGATATTTTCCCATGACATCCATTTTTCTTCTCCCTCCCCCCTCCCTCTTAGGCCATGTTCTATGGCCATCCATTACAGCATCAAATACAGTGCCATATGGAACATTACATCCATCATAATAAGATTGCTGTTGATGAGACTACATCACAATGTCACATCTGGGGCCAAACTACTGCAATCAGAGGCCCTGGCTCTGCATAACTCTACCCAGTTCTACAATATCCATGCTCTGGGTCCCTTATCACCTTAGGCTCAACATAACTGGACATGTGAAACTAAATGATCTATTTTCGATTCATCAAAATGAGAACTATTTCTTATCACTTTCCACCACAGATTTGTCTCAATTTTCAACGAAATGGGCATGATGGAAATTATGCAGGTTGAAGATTAGGAGTGAATTACTATATATATAATATTTATTACCCAAATCATAAAATAAAGTTAATCAAATGAGAAAAGACGATAAAGAGCTCAGAAAACAAAAGCTAATTGAGCTTTGTCTGTTGGCAAATTAGTATTCTCCTGGGTACGCAGAGGTCTTATAATGTATTAACCTTCACATGCTCTATCTGTTAATGTGGTTAGTTCCTGAGAGAGAGAGAGAGAGAGAGAGAGAGAGAGAGAGAGAGAGAGAGAGAGAGAGAGAGAGAGAG
>NW_019775595.1:140865-153027 GCF_001039355.2 Lingula anatina
GAGAGAGAGAGAGAGAGAGAGAGAGAGAGAGAGAGAGAGAGAGAGAGAGAGAGAGAGAGATTTGATGGATCTGATGATATTGATGGATTGAGAAGTATACATTGAAATGGTTCAAGTTGCACTTTTTTTTTCTTCTTTAAATCTATTTTATACAAACTTTCTTTTAGGATTATTTTACATTTTGATATGCACAATTATACAACAGATGATATGATCAGTAGGAACTGTATGCTGTATTTTGAAACATTACATCAGATCATCTAGCAATTTCTTCTGGTAAAGGCTACATGTACAGTGTACATGTAGCAGTGGTCAAGTAACAGTGACTCTCAACTAGTCTTTGCGAAAATCTTTACAATGCTGTACAATACATATCAAATCAACTTACGGGCATGTGAATCCAGCAAAACACGCAATTTCAGAGAATTCAAGCTATCTAATGATACCTACCAGTTACAGTTACATGGTTCTCAGAAAATTACAAGTTATCTATAAATATAACACCATTCACTACTGCTATAAAAACACAGTCACTTTCCCAGAATGCTATCTAATCATTTATACCAAGCTGTTTCTAATTATCCCCATGTATCTTAGTTGGAAAACACGATAATCAAATTACAGTGTAGCTAATGGGATATCTTCAGTTATTTTTGTTTTTTAATACAGATTAGGGTTAAAAAAGGATAAGGTTCTGACAGAAGACTGAGTTCAATTCCAAATTTGGGAGATTGTGTCCCTCTAACATACATATCAATTATTTTTTACATTAATTATATTATTTATGAAATTTTATGAAAAATAGTATTAAAAGTCAAGATATTTCCTTCACTGCTGAAATTATTTCCTATGAATTCTAGTTGATTATTCAGCTATAGATGGAGGGGTTATAATCTGGGGCCATGAGTGGATAAAAGAATGTAGAGCTCTTCTTAGCTTAGAAAATAATTTCGAAGCACAGTCACCTGTATTTATGCAATAGAAAACCAGGTAAGCTTAGCAGGAATGCTTACACACAATTTCCGTCGCTCTGTGTCTAATGAGCACTGGATGAACCTAAAGATAATGTAGCCTCTTTCACAGTCATGCTGAAAGTTTTCCCAATGTCAAGGAGTTTGTACATCCAAGCCCATAGCCAGGGGTTGGGGGTTTCGGGGGGGGGGGTTAGAAAAAAACACCCTTTTTTGTCAGGAAAAGGTCCATTCTGGGAAAAATTTAATCTAGGTACGCATAGGTTTCTTTGTTAAAGAACCACTTTTCAGAAAAAGAGCCCCCCCCCCCCCCTTTTGAATGGGTCTGTCATCCGAGAATAATGAAATATCCATTCAAAGACTCCGTACTGTTATGGAGCTCTCCTATCCATTAGTGATGAAATATTTATTCAATTTCCTTATCAATAGTCAAAATATCAACATGAAAAATGGATGAATGTAAAAGTAAATCCATAACATCACTGATAATATTCGAAAAAAATACAAAATTGCACTGAATGATAAAAAACTTGTATGTACTTTTACAGGTGCACTATCTGGATCAAAAAGAGCCCATGGCATGCACTGATAAGGCCAAGAAGTATTTCCTCTGCTGTAATTTATGCAAAAGAAAAAACATGCATAAAAAAGTGGAGACAGAAGTTGTCTGAAAAACGAGGACATCTTACCTTTTCCTCTCGAATGAACACAAATATGTCCATCTCCTTCATGTTAAAAGTCTCCAAAGTCAAGACTCAAGCTCTCCAAGTTTCAACTTCCACAATAAAGGAATTAAATTTTTTAAAAGCAAAATCTCTGCCCACTCTATAATCCACAATACCCACTTTGCAATAAATGCTGAGACATGTACCTAACCCTTGGGCTGAGGTCACATACAAATTCCTTACATCAAAAGTCTCATCTTTTTTTTCTTTCTGCTCTGTACTTGAAACCTGCTGTTAGAACTTCTCAAGATATCAGTGTACAAGCTGTAGTCCCAGGTATTTTACAAACCAGTTTGTTTTTTGTCTGTCCCAGCAATTTCCTTCACTAAGGGTATCTTATGTCACATGTGTTTACTGTGGATATGACCTGTCACCCATGTCAGGTTTCGGAACTTTTCACTGACCCGCAATGCACTCAAGTAGCTTAACCTTGGGGACTGTTCCTGATGATATGGGAAATGTATCATTTATGTCATGAAAATATGCGTCTATCTATCCATCCACTTATTCTCCCTGCATCAACACAAATTGGCAAAGTTTGTAAAAAGTTCACAGAACAATTGCTGATATGTACTTCTGTTGTAATTTCACAATAATGGAGGAGCAGGTAAAACACAGAAATATGCTATTCCTTTTCTTTTGGATTAAGCTTTCTTTTACATTAAAATGCACCCTGTCAGCGACCTTAATTGCTACTGACTTGTATGCCCACTACTGACAGTTCTGTGGCTTGTTCTACAAGTTTTTCAATTATCATCAAGTCGTGGAGCACTAGCTGATCCTGTGGTGCCACATTTTCCTCCGACTGGTTTCAAGACATGAACTTGTGTGTGGTTACCCTAATACAGTCTAGAACGACTTCTTCCTGACAACCGGTTGTGTCACAGATATCTCTTACCACAGTACGGCCAGCTTAAGACCACAAATATCTCCCAAAATATGGTGGTGCTTCACAGGTGTTAGTGTCACCTGAACAAATAAACACCTGACACTGTTAGGCTTTGTTTGTGTCTCATGACAGAGCTTTTTACAACTAGATCAAAGTTCACTTTTTGTTATTTTTTTTTCTTTTGCTTGTGGGCAAAGTCACAGGCATTCCTGATCAATTGCCCCTGTCCAATTTACACTTTTCTATATTTAGCATCTGCTCCTTCAGGATATAAACAGTACAGATTATATTTGTCCACTCAATTAATGTTGACCTTTATCTAAATCCAATTATGACACACAGAGAATTGAGTTAATACAGTCCTGAACTTCCCATGTATAAACAATCTTCCTATTAGGCCTTACACCAATGTAAAAAAAACTCTCATTTGCAGAGATTCCTATTAAGTCAGTGGTGATATCAATTCGCGGGCAAGTTCTATCATATTTCTCCTTTTAAACTCACATTGCCCCAGGCCATATTTTATAACAATGTTGGGAGTTTTGGAATTTTTATAAATCCTCCGTAATCCTGTTTTACCGGTTTAACAACACAAGGTGTGCTGATGTTTCATATCTCCTTGTCCACATACCATGAGATACTCCACATATGTAAAAATGTCAACAAATGTTGTGTTGTTTAGTTAACACAGTAACCAGGGTTGAAAATTTCCAGAACTGTAACATCTGTCTACCTGTTGATTTAAACACCTGACCAATGAATTATTTCAGGAACTGTTAGCATTTTAAAAATCCGTTAAAAATAAAGGAAAAAAAAAATCATGCATGTGCTCAGAGATGACCGATGTTGAACCACCTGGATGACCAGCCTATTGGTCAAGACTGACCTCTGGGCAGTGTTGGAATGTCCAGCTATTCAAGATATGCTCATTACAGCTTGGCATAAATTCACACATGTCTTTTCCAAAGCACTGGTTCCGTATCACAGATCAGCTATTCAACAAATATTTTAACCATGTCCACTCTTCTCTGTGTGGTCAATGCTGACCACTGAATTCCCACCTGTGGTATGCTGAGATTGTACTAGATTCTACTATGTGTACTGTGCATTTATATATATACAGAGTGCCACCAGGTGCTTCCAAGAAATGTCACCAAACCATCTGTGCTGGGGACATTTTCTGTATGCTTTTATGCACAAATATGGCTTGAAGGGTCACACTCCTGAATTCCAGAATTTTGAGGAAATCTTGTGTTTCCTTAGGACCTACTGGTAACTGACTGCCACACAACTGGAAACTTAATTCAGTTCCCTTAATTCCTGGAGTTCAAGAAGCTTGCTTGGATAAATCCCTCTCTGAGGGTTTCTTTCCACGAAATTATTTTTCGTTGCAATTCTTCATTTCATCCTGAGAAATCCCCCTTGACCCAGTGAAATAATGATTTTCTTTTGATCAAAGTTCCACAGGGAACTTTCAGAGAAATTTTTCCTCCCAGTCCAGGATACTGAAGAAATAAATTACGATTAAATTCCCTTCTGATCAATTATCCATCTTGAGCTAGAGTCTCGTGTTAACTGGACAGCGGCTATTTTCCGCTGACCTTTTCTGCTCCATCTCTATCTCCTCATTAAATCTTCTTTTGATCAGTTTTTCAAAGAGCAATCAAGCCCTGCCCAACAAGCATGCCCAGAGCTGACCTCCATCCCCTGGGTTTAAATCATATTCATACCTCTTTTTAAGTTTCTCCCAATCAATTTTCATACAGACCTTTGGCCCTAATGGTCAAGTCTATCTAAAATTTCATCTGACCAGAGGCCACTCATTCTATTAATCACTTTACTCAGTACAATAAGGTCTCAGGACCAATTTCTTCAGTACATATTTCAACATTTTCAGTTATACATATTCTATATTACAACAACACAAATACGGGACCCCTGGAGAGCATTATCAACAGCATTGCTAGTATACAGCATACCTGATCCTACCTAATGCAACAGAGCCCCAGACATGGATGGATAATTCATAATCATTAAGGTGTGGTCTGTTCTTACCTATAGGTTAAGGTAATTAGTTCTGGTCTCACCTTTGACTAAGTACGATTAAACCCAGTTCAAAGCCCTATAATCCCCTGCACTACTATGTGTGTGCTTTGTTGCAGTGGCCAGAGGTTAATTGGATTGGAAAGTAATGAGCGTAATGATAATCCCAGGTTTCTGGACATCGAGAACAAGATAGAGAACTATCGTGGTTCGCTCAAATTTATCTGCATTTGGAACTTTCTAGTTACAAAATGTTTATAAGTCAGCATTTTCATTTTGAATTTTCTTCATTGAAAAGTCCTTTTTTAATTGAAAAAATCTATTACATACAAGGTGAATGTCAAGGTGAAATATAATATCAATAACTCATTATGGTAAGGATTCTTGAAAATAAGTTTGTATTGAAAAAATATTCCATATTCTGTGAGACTTGAAAAATGCGCCTTTTTCTTCAAGTTCTTGGAACAATGAACAACAAAAGCCACACCCACTTCATTTGATTTGCTTTAACCATTTATTATACATCAATAATTCACTTTTCTGCCCATTAACCTCTACATAAAAATATTTTGCCTAATAATTACTTCAGTCATTTCTGTCCCTGTCATTATCTGTAATCATGAACAACAGCTTGTCAACAGCTGAGATGGACAAACATGTGTCAAGTTAAAATTCAACCCACACATTTTTCAAATAAAACATCTCCGAGTAAATCCTTAAAAAAAAAAAAAAATTTGAAATATGCCCCTGTGGAGTGTGATACTCCTACCACCTTAGTTTTTTTTATTTCATCAGCAGTCAAAAAGAAGAACAGGAAAATGGAAGAGGAGAAGGAGAGGAAAAAGCAGGAGAAAAAAAAAAAGAAAAAAAATCTATTCCTGTAGAGTCAGCTCCACCTACCTCTCTTGCCTTGTATTTCCCCAGCAGTTGGTTCTGTTCCTGCAGTAGCTGCTGCTGGACCACCTCTCTCTCTTCCTCGTACCTCGTCTCTACCTGAGAATACATCAACTCCTCATTACCAACACATCTCGCTAAGAAACCACCAGCCGAGGCTGACATAACTTATTTCATAACACCACCGAGGAAACCTTATTTCGACACTATACTAATACTTCTGATATAATGTGTTTCGAATGTACTTGATAATACCATGCTTTATTTTGATATAATATTAACATAAATGTATTGGGAGTAAATCTCTCACAATATCGCGCTTTGATGCGCTATATATAATTCTGCAGCACAGAGAGTGTGCTAATGCCAGCAATTACTTTATTTTACATCTCAAATTATACTTCACTTTGTTTTGCCATATATTTGTATGTAATCAGATGACCTAGTAGCACCCTAGCTGAAACTGATGTGACATTAAAGCTATCAGAAGTCTCTTCAATAGCAGCACACTTGAACTTTATGTAATACTGATGCCCCTAATAACACAGTACTGTACAGGGGCGGATTTAGGCCGTCTTCTGGGTCTTCCGGAAGACAGTCAGATTTTCAAGTTTACATTGAAGGGTATCTAATTTTTTCTGTCGGAAGACGGTCAAAAATGGAAAATGGGTAACCAAACATAATATGGAAGACTGTCAGGAAATATTTCTGGATCCGCCCCTGCTGTACTTGAATAATCCTAATGCAATAATCCTAATGCAACCAAAGCCCTTGATAATATCATATATAAATGAAGTGTAGAATGCTCAGGTCTTTGGATTTCCTTTATGATATGTCTGATTAGAACTAGACTGAATATTGATGTCTCATCAGGATCCATTTTTGCTACATTGAGTGTCACATAAATGGAACGATATATATTTGTGGAAGTTTATAGTAACAAAACTGTGTGGATTAGTCATGAGCTCATATCTTATAATTTTTGTATCTATTATTTTGAAATAATGCAAAGGAAGTCCAGTAACAGATTAAAAATCTTTATTCATATAAAGCAACAGCATTCTGTAAGACTATACCATGAAAATGTTATTCTAACTTATTTTCTCCACAAAAGGAAATTGTGGAAATAAAACTAAAATCATGTTATAACTTTCTTAAAATTTATTCAAATCAGGAGTTTTGTCAGAGGAAAAATTAGATATCTTTGTATCGTGTATACATTAAATTAAGCCACTTACCTCCAGTTGCTGAAATTCTAAATCATCGAAGATTTTACGCTGGTTTTCTATTGCATCCTGATACTTTTGAAGCTCATCCAGTAGCAGAGGTTCTTCCTCCCGCGAACAGCATTCAAGTTGTTGCTCTACCTCATAGTGCTTATGTTCTAGCTCGCGCAGCTTGTGACGCTCGGCGTCCATCTTTTCTTGTTCCTGGAAAATAACAGGTAGGTGGCTACTGTGGCCTGTCATGATGGAAAAATTTGAGATGATCAACCAGTCATTGCATCCCATCCAAATCTCATGCTCGTTAGTAAAGTACTGCCTCTATGTTATACCTCAGATGTTTATCACACAAATAACTTGCTTAGTGCCAACAAAAACACTGCTGTATTATAACATGTTTATTCCTGAGGTAGTAGTAATCAAATCTTGGGAATTTTTCCTGATATACAGATCCATCTTTGGATGGCTAGAAGACACACTGCCCCCAACTAATGCACTGTGCAAAGCCTCACAATGGCATGTTCACACCTGAACTGATTTGAACCGATGATAAGAATCCAACTCAAGTCACAAGATTACCACCAAGGCTGGTATAACAAAGCATTTGTTACTTGGTGACTTCTTGGTATGAAATTCTGTAGAATTTTTCTCCATATTAGTAAACGGGAAATGTAGCTAACTACAGCAAATAGTTAGTCTCTACAGTGGACACTGGTCCAAAATGCTGCCCACGGGGTTTGAAATTCAAAGGCACAATGTGGGGACTCTGTAACCTGGTCAAAGTAGTTCTCAGTGTGAACACATCTTCAAGAAGAAACTGGTGGTTGTGCAAACAACAAGTGCAGTGCAGAAAGTAATACAAGTGACTGAAGGGTATGATCAAATTATATGGCCTTTTATATTTTTTAAAAGAAAGGGCATTCTGGCAATGACCGAAATACAAGCCATTCAATCTAGTTTTTAATTTAGTGGTAAATTTTCAGAAATGTGAAACTTGGAGCAAAAGTTGTGAAAATTTGTGAAAGTCATTAAAATATCTAATTTTCCTTGCCAGAGTAAAACCATCATTTAAATTTTAAAATGCTAGCTTAAGCCTATACAATAAATGGGGCGGAGATTGGAGGCACATTTACAAGTACGACATGACTGCTTGACTCAGCATTGTATCATTTCTAATCATGCCCACCCTAAACAAACATTTTTGTATTATATCTATTTTCTATTCAATGTTTTCTTACGGAGTGCAAATAATGTGGAAGTGAACTGCCTCCTTTTCTTCTTTTAATGTATTGAATAAACATTGTTTAAAAAAATCACCACCCTGAGCAAATTTAAATTTGATGTCAATGATGTGTGGGGCAGTAGAGGGATTGGTCTGGCTTTACGTGGTTAGAAATCCACCGATAGTAGGAAAAATCTCATCTCTGTGTATCATTCCAAAGGTGAGAAATACCTAGTGCTGAGTTGCAACAATAACAACTAACAGATAAGAAACACTGCCACAGTTAACTACACAATCAAATTTTACACAAATTGTTACTGCCACACTGGAATGGAAATACAGAAACAAGTTACAAAAGTGTTGACGATGCAAAAAGCCATACAATGAAACACACAACAACTTTGTTGGGTTTTGTAAACATTGCCAGCAAAAAACACCTGGTGACATGTAAGCTTAAGCCTGTGCGACTGTGCTTTAAGTACTCAATCTACAGAAGTGTTTACATCAGGTCTAACAAGTACCAAGTATCTAAAAATAGTCTAAGCCATGTCAAAAGATGACAAGCTTGCATAATCACTTGAAATTATAGCATGTTTAATATTTTCATAGAAAAAAAAACAAAAACAAAAAACAAGATAATCAAAACTGATAAGAAAATTATGATCTATTAACCTTTTTTAAGTTCTAAGCTCCTAGTTATACCATGATGCGTCAAACTCACTATACTAATCTCCATCTCCAAAAATAGGAAACTTGGAACTCATAATCAGGTTTACAGATCATAAACTTTGTCAACAGTTTTGGGCGTGGTATACCCTGATGATCACAAGAAGATAATTTACAATATAAAATATTAAATCAATCCTGGTATAAACACATCTGCAGGGGTTTGCCGTCAGTGCAACACTAGAATTCTTTGCTACCAAAGCCACAATCTGTGTGCTGGAACAGGTTTGACTTGCCAATTGCATTGACCAGGGATAAAACTGCCATTTTATAAAAAAGTTTAAAAAAATTTAGTGTGGGGTCCAGGGGGTTGCCTAGCCCAATAATAATTTAGCGCCCAAAAAGTCAGAAATTTGATGATAGTTGGAAAAATCACATCCCTGAATAATACCGTGGCTTTACCAAGCCGATTTATGTTTGGCTGGATTCAAGGCAAGACCACCAGACTTCAACAAATATTTTGACCAATTCAAGAAATTTAATAGGTGTAAAAGGCAGTAAAGTTGCTTGTGTTATATGACAACCTGTTGAACTGGTATAAGTTAGACTATTTCCCATTGCATCTGATCTTGGTAGAAATGTGTTCCCAGACAGCAGGTGGTTGGAGCCTGTTGAAAAATCACATCACCCAAAGACCAAGGATTAGCAATTCAATGTACATTAACAGAACAGAACCATTAGGTGCCAGTTAAGCATGCAGACACACTCTCCATCCATGTCACACCTACCAGCTGTGTTGTGAACCGCACTTTTCTTTTCTTTCAGAGAGCAACCAAAAGAAAGAAAAGTTAAGTAACAAACAAACTCTCTGGTAATGGTCAGTTCTAATGAAGGTCTGGGTATCATCTTGGAATGCATGGTAGTTTGGATATGTTAAAATTAATGAGTTGAAATTATGTTTTTTTTTTTTTTTTGTCAGATGTTTAATCTAGAAGTTGCCGGGATCATTGCCTCAAGAAAATACCCAGATTCTGGTGTGAAATAATTCAAGACAAACAAATTAGTTGACTGTTCTCCACAGATGTGATTGATTTTTTAAACTTTTTATTCTGATTGATTAAAAGATGTTATCCTTAATTTTTTTTTTTTTTTTTGGAAAAAAATCTGACAAATGTCAAATCTTAAAAATAAGATTTATATGGTATAACATCAAAAATAAATATCAACCTGATAATGACCAAAAATATTAACACACAAAGAATGTCTCCAACATGTGGAAAACATGCAGCCATCTTGAAGCTTTAGACTATTACTCAAGTTAGTATAAAAGCTAAAAATATATGTTCAAAAGTGACCATTATCTACTTGTCTAAAACTAAAGTGAGTATCTTTCTACTATAATTCTACTGATTCTTCTGTTTATGTGCCTTACTAGTATTCTACTTAGTCTGCTGAATGCAATATATAACAAACAAGAGTTGGCGATCCCCGTCTATTCTTACCCGCTCTTTCTCAGCAGTGGCGCGCTCTATGAGCTCCAATTGTTTCTGCTTGAGACTGTTAATGCGATCCTGCTCTCGCTGAAGTTGCACCATCTCCGTCTGATGTTCTCCTTCCAGCAGTGCCCGCTCCATCTCAAGCTAAACGAGACATCAGATAGATTTAGGATCAGATCTTTACCCTTGCCAATTTCGTTTTTTGTTAAAATAACAAAATCATAGGCCATTTAAGGAAGAACCTTTGGCCTGCTGGTTTAGTAATTTTCTGATCAGAACATCTTGATGACCAGTAAAAAGAAATGAAACTGATTAAGATTTTGATTGTATCATTGTATCATTCAAAAAATATTGCTTATCTTAATTCATAATAATACAAGCATATCTGAATGACAGGCGTATTGGGTTCACCTCTCTTATGGCTTCATTCTGTTGCCCCTCAATGTCCACTATCTTCTGCTTGAGATCTGTGATGGTATTCACAGCGTCCACACGCATCTTCTTCAACTTCTCCAGCTGGATTCTTCTGTCATTTTCCTGGAGTCAAACAAATGTAATCTTGTTACTATTTAATTCAAGAATTTCACTTTCTCAACAATTTATAAACATTTGGATAGCTTTTTCCCAGTCACATTATCTAACTGCAGGAGACTCAGATGACCAAGCTTTGAAACAGGGGAAGGAGTTCCAAGATAAGTGTACATTCAAGTAAGGCCAGGTTCATTAAGCTTCAACTAAATTAATACAAAAGATCAATTTACCTTCACACTAAGACTAAAATTTTGGCCTTCAAATGTACACCAATTATTGACATAAAGTGCTTTAAATTTCAATATTGTGAAAAAGGCCAACACTTCTGCCTCATATTCCAATAGTTTCACTAGACTAGTCCCAGTTCAAGTTTTTACCTCTGATGTAGCTAAACTGTGGTCACTAGAGGTCTCCACTCCACTGGAGGACTTCACTCCTATGCTCTGATCACTGGCTGGAGAAGCCTGCTCTGTCACTGGAAGTCACAGCAAAGATATTTAACAAATAGTGGATGGTAAGATCAGACAAATATAAGTAGCTATAGACAAAAGAATCTTCAAAAGTCCAAAGATATTTAAATTTCGTATTTCAAATTATTGCAGTATTTCTTTATTCCTAAAAAAGTTTTATTTGTTACAGGAATTCCGGGCAATGTGATGCCTTTTTTCTCAATAGTATTAGTGCCACTAAATTTTTGTCTGATGTTATTAAGCTTACAAAAGAGTCAAGCCAAAATGCTGCCACGACACAACAGAACATTACATGATCCTTCACTTTAAACTCCATAAACAAGATCTTTATTGAAGAATTGACTTACATATAACTGCATAAATCCAGTTGTTTTTAAAGTAAACAAAAAATTTAAAATCCATTTTTTTAAACAAGGCAGCAAAGCTGTCAAATGTACAGACAAAAAGCAGGAAATAACAAAACAGGCTACCGTCAATTCTGATGCAAAAGTACATTATGCTTAACTGCAAATTCAACATCAAATTTTAATTATGCTCAACAGGTATTACCAATGTAAGTGAAATGTGTAACAAGCGTAAGGCTTCAGGCCCATGGGAGTTTAAGTTCACATTTTGAAAATGCCAGAATGAGAAAAATGAAAATTTCACATAAAACTGCTTAAATTCAATAATAAATGATAACCCATTTGAGCTGGCTTCCTTATTTGAACTGCATGCCAATCCTACAAATCATATTTGTAAGTTGAAAATAATAATAAGTAACACAGTTTTCTTTTCATAATGTTTGTAGTAGCAGTGCAAAAAGATTTTTGTCAATTTTGATGTAACATTACATAATAAATTACAGAATAATTATCACCAATTTTTGATTATTGACTATAAATAGCATGGACATGTAGAAAATTTGATTACCATTTGGCTTCATGTCCATGGGAGCTTCGAGTCCCACAATGAATATGCCAACATGATAAAAATGAATATTTCACTAAAATGTATAACTTCCAGAAAAAGAAGCCAATTAGACTGCTTTTC
>NW_019775595.1:153566-169716 GCF_001039355.2 Lingula anatina
AGATTCTTTGGCACTTTCCACATCTTTAAGCTGCACACTTAAAGACTCCACATGAGCATGTTCTACTTCATCACCATCTTCCTCCTCCTCCCGCGACGTCTCCGCCTCTGTTATTAATCTCTGTGTAATATTCTGCTTAACACATTCAAATATATCCACCTCCTCCTCCTCCTCAACAGCGCTGTCCTTGACCTGACCCACCTCTGGGGAGGCTGCCGTCGGAGTCCTAGGATCCTCCTCAGGGTCTCTCTCGGCCACGTAATCGTAATCCACATTGTCATATTTCTCCTGATTGGTCAGACTTGTGGGCACCTTAGGCTTACGTTTGATGGTGCCCGAGTCGACATCGTCCTCTGAAGTGGATGAAGTTGACCTTGACATGACCTTGAAGTCAAAGGCCTGACCTTGACCTGGACTTGATGAGAACTGACCTTGACCTGTGGTGGGTGATGAGAGTTTTTGCACTGATGAGGTGGGGGATGACAGTAAGGATCCGTTGGTCTTGATACGTTTTCTCTCCAACGAGTTAGCAGAACCATCACTTAATTGTTCAAAGTACAGAGAACTAGGCGGAGTAGGAGTGGAGTAAGGAGGGCCATCTTTGCTACCACCTTTTTCCTTCTCCAGCTGCCTCTCATACTCTGCACACATACTGAGAATATCCTCAAGTCTTTGCCGCTCAAACTTCTCCTGGGCTTGCTCTTTCACCCTCTCCTCCTTCATCTGTTTGTGTTTCAGCGACAGCTCCAACTGACTCTCTGTCAGCTCACTGATGTCACTGATATCACTGAACACACTGTCCCGGTTCTCTGAGAGCCGTGCCATATCCTGGAGGTAGTTATCAGGCATCGTACTGGTGCTGCCCCATATTGAAGTGTCTGTACTCACAATACTGGCCACAGAATTCTGCTTGGCGCCGACTGTACCTCGACTGCGCATGACGTGTTCCTCGGACTTCACAGTATCGTTACTTTGACTAGAGCTGGCACTGCTGACACTAGTGAAAGAACTGGAGCTTGCAGTACTGGCCATGCTTCCAATTCTGTCTGCTGTATTGTTATCTAAAGACACTCTTGTGGTGGACGTCTGTTTCGTGAACACTTTCTCCCCCATGTGTTGTTGATAGATATTTGGTGGTGAACCAGAAGTGTTCAGATAGGTATATTTCTGAATACCTTTTACATGCGGTGGTGCTTTGTTTGCCATACTGTGTGTTAGTGCTTCAAAACGACTAATTTTCGACACAAAATTTTCCTTTTCTAGATTATCTCGATGGTTAAAAATAGTTTCATCGGCATTTCCTTCGGCAGCTTGCGGTGTTTGATTTAGATCATTTCTTCCTTCTGACAAAGATGAATCTTTCCAACCTCCAGGTGAAGAAGAATAACCCTCATGAAACGTAGTATACGTCCCACTATTATGCCCAGGACTGTAACTCAAATTATTCCTACCTCCAGGTGATGAAGAGTAATTGAGATTATTCTGACCTCCTTGACTATAAGAGTTTCCTGATGATTTCTGAATATGATGTAAACCTTGTCCATAAGATTGCTCAGTTCTGCTCTGGCTCTGTACACTGTGTTGTATTTGATCCAATGTAGGCATGCGGTTGTTCTCTGCCAAATTCTTGTAATAGTCTGGATTGGATTCTAGTCCTAAACACAGAAGCAAAAGAAGCATACCTTTATATCAGGATTGCAGAACTGCAGATTTTGTGTCAGTGTTGCAGTATATTAGGTTTTACAGTGTGGCAGTTGTGGCAGGGTGATAGATGTCTCCGTTTGTAAGTTTGACTGCGTGTTGGTTGTGCCAGTGTGTTAGATGGGATACTGTCTTATGTGACATTATGTTCAGTATTTAACATCAAATTGAGTTTCTCCATTGCGTTAGCTGTGCTCTAACATTGTGTTTTACTTACCTGGCAGGAATCCTATAGGAGCCATAGATATCCTTGGATTGGGAAGAGCATTTTTCATGCGTATTGCCTCTTGAGGATGATTGAAACGAAAGTAATTTGAACGCCCCAGACACAGCATACACCCTGTAAAAAGAGAGCACAAATTCAAAGTACAGTGTCGATCTTGGTATTTGAAATTTTATGGAAATATCGATTTTGCCAACAGCCTGTGACTGATAGGTATTCTGTCTAACTCACAGTATGTTTAAACTAAGTGCTGACAAATCTTGTCATCTTTCTGCATCTGTTCACACATAGAACCAACTCATACAGGAATAAACTTCACCAGTGTCTTTAGAATTTTTCATTGGGCACATTACATAGGATCATAGTGCCATAGTTTTCACAACATTGTATTCAACAGGGATGAGACTGCCATTTCGTGAAAAAGTCAGAAAATATGGCATGAGGTCTGGGGAGCTGCCTAGCCCAATAATATTTTTGGCTCCCAAAAAGTCGGAAAATCAGAAAAATCTCATCCCAGATTCCACAAATCAGAGTATCCATGCTTTATTTGCTTGAACAAACATCTTACCCTGTGATAAAATGGTGGGTCTGTTCACCTTGAGTCCGTCCACTGAGCACAGGTCTGCGCCAGGGTACAGCGTCACCAGGCCGTTACAGTTCTCTACAGTACAGTGGTCTGCCTCACAGCCTGTGCCTTGGATCACAATATCATTGTTTTCTGCTGTACCAATACTGGTCACACCTAACACAATGGAGCAACAAATACTGGTCACACCTAACACAATAAAGCAATACATACTTGTCACAGCTAACGCAATGGAGCAATACATACTGGTCACATCTAACACAATGAAGCAATGCATAGTTGTCACAGCTTACACAATGTAACAGTGCATATTTGTCACAGCTGACACATTATGATACATATTTGTCACAGTTAACACAAAAACAATATATATGTCACAGTTAATAAATAAAATTAGATGCATGTTTGTCAGAGCTAAAAAAATATAGCAATATGTTTCTCACAACACAACAATATATTTGTCACAGAAAACAATCAAATTCCAAATCAGTCACACCTACCAAAATATACTGAACACTTTCAACCCAAGTGATAATTCACAATCTATTTCTGTTCATATCACTATAATACCAAACAAATACACAACTAACTTTCACATAAAGGAAAGCTATACCATTATAGTCCTATAAAAAGAGTGCAGTTTTGCCAATGTCAAAGCCACACTTTCGACACCATTCACTTTTTAACTGTTTCTAACAATGCCACTATAATACTGGACATTTACACACAAATCTCTTGTATGCACAAAGCAAGGCTAGATCTTGCAATCGTTGAAATATGAGGTTTTACCACTAAAACACTTTTAAAAACTTAAAAGTATGTAAAGGTCAGCAGAGCTCTGTAGCAGAGAGTACATCAGAGCATATATACTAGTTGTTACGTAGAAGATCAGCTGAGCTCTGTGGCAGAGAGTATGTAAGAACATATGCTAGCTGTTACATACAAAATCAGCCAACTGTGTTGATGTTCTCCAAATCAACAAACAGTCCAGACTGCCAGCCACTGGGATAACATTGCCTGCTGAGTCACATGTACACATGGAGCAGGTGCCTGACGGTGACTGCCAGTAGTTACATTGCACTATGATCTGCCAGTTGAGTTGGCATGTGCATATGGAGCAGGTGCCCAAGGCTGACTGCCACTATTCATGAGGTGGACTGTTACTACTTGCGTTTCTCTGTAGTCCTGGACATGAAAGAATCTCTTTTTTTATTTTTCATTTTTGTCCTACTTTTATAGATGCAAAGCAATCCATAAATTGTAATTTTTTTTTTGTAGCCAGAGTTTTTTTTAGAGAAACTTGAACCAGTTTCTGAAAATGGTAGAGAAATGCTGATTTCAGAGTTTAGTTATTTGGCATATCTGAATCTCTGGGTATTTTTTTTTAACAGACACAGCTTTCTTGAAAGATATTCTGATAATATTAATTGAACTTAATTGAACGTCAGAAAATTTGAAGATATGAGATAGACAGTTGAATGCAGTGTGTGAAGCTGACTAAAAGCGATTACTTCCTTTATTTTAAGGCTAAATTATTACTATATCAAACTTTGCCTCATTTGATCTTCTAATATTTTACTTCACAGTTGTTTAAGGACACCGTGAATGTACAAACAGATATATCTTGTCAGCAGGTTGTCAATTTGTAAGTTCTGTAAAACAAATTGATTTTCTTCAAATTATATCACGGTGTCAGGGCCACTGCATCAAGTGTTAATTCCATGATATCATAGCAGTCATATTACAGACAACTCTACTGGTAGAAATCAATAAGAAAAATAACAGGCATTCCACTATTGTAACATTAGATTTACTTGTAGGCGCCCCCGAGGAACCCATCCCAATCAATAATTTACACACATGGCTGACCACCAAATAATACCTACTGGCACCTTTTGATTATCAGGGTACTAAATGGAAATATTGTGTACCCTGAAAATCTCACTTGAATCAATGATTCACATACAAGTTTGACCATCACAAAAGCCTATGTTTATCAGGGCATGTAATGGGAATCTATGGTACCCCGCGAACCCAAGTTAAGTCAGTGATTATTTATGCACATGGATGACCAAAATGTAATAACCTCTGGCATCAGGTAGTCAAGATACACACTCAAAAATATCTAACAGAAGAAAAGGCTGCAATATCCTAAGTTCATTTGTATGGATGTGATGTTGACTTTATCAAATATTGTTAAAGCCCCAACTCAAAAGGGGGCTAAGGAAGGAGCCCTAAAATTATCCTCTCCAGCCATGTCCCTAAGTCTGGACACACACTAGAAACTCAGGGTACTACACAGAAAAACCAAGTTCTACCATTGATTCACACACACACACACATATATATATATATATATATATATATATATATATATATATATATATATATATATATATATATATAATCACAGTAAAAAGGCTTTGTATCCTGTGGTATCTGGGGTAAAACACTAGAAACTCAGGGTACAGAGAAAAACCAAATTCTACCATTGATTCACACACATGGGTAATCACAGTAAATAGGCCTTATATCCTGTGATATCCGGGGTGTAAAGCTGATAACCCAATGAACCACTGTGAACTATGAAGATAACACAATATTGTCTCTTATGTTGATGTGGGGACTACAATGAGTAGTTCTTCTGGCAGCAAAATTGTTATTTTTTCATTTCCTGTATGGCTTGTGTCGTAAAAGAGACTCCTATCTTTTGAACTATAAGTGCTCACGTAATTGCCTTAGAGAGCCTTCAAATCTAATATTACTATGTTAAAACCTTATAATGCTAGTAGAAAAAAATTCAGGAAACCTTAGTACATTGTTTTTCCCTAATGGGATTTTTATAGTGTTTAAAATGCATATCAACTCAAAATGCTTTTATTGCTAACATATGAATCATGAATGCTTATCTTTTATCTAAATGACTACGCCTCAACAAATTATGAAAAAAGCACTCAAAGATGACACAATATTTTCACTTCCTTTGAATCAAGCAAACACATCTTAGAGACCATTCAGAACTGATCCATGAATCAAATATGGTGGACCCTACATGAAAAGAGAGCCGACTAATCCACTGATGTTCTCCCAGCCTCCACACATGCAGTCCTAGCCAAAGTCTAGCAATTAAACCTCAGAGCTGTGATTTCATCCATTTAATCATGTGTGTGGAGGTGGGGAGACCATCAGCAGATTAGTCTCCTATTCTTTCATGTAGGGTCTGCCATATTTGATCCGTGGATCAGTAGATCCTCGGATC
The DNA here is from genome assembly GCF_001039355.2 of Lingula anatina. Next base: position 159,336 of record NW_019775595.1, read on the forward strand.
GTCTGTTCTGAATGGCCCCTTAGCCATTTGTAGATAATCTCATAATACATGTTACACATGGTCTCCTTTCAAAACATCAAAACTTCAGTGGGTGAGATCTTTAATTTCAAATTGATAATTCAATCAAAGAATGATGAGCGAAGCGTTCACTTGCCTATTGATCATTTCTCAGTGAAGATGTTCCTTATAATAGCCATTAAATACCACTGTTAGTCAACTAAGAATTCCTAGAAATGAACCGTGGGTTGTTGGTCTTTGTAGATATTTATGGTTATACTTTGAAGTATAGAACATTGACTCATACCACGTTATCAATCATATTTCTTTTTTTTTCATTAGAATGAACATCAAGAATGGGTAAAAATGATCATACGTGTGCACATGTACACACATACAAAAAAAAAAAAAAAAAAAAAATGCCCACAAAATGTATTTCAAGTCACACATTGATTTGTACAAGCAAGAAAGATGACCTTTCTCACTTGGGGCATGAAGTTTGCAATTACCCCAATTTCCTCAGCTCTCATGGCTGTTAACCAGCATAGCATCACGATGATCAGCCCAGATATATCTACCTATTCCAGTATATCAATTGCTTTAATCCAAGCCCCCTCCCCCATACACTTTATAGTTAAAAAGTCCTGATAAACCTTACCTTACAACTAACTAGCTACCAGTCCCAGTTTCAGAAGCTTCTGTCTGCTTCCACCTGTCTGTTTCCACAAGAGCCACATGTTACCCCAGTTAACACATTGTTGAGTCTGTGGGGAGGAGACGGCAGGGGAATTCAAACAGAACTCCATTCATTCATTCATACATACCATATCCACTTATCAACTGAGACCATCAAAACCAATGGTATCATCCCAGGCTTTAGTGAATTTTACCCACTGGCCATAGGTATTGATTGAGTCTGGCTTGTTTATTGTTGACACTGTTGGTGTATATACTCTTCATTGCTCTTCACCGCACCCCTCTCTATGTCATAAAGTGAGATCTTCTCAAAGAACCTGTACTCTCTGACACAGGGCTCCCCAACCACTTCTGACTACAGTAGTTATAGTTGATCACTTCTCTAATGTTTTAGATTATGAGAAAAGGTGAATTCACAGAATAGATTAAGAAGAGAGATAGAGAGAGAGAGAGAGAGAGAGAGAGAGAGAGAGAGAGAGAGAGAGAGAAAGGGAAGGAGAGAAGGAAGGGGGTTAAGAGAATCATGAAGGAATCAGAAGGTAGTTGATAAAATGTTCTGGCACTGACAGACAAATGGATGTCCGGATTGAACCAGAACCAGACTGACAGGAGAACAGACAGACAGACAAGTAGACAGACAGACAGACAGAGAGAGACAGATGGACATAGATAGTACACAGACAAATCTACAGCCCAGGGGGCCTGCTAAAGGTACTTCCACACACTCCCCTCAAAAGTCCCATTGATCTACCTAGATATCAGGATCATCTGTCCAAGCAAAGGGTGTGGAAACACAACCCTCTCCATATTTGTGGATCATGTTTCTTTAGGTGTGTGGTAGGATGAAAATAAAAACCATTTCCATTTAAACCTGACCTGTACTGAGGTATTCCTTTGGTTATGTTTGGACAGGGAATACCTTTAATATGATATCAGCAGAAGGCACAAGGGGTGTCTTTTTGCCATCTTTCCACATACTCAGCTTGGCTAGCGGGCAAAGACATGCTATTTCTTCATCCTGAGAAAACTATCAAATTTTCAAATATGAAATATGTACAACCCAAAAACAGAAAAAAAAAATACCCCCAACCATATATTTTAATTTATTCTCTTTCTCTCTCAATCAATTCCATGTTTGGAACAAAATCATTCATGGAAAACACATTAAAAGAAGCATGTCTGCTTCAAACACCTGTACAATAAATCAGTGGAAATATAGAGAAAACTTTAGGAAAAATCCATCACTGTCTTCTTTTACCAAAACAACTAAGCAAAACAGTGAAATTTTCAACTTTCTCTTGTTAAGACCACTCAAACTACCTCCTGTACTTACCACTGTCATAAACCAAAGGGCAATTCAAATACAAAATCTGGTTGCCATATACTAAAATTTAGACTTGAGATTTAATGAAAACTCGTATAAGGTCTACCAGTAGGATCTCTTGTTTTTTTGGTTTTTTTTTATCTTATCTTTTCATCAGCTAGAAAGTGTCAAAACAGGATATGTCTTATTAATTACTGTCGTGCGTCAGTCCTCCTTTCCTAGATTGACATTACAAGAAAAGGAAATTGGATATTACAGTAATGATAATTTATTAAAAACAATTTTTTTACATAAAGTGACTCTCTCATATGTAATATGTGGTATTCAATCTTTTAGTTGGACGGCTTAAATACTTTTTTCTAAAAAAAATATTAAAAAAAAAATAGATAAAAAACTTTTATTCTTTGTCACATTACTCCAACAGGTCATCTGTATCATCCACACAAAAAATGTCTATAAACACACTGTAACTTTACTATTATGAGTATGATATGAATTGTCATGTCTCATTTACCTGTTCAACTACTGTCATCCTTGACACATAAATTAATTAATTATCCTAATTAATTAACTGACCACGCAGGAAGCAATTTAATCCCCCAGCCTGTCAATCATTATCATAACATTATTCTATTAATATGCTCATCAAAACTACCGCTTGCTTTCCAATTACATGAAATAATTATCAACTTACATAACATATGAACTGACAGGTCTGAATTTTGGGAATTTCTGACCCCCCCCTCCTTTTAATCCCCTCAGGCTCATTACCTAAATGTTATATTTGGCAGGTAAAGAGGCCAACTTTATGCTGTAACAGAGATTCCTAACCCCTTTATCCCTATCATATTAGTTGTGTACACTGATTTTTCATGAATTAATATACTTTCTGATGAAAGAAAACTACATTGTGACAACAGTGATTCTTAACCCCCCTTCTTCCTATCATATTCAGGGGCGGATCCAGAGATATTTTCTGACAGTCTTCCAAATTATCTTTGTTGTTCCATCTTCCATTTTTGACCGTCTTCCGACAGAAAACATTAGATGGCTGAAAATGTAAACTTGAAAATCTGACCGTCTTCCAGAAGACCCAGAAGACGGCCTAAATCCGCCCTTGATATTATAATCCAAAGTCCATCAGTACACCAATTTCTATGAATTAAAATGCTCTCTGATTAAAAAAACACCAGAAATGGCTAACACTGGTATTCAGGAATGGCCAGATGGAATTATTTATATTCTTTTAGACTGATCTTTATGGTTAATGGTTAAAGCAACTGCTGGCTGTATGAAATATCCTCAGGTGCACCATGTAGGACGTGAACATGGATTTATGAAAGCACCTTGGGCCAGTAATGTGGATAGAAATACTCAACTTCACTATCACACCAAGTATGGTGCACTTCAAGGTACTAAGTACTTGTTTTTTCTACTCCTAATGGACAAATTTAATTAGATTGGACCTCTTAGATCTTGAGGGTTTATTTTTTTATCTATTAAGAAAAAAGGCATAGGTCATGTCATGGCTTACTTGGAAAAAATGATTGCAGTATATTCTCCATTTGGATTTGCAATTGAGCTACCTGCAATTTTTTTTCTTCATGTAATTGCACTCGAAACCATCTGATATTATCCCAAAATCATTAAATCTAATTATGGATGATGCTACAAATGTTGGAATATAACAAACTAATTTCATTAACCAATTTCACACATAATTTCATTCCCAGAAGCCGATGTAAGACAAATTGCACTTTTTGGAAACTGTAGGTTTTCATGTTCAGCATTTTTTTGTTAAATAAAATTACAGGAAAAAATCAGATAAAAAACACTGCCTGTTGTTTTGTATCAATTCACACTATATCACCCTGAGTTTGGTACACCACTGCCAACTCTTTTCCACATCCAACATCATGAAATCTGATGAGAATGCCTTGAACCACAGGGTACTGCATGCTTTCACACTCCTCTTTCTTTTATTACATTCCCACTATAAACACAATCAGTTGGCAGTTTACATGTCCTCTGCCAAACCTAACACTGAATATTGTCTGAAGTGCTGCGCCTAGTGGTGTGGAAATAGGAAGGTGTTCAGCACCGTTTTAAGTAAATCTGTTTTAGTTACTTTAGGAGGTTGACACTTAATTGCAGCCTACTGTAGTGCTGATCCCAGTAGTATGAAAATAAAAATGCATTGTGGACCATTTTAACTTAGGGACCATTTGAATGAATTTTTTCGAAACATATAATGTGCACTTAATCCACAGGGACTCTCGCTGAATGCAATCAGACTAACAAACTAGCATGACTCCTGTTTTTTTTTTTTTTCCTTTTGAACTTGTATAATCAACAGCTTCTATATGTTCTACCTAACGTCGGGAGGAAGTGTGTTAGTCTGTTCATGTCACTGTCAGGTTTCTCTACTTCAAAGTTGTTACAACGTCTCATCAGTATCTACTTTGCTTCTTATCACTTAACCTTAATATCTCAAATACAGGTACACACACACACACACACACACACACACACACACACACACACATACACACACACACACACACACACACACACACGTGAACCCACCTTCAGGTAAGGGCAGTAGGGTGACAGCAGTACTAAGTCTTCCACTTCCAAGACTGACCAAGTGTGGTTTATCTGTCTGCACCTTGTAGCTCTTCCCAATCTCCGTCACCTCGATCTGATCCTGAAAGCAGCAATGACAATAACGTGACAATATTACCACTAGGATACCATAGTCCCAATAACAGACACAGGACAATATGTAATAATGATAACTGGTAGGAAAAACATAGGCATATGGGTGGCAAAAGCAGACAATTACAGCATCAGAAAACAATAATTACTGTATCAACTTGTTGACATCATCAGTAGTAGCAACGTAGCTAAAATGCTGACAAACTCCCAAGTTACAATACTAGCAAAGCTCCGTTTGTGAGGCAGAAACCTGTTACAAATTCCTGCTAACTGAGTGAATGAATGAATGACTCTCCTTCCGTAGAAATGTTTCAGGAATGCGTGCATTGCCCTCATTGTCCTGAAACCTGAAGTGGCATGCAGTTAACTATGACGAAGAACTATGCAAGATGTTTTATGAGGGAAATGAACTTTCAAGGATTTATTAAGTTTATACTCCCCTGGTATGTACTTTGTATACATAAGTCTAATTGTTTTCAAACTGTTTCAATCTCAACTACGACCAGTTGATCACTCTTGCTTTTGATCAGTCATGAACAGTTAATTCTAAATGTAATATGCCATAAGCAAATGAATTTCCTAATGACACCAATAATGTTTAAAGGTTATTGGAAACCTACTGCACATTTTACGCCATATTTAGCGTGTGATGTAAAAACAAAGAGGTCTGGCAATTTATCTTAATCAACGGAGAAAATGTTAAAATGTCATTTAGCAGCAGGAGTGGTAAAACACACACCTCAACTACAAGGTAAAATATATCCAAATTCAGGTAATACATTTATGTCTTTGCATACTGAATTCAAGAGCTGAATGATTAAACCAAGTACATTTTTCATAAAACATTAAAACACACTGAAACCCACACAAAACAGTTTTAAGTTTAACTCTGAGTGAATAAATGCATAATAAAAATACAATTTGACAGTAAGAATGTATCGTCTAATATTTGTTATGAAATTATAACAAAATTAAGGAGTCACATATATCTGAGTTTGTCATTTGAAAGAACAACAAGTTACCAGGAAAATAAATAAATAAATAGCACCTTATTACAGAAAAGAAAGGCACTGTAACATCAAGAACAGATAAGCACTGGGAGAAAAAGAACAACAATATGCAAACTTTCCAAGAACAACAAACTGTTCCATGAGCAAAAAACATGTCAAACAGAATGACATCCTGTTAGCAGTGATAGAATTTAGTCACAGAAAGGTGTGTTCTGAACTAGTTGACACGGGCATATCAAGTTACACAAATTTGCTGAAACGCAGGTACAACAAGCAGAGACCATGTAAATCTGAGAAATATGTATTGAAGAAAACTTGTTTGTGATCACAATGCTGAGGAAACAAAGCAAAGCAAGGGGAATTAAGTATCGACACCAATTTTAACAAGGTAAATGCAAAATCAGTGCTTGTAACTCTTTCTGACCCAGACCCCTGTTCCAATCTTTTCTCATTTTTTAAAGCAATCGTCACAAAAACTTTGCAATGAGCAACAACTTGACATAGCAAATGGAAGTTCCCTCACAGAAAGAACAACTGAATACAACTAGACATCGACAAAAATTCACAGCAAAACTGACAACTTCAAACAAGCACTCTACTACTTACAAAAAACTCATTTTCTTTAGCTTTATTAGCTTCCATTTTGTTTGCCTTATTTGCCTGTAAGTAGCACACTGAACCTTACTGACACTATATTAAATCCAATGCCACATGGCAAATATACAGGTGTGTATATATATATATATATATATATATATATATATATATATATATATATATATATATATATATATATATATATATATATATATATATATATCCAATATTAACTGCAATAAATCTACATGTAAATATAAATAATACAACTATGGTTTTCAAAGATTAAATCAAAACATAAATGTCATGTACTTAAAAACATTACAATAAATCTTGGCCAGAAGTCAAAATATACAGATGGTTTCAATGACGCATTAAATAAAACCAAACCAATTTACAAGTTATTTCAGGAACTGATGATGCGTGGCAATTACACTTGCTGTTGGTGTCTATGTACTAAGTCTGCAAGTGTGACAGATCATGTCAAAATTGTCTCTTTCTTCATACTAAAAACTAATTTTTTAAAATTAAAATACACCTTAATCTGCATAATAAATATTAAATTATTAAATATTTTCAATACAAACTGGACATTGTTTAATAATATTATATCAAACAAACAGTAAGCAAATTCAAGCCCAAAACAAGTTGTAAACATGAAACAAAATGGCTCATAACCAAAATGTTGTCTTGCTCTCTAAACATGAAAATTCATTAAAACATAATACTATATCATACGGTATCATGCAACAGAAATATACTAAAGGAAAACAGAAGAAATTTAACAAAGTCATGCAGCAGAAGACGTCAAACATTCTTGAAGATAATGAACAAAATGCAGTCAATGAGACACTTTACAATGAAGGTAAACAAAATAAAAGGATATGTTTCTTTTGAAAATCAAAATCAATTCCAATTATTCCCAAAATTAAAAATCACATGACATGAATAATATAACTAACCAACATACATCAAATTCAAACACAACACCACTGATATTCATAGTAAATAATAGTAAGACAATAAAATCATAAAACCAAACACTTCTTACAGAGAGAACGTGGCTGATAGTAAACAGTTGAAACATCTATTGTATTTCATTCTTTACGAATTACAGAATAACTATTTAAGCTGGAATAAGGTGGACAATCTGAATAGTATATTATGTGATTTCGGGAAGGATGTAAAGCAATGAATTCAATTTTTGGAGGCAGGGGGAGAGAAGGTTGGAAAGGGGGGGGGGGGGGCAGACATTCACCAATAATACGGTTAATTCAGCCATGTTCTTTCCAGAGGAGTGTTCCTCCCTCTCATGCAGACCTTTTCCTTACAATATGAGTACGGGACATGTCAGCTACAGCTCAGTATGCTGTGTGGTACTACTGCAAAACACAGGTCACGCATAAACTTTGTTTTGGCTTCTCCATTTATTTTCAGAAAATGCTGCGATATAATTAGACAATTTCTTACATTAAATCAAACTTGATAATGAATACCAATCATTATTTGTTTTTGCAAAAATTATGATGAGGAATTTCAAAAATATATCCACCGACAAATATCTATGTTCTAAAATCTTATTTTAAAAAATGTTGAAACTGCATGATTTTCTTTGTGACAACACTTTTTCCTTTTAAAGTAAATAATTAAGAATGCTGTTGAAAATTTTATGACAAAACAAATTTTGCATTGACAAAACATTCATATTCCATCCTCTGATGTCAGTTTTTGTAAGTTTATGCTGAACAATTCCAAGTCACTACAAGTAGTTAGCTGAAAGATAATGAATTCCCAAAAAAGAAAAACATGTCAAAGTTTAGTCAGGACCCTAACAATGCACAGATATCCCATGAGGGGAAAAAAGTAGACATGCTGCCGTCTCCCATACCTTCAACTGACGCATGGCAGTGTCCAACATGGCTAATTCATCCTGAAATGAATTATGGGTATTCTTTGATGCCGAAATATACCAGAACAATTTGAAATCCCATACAGTTTTAGACCAGTGCTCTGTCTGATGTGTGTAACTACACATTTTTTTTATCATACCAACTATAACAACAGTATGTACAAAGTACAGTGTACTAAAACATTGTTTTGGGACCATTTAAAATCCTTTCATAGCCCATAGAGATTTGACAAAATCTTCCACCAAAACAACTGTAATTGATTTTTGTGAAATATCTGAAATCTGAAGATACATTTTAACCTGGAATAACAAGGAAAGTTCAATATTCAACTGAGCATGATTTATATGAACTCTCCCTGAAATGACTGAAACAAAGATACTATTTTTCTGAAAAAAGTTTGATGAGACATCAGTTATTTAAACAAATACAGGTTTTGTTTTTAAACATTGTAATAATAAATGCATACTGCCTCAATATTCAAGCTGAGATTACAACATGACTGTATACCTTAAATTTGGATAACTACACAGATATTTGAATATTTGGCAATGAGAACAATTCTACAAGACAAACATTCAATGTAGTAAAAAGTCTGATTTTTATATGTTAAAAAATGTAGAAAGTAATAAAAATGTTTCAACACACCATAAAGCATATTCTTAGTAAGTCTAAGGGGAAATTTAAAAGAGGATATTAATTTTGAGGTCAAGTTCAAGGACGTGGGCAAGGTAGAAAAAAAAAACAGTAGATAAATTATGAATGCAATGAGTGATACAAATGACAGTCTAATCCATAATTAGAGTTTTTATTTTATTTGATTATTAATAAAATTAGCAGCACAAAAGAAACCAAAAATTATATCTGGAAGCAAGAGGTAGAGCATAGTAAAATGTTACTGCCAGCATCACAGTTAGTTGGAGGGCCTGAAATATCTCAAAATATGTGTTAAAATTTAAATTATCCCTCTTTTATTTTAATTAACTTCAAGCTGCGGAAGCCAATGTGTGAATGACTGAAGGTGAATCTGAGGACAAATTATCAGAAAAGCTTAGTGAGTTCAAGTGTAGTAGTGCCTGTGATTTTAACTGAAAAGAGGATAAATGAAGGGATTAAAATAATCATCATAACAACACAAAATGGGTTTTTGATAATTTCTTTTAGGTAAGAATGCAATTGCTGATTTTTATAAGAATCACTAAGTTTTTTTTTTCAAACATATGAAATCACTCTTCATTCAAAACCTTTTCAAACCCACTTTGATGTTAAAATGAAGCTTGTATCTGTGAGAAATGAAACTGAAAGTGAAGCCATGACAAGCCAGCCAATCAGTGTGTACCTTACATTCCTCTTCTAGCTCTGCTAACACAGGGGTGGCAATCTGTGAGAAAAGATAACATTTCTTAATAACAAGTAGAGTTATAAAACATAATGATATGCTAAAGTACACATCAACACATTTTTTTCTCTGCACTGAAACATAAAGGTGAATATTTTTCAGGAAATATCAGTCAAAATCAACATAAGGTGAATGTATTTCAGGAAATATCACTCAAAATTAAACATTTTTTTTTTTTATAAATAGAAACTCATCAAAACTGCAGCTCCAACTCTCTTTACATTACTTAGCTTGCAATTCATCTGGCCTGGGGTGTTTTCTGTACGGTAATTATCACATTTTCTATGCCTTGCTCACATATTTTTTTCCAAGATTTCACATTTTCTGACACAAAAAATTCTCTTCTAGGAAACGTTCCATCTTTAAAAAAATTATTTTTCTGGATCAACATTTCAAAGTTTTTTTTTTTTTTTGGCAAATCATAACTTTAGGAAAAATGTTGTTTTAATTTAAGTAACTAATGTAAACTACCAGGTAAGAATCTGTACAGGTGAACCCAAGAAAACGTTTATACAAGATTGCGGCCTTAGACGCAATCCCATTTATGACGTTACATAATAAGTAGGGAGTCGCCCTGGCGCCGTTATACAGCCACTTGTGCCTCTACCGCACTTCTTACATCATCTTGACCAATCGTTACGCGTCCTAATTGACATGTGACCCACATGTGCGCGTTGAAGATCTTAGCAGTAGCGGTCAGATCGTATCCAGCCTCCGGCACGAGCGGTCAACT
>NW_019775595.1:183031-205141 GCF_001039355.2 Lingula anatina
TGGGGGGGGGGGGGGGGGGAGACAAGCAACATGAAACCTTGAAGAAGTTATTTACTTTTACTGAAAGATATAGGTCTGTAAACAAAGTTATCAAGCATACCAAACAAAATATCAACAATAATCAACCAGCATGACAACATCAAATATCATGCCGTAAAATTTTATAAGTATGACTGATTGCAAATTTCACAGAATAGGAAAGGGTCACTTGGGCCAAGGCTCACACAATAGCTGTAGTCTGATACAAGACTGCTGGTCACTAAGGTTGACCAAACACAGACAGTGTAACATGTAGGAAACAGGACACCAGATACAGGTCAACAGTGAGGTCATCAAGGCATTGACCGGTTCATTGGCCAGTTGTTTGTGTGATTCACATAAGGTCAGTAACTGGTCAATCTCTCTGTACCATTACTGACTGTTGTAATGTATATTTATTTCAACAAAACTATACAATTACAAAGAAACAACTGAGAAGATTTTGGACAGACTGTTCCCAAATACATGTATTTATTTTCAATTTCAAACCACTTAGCAATTCTTTGGAAAACTTTAAGTATAACAAACTAACTTTAAAAAAGTAACATAAATGGATAAGAGAGACCAGGCAGGCATGATACTTTTTCATTATACTAAATACAATAATTTTTTTACTTACTTGAAAAACTTGAAGCAAGCAGGAATATGAGATAAGGAATGAATATGAATGGCTGTGAAAATTCTTCGGTTTTCTGCCACTACACTTTTCCTAAAATGAAAAAAATGTAGTATGTATATTTTTCTGCTTTTTAAATGCATCAAATCTCTTTTCCTTAATAAAAATGCCACGAACAATCATGCTTAATATTTTTGTTCAACGACTTAATTAAGACTTCCTCATAAATTGCAAGTTCTAAATAAATTTAAAACAACATTTCCTGTTTATGTACTTCTGATTTAACTTTTTTCGTTATTAGAATGTCACATATACATAACAGGAAGCTGTCAATTAAAAAAATATCTCATATCATATGACAGTCTTATCTCTAACATTTACACCATAATATCCGTAATTTAATTTGTTAAAACCTTGGCAATAAATGAAACTTGGCAAAATCTCTCTTTTCTTCTAGTAGTTTTTATACAAGTACTTAATCTGAGGCTTAAATTGTTACTTTGTTAAGCTGCACCATGAGTAGAAATTCAAATACTGCTAACAGATTCCTGCCTTCCTCACAGCTAATGCAATTGCCACGGCAACATTCACTAAGAGTGCTGCAACAGCCATCAGGGCAAGTTGCACAAATTTACCTTAGATTATTTGGTCTACTTCAGCTCAATTTACAGACCTAAGTACTGGTCTAAAATATTTATTTCTATTAGAAACCAGGCACATATTCCATACAGATATTGCACTGCCTGCTATTGTCTTACTGCCTGGACAACATGCCTGCTACAACTAAGCCTTTTATGTCACTACATTACTGCCTGGACAATATGCCCATTACAACAAGGCCATTAGTTTACTACCTGGACAATACACTTACAACTATGCCTATAATGCCACTGCCTTACTGCCTGCAAAATAAGCCTGTTACAACTATGCCTGTCATGTCAATGCCTTACCACCTGAACAATATGCCCATTATAACTTGGCATGTCATATGTACTAGTACTAGTCGCCACCTTATGCCTGGACAATGTGCCTACTACAACTATTTATACTGTCATGCCACTACAAGGACATGTGTCCATTACAACTAGGCTTGTCATGTAACTGCTTCACTGCCTGGACAATATGCCTATTACAACTGGGTCTGTCATGCCATTGCATTACTGCTTGGACAATATGACTACACTTAACACTATACTAGCTCACTGCCTTAAAGGTGAAACCAATCACTCCCAAAATAGTTCCAAAACTGTCTCGGGCCTTACCTGTCCACCTAACACTGTACCAAACTCTCCTCCTTGACACCCAAGTACAGTTAGTGACCACCAGGGTATATAATATCAACTATTAGTGGCCACTGGTATATACACATACACATCCGGAGTCATGTTCCACCAACACCAACATACTTTAAGTCTATTGTTAAGAGAACGTTGACTGAGTTTTCAGAGCAAACAGATATTGGATAATGTGACAACTTGGTCCGGAGTCACAATACACTGTGCTGTGCCAGCTACATGTTATTAGTTGTCTGTGCAAACTTGTCACAATAATGTCATACATCAGTGTAAATAACCTTGGCATTTTGGCTCATACTGGATGTTTTGTTAATATATGTAATCATAATTTTAGTGCTGTTTTCTTGATGGGGGTATCTGTAAATTGCCTATGTCAGTCGGTCTGCCTGCCTGGGTCTACCAGTGTAAATGTCTCTATCCGACCATCCATCCTCAACTTCTCGCCATTTTTCATTTCTTCTCTCCCCATCCATCTATCAATCCAGCCATCACAGCTACTTGAAATAATCTCACAGAAATAATAATACAACTTGCTATTCAACCAAACCTGAATCTAGCATCTTAGCTGTGCAAGAGGCTCCCTTGGGTCCCTGCTGGGTCCCCACAGTAACGCATTTCTGAAGCATGTAACCAGAGCAGATTATAGGCTCTCTTAGGGAGCATTCAGATAAACCTATAGCATTAGCTGGATCGATCCTACTCCACAATGGATCTTCCTTAGTGCTATTGCAATTGGCTTAAATGTCTGACACGCCTCTTTACCAATAAGTTGCTTGGGGGTAATTAACAAAAAGGGTTCTTTGTTCTCAAAGAGGGGTGTCAGACAAGCCGATTATATAGAAAACACTGTAGTGGGAATCTGCTCTAGACTTGGATCGATCAGGCTGTTACAGTGTTTGAATCTGAGCATGACCTTTGGGGCTGTGTAAGAGGCTCTCCTTGGAGCTGTGCAAGAGGTTCTCTTGGTCCCCAGCAGGGTCCACAGAGGAACACATTTCTGAAGCGTGTAATCTGAGCAGCTGTAATCACCCCCACCATCCCACACTTACAGATATGTACCAAAAATAAACAGACACTGAACCTTTTCTGCTGGTCAGCTCTAAGTTGAAGCATCTGTACAAACTGCTATTGGTTATATATATATATATTATCTATATGAATATCTACAGTAATATCAATTGTGCTTTTGTTCTTTTTAAGGAGAATGGTGAAATAAGAACTTTTAGCTTCAAACTTTACTTTGATTTGCAGTGAATTAATTAAAAGGAAAACCACAAATGATTGAACAATTTCTTTTTGCCAAATTTTCAGAACTTAGGGTCAAACTCCTGATTTCCCAAACTTAAACATTTTATCTAGAACTAATTTTTGCAGTATAAACCAAGACACAAGCAATTTATGTTTGCTTGTAAACATTTATTAAACCAAAGATTATATCAACAATATTTGTAAATACATGTAGGGAACATGCACTGAGAGAGAGAGAGAGAGAGAGAGAGAGAGAGAGAGAGAGAGAGAGAGAGAGATACTAGTATGCCATTTGAACACAAGTGTGCAATTTGCTATTAGAGACACAACATTGAGAACTAATATCAAACTACAGGATGTTAAAAACAGTGCTGGTAATGGGTCACAGAGGTTTTGTAGAATAGAATATGCTCTTCTAACTCATCCATAAATGATTTTTTCTGCTTACATGCATGTAAAAGGTTTTTAAGGCAGTAAATTACACTGTACCCCCTGAGACATCTTATTGATCACTAACTTACAAAAAAATCTGAAGTGCAATGAACTTTCACATTCTGCCAGACAGTTCTTAAAAGGTTCATGTGTATCTTAAAGTTGAAGTAAGCCCCCCTCTCCTTCTCCTCCCAGCATTTCACACATACGTGCACATGCATGCACATGCACACACATACACAAACACAGTAGTGAAAACAGAACTTTCCTCCATGTATCCCCCCCTATCTCCCACTTTTTGAAAATCTTCCATAAAACATTTTTGACAATTCCACCCTTATTAATACAGCTTAAAAAGATTTAATACGAGGTGAAAATAATTATACTAAAGGCAAATATTTTGACTTCCTTTCCAGAAGAACACCAAAAACTACCATGTTTCCAACAGTGGCTGTGATACTTTGAACATCAAACATCATTCCCCAAATATCTCTTCCTAACTATATTACCTACTTGTTTGAATTCTGCAAGATATATGATCGCTGAAGTACATTACTCGTCTTCTCCTGGTACCTAATAAATGTAATCCCACTTGGAAACTGACATAATCTCTTTTATACCAAGCAGTATTACAAGACCAGCTCCCTGCTGGAATACAGCTTACTTGGAAATAATTATTAAGAAACCCCTCATCATATCCCAGGAGAGTAAAGTGCATCTTTACAGGTCTGTGAACTCTGTGGTACTTATGCCAGGTAAATTTACAGGGTGCTCCAAAAATTTTGCCATATTATATGTTTGCTTCAGCCAGTAACAGCCTAAGATACAGAAGAACTGGAAAGGCACTACTATTCTTTCATTAGAATCCTTGTTACAGTCTTGTGGTCCTTATAATCAATGTACTCAATAGACCAAGGACTGTTTAATTTAAAGTACTAGTACTGAACTGATTCATAAGCACTATCATGTGAATGTTGAACCAGTCAAAAACAGTCGAAGCAAAATTTGCCAGATCACACAGAACAGTATGGTAGGTCCAACTATGATCTCAACCCAATGTCATAATCTCAGCCCTTAATAAAGTTTTAAGAATTCATAAAATAGACCCAGTCTCAGAAAATCATAATGATCTGAGACTGCAGCAGACAAGGTCTCAGCTCATACTCAGTAATCTTATTTTTGCAGCCCCTAGCATGATCTTTGACACCAGCTCACCTTGCGA
Organism: Lingula anatina; assembly: GCF_001039355.2. The sequence goes on from NW_019775595.1 coordinate 187,884, forward strand.
TCTACTTAACTCCTCGATTACAATACCTCTCACCTGTTCTATGACAACATCACGCCTCAGTCTACTCTTACACCCCATTTCCTTAGATTTTTAGATCGATCTATCCCTGTGGGGAGTCTCACTAGATTACTGTCAGCTTGGCCGGCTTAAGCGTCTGTCCCGCCTACTAAAAGCTGCAAGAGGGTAATTAACTATGGTGCCCGCTCGGCTGACTGCAATTTAGCGTGAACCCCCAGGGAATGGGTCGATCTAAATCTTAATCTCTGGATCGATCTAAATCTCTGGGAATGCACCCTTATTAGGTCCCAAGGTTGATGTCTTCTTTATTCTGTCTTCTATAAGCTTTACCTATGGTTCAACCGTTACTAGTATACAAAATAAACTGAGAACAAGGTACACTAGAAAGTGCATTAAACAGTGAAATAAAAAATATATATTGTCAACCATCTGACTCAGTATCTTATTGTCTACATGAAACCTCTGATCTGTCAAAATAATTGAATTCTTACTTGCCAAATCATGTTTTCCATGAAATGTTGTTTCAACACTACCTTATGCTTCAGTTTTATTGTTAATGAAATGTATTCTTATTTTCTATTAATAAAAACTACTAGTATTTGGTCTTCAGAGGCCTGTCGTTAAAATGGTGCTGGTAAAACACAAAAGTTATATCCTTCCTTCCTGACCTAGGGTTAATAGCCATAAGTTAATATATTGTATTCTTTGAAAAAAGTAACTGCAATTACAAGAAGCATTCCAATCTTTATTGGATCAAATCTTATAAACTGTGAAACTTAATCAGTCCCAGATCAAAGGTACTAGTACACTTAATTTTCACCTGATCCTATGCCCCAGTACGACATCAAAAATAGCAAACTAATTTAGATTATATCTTTAATCTAAACTGAACTTAGATGAACCATAATCATAGTCTTTTCATTTCAAAACCTTAATAATTCCTGTCTACAGAGATTTTATGTACTGATTTCATTTTCCTTTTTATAACAGTTAATGCACCAGTGAACTTTAAAAAATCCTGAGCTTGTGTTTGATAACTGAATGTAAACTTTCCAGTTCACCAAAAAGTAGAGCAGCATGTACTCCTTTTCACACTTTAAAAAAGTCACCTCATTAAATGTAAAGTGTCCTCTATTCATAAGCTCAAACTGTATTTAACTGTTTAAAAAATTACCTTTTATCACATTATTAGAACCTACTATTAACATTTTAGGCTTTCACTAACATAATATTTAGTACATGTATCGCCTATCTAGGTATAACAATTCCCAAAAACAAATGTGAAGTATTAAATTTTTTAAAATCCCACTCACAGCACTGCAACTAAAGAGAACAATGTGTCCAAGTTTATATACCTTAACTACTGCATTCATCTATTGCCTTCACGATGTATGTGCTGCTCTCTCAGCAAAATTTCTCTGCATGAGAAGTGATAGAGCTGAAGAATTTTAGATTTTTAAAAAAGTATGCAATGAAATTGGACAGTTCAATTACAGATGAATTCCCAGTCAAGATAGACTTTGTTGTGCGTGTGTGTTTTACAAACTGAAGAGAAACCAAAGATGAAACAAGTGCCAACACTGATGAAAGAACTGATAAAGGTCCCAAGCAATACACCTACAAGGTGGTCACTGTATTGACAAATGTTCTCTTCTTTGCATTTATCTTAAAGAGTCTAGTATACATGTATCTTAGTCTAGGACAAAAACACAAAAGAAGCTGAATAAATAGACAACCATTCTAAACAAATAAAACAAAAGTGATTTTAAACAGTGACAACCAAATCAATACCCCTACAACACACTGCCTATCATATATCATGTATAACACAGAAAACATTGTAAGAGGAGTAATTAAAGGTGTTGTACAATCTCCAGACAACACATGTATCCATCATGTTGAGTGTGTTGTTGTCGTCTCTGAACCAAATAGCGCGACACTGTGATTACACGCAGTGATAAATCGGCTGCACTCTGGAAGCCACTACTGTCACAGTACAAAGGAGCGCTGAGCTGGTTTACTGAGCTGGTTTACGCTTTGTATGGGACTATACAAGACATTGGTCACAGTACCTGTCCATTTGTCTTTTTGGACTTCCTGTTTCAATTTTGGACAGCCTTTTTATTTTAAAAGATCTTTATCATTGGAGCATACGGAGCCTAGATGGTTTGTCTCAGTAAGAACATGAGCTGAGAGACTCTATTCACAATCTTGCCCATTTCCCATGACAGTAATTTACAGCTGGGACTGTGTCATTTTAACAGCAAAAACATGGAGCAGCCCCAAAACCAACTGGATACAGTCCCATATATAACTATAATCAATGTCATTTTAATTGTTTCATAAGTCTAGCTCTGTCCCATCCCTAGGTTACTAATTATATTCTAGTCTAGCAGGTACCCCTTTGATGTTTGTTATCAAGTCCCATGTCACCTTCCCTGGGGGGGGGGGGGGGGGGGGGGGTTTGCACTGACTTCAAAGGTGAGAGAGTAATTGTTACTTGCCCTGTAAAACAGTCTTCCAGGTTATAAACTCTTTGGAGCTGGCAGTGCTTCTGATTATTACTACTACTTCAAAGTGAATTTAAGCTTAACTGCCAAAATTTAGAAATATTCTACAAATAATCCTTAAGTCAAATACTTTTCAATCACATCTTTTACATCATCCTAGTGCAGAATTATAAATGTAACATAATATTTAACTAATACACACCACTGCTAAGAACCTCAAAATTAACACTTTTGAAGCAAAAACAGGGTCTGAAATAATCTATATCAATCCAAAATTAAATACTTTAGAACAGGGCAAAAGAAAACAATACTAGTACTGTACACCATATGGGTGCACTGTCCAATGCATTAAGACAATCATCCACAAGTAATTAATGCAACCTTATCTGTTTAACAAATGAATAGATTGAGGCATCATAATACCCCACAATGTGGAAATTATGTAGATTTGACACCTCCATGTCTCGACAATGACTTATTTATATCTGTCTGACCTCTAAGAATATCATACCATGTAAGCTAGATTTTTTTCTCAATCAGCATGGATGATCATTTAGCGAACTTAAAATAAAAGACACTTTAATTGTGACAAATTGCATAAAAACTGTAGTTGTAAGGATCAAAATAGGTCCTGAGTCACTGATAAAGGTGTTGTGTTATGTCATCAATATTTTGTTTCATAGAAAAAGTTTTAATATAATATGTATATTGTAATTCTTTTACATTTTCATACCTTAAAACAGAAGATATTTTCTGCTTAAGTGTAAAGACAGTAATGTTGTATTTAGAAAATGAGATTTACTCATCCATCCATATATTTTTGTAATTTAAAAAAGATTAATTTCATCTTTATTTATATGAGAATGTTCGATGTTCTAAATGATATCATCCCCGACAAGAGAGCCCAGAGAAGTCTAGAAGTAACTTCTAACAGGGTCGTCACAGTCAGTGGAGAGTTGACAGATGTCATATGCCTAATGTCAAGCTCTGTCACACCTCCTAAGTGATATCATCTACAAGCTGGCACTGCTAGATGACATCAAAAGTGACATCAAAGGTTGTCTCCCCACACACAAACCCTGTTGACAAGATTACAGAATATAGCAGCGTGAAGACATGGTGATTGTCATATCAGGTTACTGAAAAGACTGCAACATACCTAAAACTTCTAAGGCTGACAGGTTATGACACTTGTAGCAGATGTAAAGATGTGTTTTTTGATTGTATAAAATGTGGAAGATACGGACTGCGCATCTAGTATTGCTTTCCCTCCCCTTCCTCTAACTCGATGCTTGGGTAACTCTGCCATAGGGACTAACCTGGCATTTTGTTATTGTAACTGTTCAAAGTAAATACTGACATGTAGGATAATAATAATAATAATTATAAAGATGTGTGTTATATTTATAATGCCAAAAAAGTTAAAATAAAAAAAGACATGTCGGAAATTAATACAGATTTTGAGATGCACATGTACACTTTTTGAAAACTGTTAAAACTGACATTGATAAATGTACAAGAGGAATGTATGTAACAGTAAAAGTTGACATAATGACAACTTGACATGAAGAAGTACTTTCTCATTCCAACAACAAACATCCTGCCGATTAAATGTTCTTTTTTCATTGGAAATAGTGCCTTAGATAGCTGTAACTGAGGCCCTTTAGCCATTAAACTTCTATTTGTCTGGTGGTATGGTAATTACTGGAAATTTCTGCACCCCTCACACATATTATTATTATTTTACGTTTAAAAGATTGAACATTTTCAGTTATTCACAAAAATATACCTTTTGAGAGAAAGCCAATTCACTTTTCAGAACTTTATTACCAACAAAACATTGTTTTGGGGACTATTAGTGATTTTTTTTCCCGATTTTTTTTTTAGTTTTTACCATAAATTGCTTGTCATGCAAGGCAATATATATACATTCACTAATGTCAGACAAGGTTTTATGCATGGGACATTTGTTTTTGTCAAATCAGTGTAAATAACCTTCAAGAAAAGATAACAAACAGGGCATTTACCATGAAACATCCAGAATAACAATCATTCTTCGTCCTAGTAACAACCTACTAGTAGTAAGGGATATCTTTATATTCATTAAAAAAAAAAAAAAAAAAAAAAAAAAAAAAAAAAAAAAAAAAACATCCACAAAATCTATAGACTATGGACTAGCTTAGCATGCTCTCTATCATATACCACAGTCTGTACACGATGTATTGCACTGACAAATCTCAAGACTTACCTCATTTACCTGCTGTATCTACTAGTACCTGTGGAAACCTGTCTCAAGTCATCGGTCATCTTTCACTGTCCCTCACTGGACACTGAATACATGAAGCAGGGGTCATCGGCTAATTAATACCTCTGGTGTCCAGGCCATGCGCACAGCTTTACATCAAGTTAAAAGTTGGGCCTCTTCCTACTACTACAGGGCAATATTGCAGCAGATGGTGTCTTTAATATATCAAGTTATGACATTCTGGTTTACAATGACACCTCATGGCTAACTTGTTTCCATAACATTTGACTGGAGTTTTATGTCCGTAGCAGTCTAGAGACAGTGAATTCATTACCCAAACAAAATAAAGTCTTTTTTAAAATTAAAATTTGCAATTTTTACCACAATAATTCACTAACCAAATTAAACTAGTTTAGCAAATGGATTTTACAAAGCCTATATTAGTTAATGTCTGACAGTAATGAGAACTATAACCTAACTCCAGCAGACTACAAAACTGATTGCACATTTCTTGTTTTGAGCCAACAGACAACCCAAGTGCTGCTGAAATCAACTTAGACACTGCTTCCTAAACACAATCTAGTCTCATGTTAGAAAACAAGACCCTATGAATCCTTTTCACAAAATAATGTAAGCCAGAAAAAGAGGTCTAAACCTTCAGCTGCAATATTTAATTCAATTGGACTACTACTAACTAACATCTTTGTCTAAAAATTAAGTCTAATTTTTAGACAAAGACCAAGCCCTTGCCAGCTATCAGCCCAGTTTACTTGTCTTATGGAGGACTTATTTTGGCAAAACATCTCTAACTAAGACCCCATTTCCAGAGATTAGATCGATCTACTTTAGATCGACCTAACTCCCTGGGGGTTCTCGCTAAAAGTTAATTACACCCTTACAGCTTGTAGTAGGCAGGACGGACATTTAAGCCGGATTATCTGACAGTAATCTAGTGACAGTAATCTAGCGGGGATAGATCGATCTAAAAGCTCTGGGAATACAGCCTAAGGTTGCATTCAGAACAGTGGACTAACTAGTCTGAGGATCAAATATGGCCACCCACTCCAAAGTTTGCCTTCTAATCCGCTCATAGGCACTGAATAGATTCCCCGTGGGGAAGTTTTCAAGTGGGTGGGCCGTATTTGACCCTCGGACTAGTTAGTCCACTGTTCTGAATAAGGCCTAAGACTCGCCTTGAATAGTGGTTTACAGGTATCCTCCCCTCATTAAGGCCCAACCACAGATGTTGTCTAGTCTGTATAATGATGAAACCACCAGCCATCAGGTGTACATCTAAATGTCATCTGAGCAGAAATACTTCCACTCCAGGAAGATGTATGAATGTAACAAAATGTCTGGGTCATGCTGAGGAGCCAATGTTGTGATACATGAAACCTGCCCCCCCTCCCACGCACACATACATACACACAAATACACACTTAATTTCTAGTCTTGCCCAACTCCAGAACACAGAATATATATATATATATATATATATATATATATATATATATATATATATATATATATATATAACTTCCTGGAGTGAGACTTTGGACAGTTTTATTGAACTCAGTGCTGGGTGTGACCTGACACTGCCCAAGGACCCCCCTTCCCCTGGGGTTGTGCTAGGACTGACCAAATTCTAGTACTAATAGTCATATGATATTTATATGGGTTGCTTTCTAGTTAACCTTCAAACTTAGGATTTAACTTGTCAGAAATACGGAACTCTGCTTCCATACAGAAGTTATATCCCATTACTGGTATATACTCCAGTAGCCAGCAGTTGCCTTGAAATAGACACATCTACACCAAGGAGCATCAAGGAAACAAACTCCACCCTTGGAACACATACATTTCTATGCGTTTTCTCTATTCAATTCCCACTGTTTGCAGGTGATATTTTCTTCTTAATAGCTCATTAAACAACAGATATGCCCATTTAGAGCACCTTAATGCCAGCAATTCCAGTACAACAAGCCCTGATTTACCCAGTCAGGGCACTGCCAATCCATTAAGTCCCTTCAAGTTTACAACCAGGTTATGTCCTTATGCCTCGCCTATATCTTGATTGGTTAAAAACAGCTTCCCACTAACCCTTAATAAATTGTGTCCCAAGCTACTCCAACTGGTAAGGATAACTCTTTGACCCCATTCCCATACCTAGATCGATCTAGCAGGATCGACCCGAGGGGATTCTCCCCAAATAACATTCAGCTTAAATGGCTAAGTTGTCTGGAACGCCTACTGAAGCTGCAAAATGATAGTTTTAACTAAATGATAGTTTTAAAATAACCTCCTTCAGCAGGCATGCTAGTCCTCAGAGTAGCTTAAGCTGAACGTAACTCAGCGAGAAACCCATCAGATATGGATCGATCCTGCTAGATCAATCTAGAGATGGGAAAGGGGTCTTTGACTGTGGGCTATAATATACACAACATTAACAAGGGCTGTCACTTACTCTTATGATGTCCCCAATGATGTCCCCAAGTACCTAACCAGTCAGTACAGCTCTTTGCCCACTGGCTATACACAACATTGAGCCTCAAAAGAGCTGTCATCAGCTTTACCTGAAATGGCGTTCCCGAGTACTTAACCAGACAGGGCAGCTATTCGCCCCTTAGCTATACACAAGATTAAGCTCAGCAAGAGTTGTCACTCACTCTCTGGAGGGCCGTCAGCTTGTCACCCTCTGTGTGTCCCCTGCGGACATAGCCTTATGACCACAATTACAGAACAATTAGTTATCAGTGGAACTTTGGATCCTGTGACCTAGACTGACCTTTGGTTTTAGAAATAGTAACATAATAGAAAGAATATACTAATGTACATGTACCTTGGTTCTGTTCGTTGTCAACAGGGTGATGGATGATGTCCGCCTACTTCATACATGTTAATGCAAATTTGATGACTGTCTGTAGCAATGGTTATGCATTTGTACATTATACATGTACTAGTACACTCAATGCCCATTACCTATACTGAGTATTTAGCTTTGTAAATTCATGGTATTATCCCATTATATATTTTGTTTCAGCAAGTCGAAAATAATTTCCTTGGCTAAAGAAAATGAGAAATGTCTGACTATTTGTTTCAATATATCAATAATCATGATTTTAGTGAAAAATCAGTCTTTTTGCTTAATAAAAAGAAGGCCATGGTTGCTCCAACTGCAGTCCACTTATACTGGGTAGGATTATTTCTGGTTTAATTACAAGATTTAGAAATTTGTACGAAAATATCTGTACAAAATACAAAGCTATCTTAATCACCTCTAAATACAGAAATGCATCTCACATTCACCTAAACAAGACTACCCATGTACTACTGTAACCTATCAAATATGTAAAATCTAACTCACACTTTACAAATTATAAGTTCTTTTTACCTGATCAACTTTTTAATTTCCAAGATTTTCCTAAGAAAGTTCCAGCATGCTTCTTATTCAATCTGGCCTTTCTTTCACAATGACTTTACCGTCCTCGAATCCCTTTTTTGATCATCATCTGGGCATGATCCAAATGGGTTCGTTTTGTTTGTTGGAATATAGCAAACCTGTGGAACTTAGCATGCAAGCCATCTGTCAAAATATGCCTTGATATTATCATAATACAATGATTCACTGAGTCCAGCTGATAGAAGTAAAACAATGATAAACAACTTGCCAGATTTATATATATATACAGTTTCGAGGTAAATAATGTCAAGAATAAAACTGCATAAAAACATCACTGAGAAAAGCTTGTTGTACAATTTATTTTTTAATTTATAAAAAAAAAAAAAAAAACTTATAAGAGGCAGGACTCTGGGAGAGGGGGAAGGACATGTTCAGAAAGGTCAATCAGAATAAAGAGGAAAGGGAAAAAACACAGTGAGAAAATAAAAAGAGAAAGAGAGTTAACAGGAATGGATTGAAAGATAGGTGGATGTCAAAACGTTTTAAATCAAATTAACCCATTTCTTTGATCCAAGTTAACAAAAAAAAAAAAAAAAAAAAATCTGAATACAATACAATCTGGTCTCTAAGTGCTTCCTACAAAAATAGCCTCCTTGCTTCAGTTAGTATCTCTGGTGTCTCATCATAGTAACCAAATTTATTCTTAATTCTCTCTCCATAGCTAGTTATCTGATGACTATCTTTTCTAAAATATTGTTGTTAGCAACCGTCATCTTCACTTTGTTCTTATCTTTCAGATATAAATATTGCAGGTCTGCATGCAAGGTTCCATTTAAAGTTTGTAGACTGGTCAGACCAGGGTATAAGACTGCAGTGGGTGTGTATGCATGTTTATGTGAATGCATGCATGCACATGCATTTGTGTGCATGTGTGTTTGTTTGTGCATGTTTGCTTGTGTGTGTATGCATAAATGTATGCATTTGTGTGTGTGTGTGTGTGATGTTACGATATATCTTCTTTGTTGCCATGGACATGCAGAGTGATTTTTACTCAGATCCTACTTATAGATAGCTAGTCTTATGCTTGCATATCAATTTTCCCTCAAATACCAAAGTGATTTTTACTTGGTGATAATTGACAAAAATGGAAAATTTGTCATATTCACTGTTCACATATTCAACATGGTGCAATCTGGCTAAGAGAAGCCTTCTCTCCTGATAGTCAACTGTCTATTCGTGCCAACGACCCCCTCTACCTCCACTAAAATGAAACAAATGCCTCATTCCAACTATTAAGTCCATCGAAACATGTTACAAATGCACAAGACAAATATTTCTGAATAAACTGACCTTTATTTCTTTTATTTCCATTCACAAGACCACACAACTGCTGCATGTTTATGTCAATTACATCTAAAGCCTTTCATTTCCCCTTTTATTAGCTATACTGAATGGCTCAATTATCTAAGTACACACACAGCTATTAATTAAATGAATTAAGAGGACTGAATTAATTTCCATTCCATATAACCATGTAGATGTATGTATACATGGATGATTGGCCAGCATACACAGCGCTGCCTCTTAGTGTTAGATGGAATGCTTACTTTAAAGGCCAGGTTTTATTCATGGATTATTCACACATACACACCTTGAAAGTTGATATACCAGGACTTGGCTGTCATGCTCTGTAATTCTTTTCTCTCCACAGGAACATATACACCCACAGAATAATGGACTCCCAATATACCCCTAAACAGGATTGCACAATTTTGGGGGTTTATTTCCCAATAAAATATCAGTAGAAGTGCAACAACACCTTACATTTTCAACCTAACTAGATATATCTTCAACAGTGGTTACAGTCTACTAAGTTCTATTATTTTGGTTTATCTCATTACATTTATTTTTATGTTTGTGGTTTGGTCAGTACAATACAGTTCAGTGTTTGATGTTGTTTTACAAAAATATCTTGAAGTGGGAATAAAAGTATTACTGCTGATAAAGATCAGGAAATGCCTCATTTTTTTCTACAAAACAAAACCACAAGTAAACAATAAGTATACATACTACTAGAATAATGACAGTATCTTTTTTAAAAAATGCACTAGAAATAACCAAACTAAACATGTCTTTTAGTACATTATATTATTCTTACCCCATTAGCTTCGTTAGCCCCAGTTTTCTTTTTAAAATGCGAAATAAAATAAACATGTGACAAATTATCTGTAAAGTAATTTCCCTTAACTTTTTAACCTCTACCTGGTTTACACAGGAACTAGTATGCATTATTAAGGCCCACCTACATACTTCACTAGGTCAAGGTAAACAGGATTTCTCTCGGAGATCGGTTGCTTGCTTTAATGGGGGTATTCTGATTTCAGAGTACATATCAACAGCTGCTTGGGTGGTAATACACCTGGGTTATCTTATTGGAATATAACTCAGATAGTTAACGTTTTATAGCCAGTTTGTGTAAAACTTAACAGGAATAAAAAAAATTCTCTGCTTCAGCATGTAGATGAATGAAAGTGCTGGCACAAAAGAGTATTTAAAGATTTTCTACACTTATAATTTTTAATTTACTTCTGAGCATTATTCTTCTTGTACTGCTTTTCTATTATATTGAAACTGAAAGCAGATAGCCAAGATTTAATCTGACCAAGTGAATTTCATTTTCCTATGCTGACCAAATAAAACCACAATATTTCAAATGTGCCACTGATACTAAGTTAGGACAGGGAAAACTTTTTTTAAAATCAAAAAATATTTCCCAACTTCAGAAAACCTCTAAAACTAAGCCTTGCAATGTATCAAAACAAGTGAATACAACACGGAAAAGACGGTCTATGCTATCAAGTTCTTATTCTACAACGTGACATCATTTTTATCGCGATTTTAAAACTTAATTATCGTATAGCTTGCGGCTGAAGCAAAACCTGTTTACTTGCTGCAGTGTCGTCTACGGTAGTACAATGTATCAACACTGACGAGTGTGTCTACAGAATTTTAGTGCTAACGACACAAAACCGAGAACACTTTGATTCCCCTTATGTCATATAACGTCTTTAAATAATCATTTACAGTAACTATGTAAATCTGTATAAAAAAAGTTTCCTCTTACCTCTGATGTGAGAAAATTTTCAGGAACTTCTAAATTTCCCTCGCTCAATGTTGTCTCCGTCGTATCGTGTATTGTGAAGTACGTCATATCCTGTTGTGCACTACGTCATCATTTTTTGCTGATGGCAGCCTGTGCAGCGACATGGGCATTTGGGATAGACGCGGTAAAAATTTGCAAAAATCTCCTGCAAACTGGTGATTCTTGTCTAGATGCCGTAGAGAAATCTATAAGGAGTAAGTTCTATCGAAAGGTTAACGGGTTTTGACTTATGAAACGTATTGGTCGTATGTGAACAGGCGGATTTGCCGCTGGGAAATCTGTGTACTGCCGGTCACTAAAAATCGTCTGCTGTAGCCCGTAGCATAAAAATATATTTTGCCGACAAAACAATTCACACCGGGAAGATCGTCATCGCCGCAAATCATTTATGACTTGGTTTAATATAATGTTGATAGTGCTATTTGTTGGCCAGGGTGAATAAAAAGATTATATTTAATTTAGATTTTGTAATTTTTCATTTTGCCCATGTATCACATTTTTGTTATGTCTGACAAATAAAATATACAGTTAATAAGAGATAAATGAATAGTGTGCAATTTCGAAGAAAAACATATTCCTTTTCTTTTATATATATATATCGACCTAACTCCCTGGGGGTTCTCGCTAAATAGCTGTTAGCCGAGCGGGTACGAAAGTTAATTACCCCCTTACAGCTTGAAGTAGGCAGGATGGACATTTAAGCCGGATTATCTGACACTAATCTAGTGAGACTCCCTGCAGAGATAGATCGATCTAACAGCTCTGGGAATACGCCCTAAGATAGTGAGGCTAGCCTGTCATCTTCTGTTCACAATTACGTGTTAATATATATGTAATTGCCTTTTCTCCTGTTTCAGTCCTGGAAGATGACCCAGCTTATGGACGGTATCTAGTGGGGAAGGGAGGTATGCCCAATGCTGCAGGAACACTACAGCTGGATGCTGCTCTCATGGAGGGCAGTTCACTACAGTATGGGGGCGTGGCTGCTCTCGAGGGGTACCTAATGAGTTTTTTTTTTATCGTGGATGTCATATGATGTCATACTTTATTAAAGCATTTCTGATATTTTTTTTAGAAAAAAAAGAAACATTGATACAGTGAAAACCTGTACCTAAACACTAATGAAAATGCCACTTTTAAGTAACATTGAAAAGTTCGCTCGTGGCTATGACATCCCAGCTGATGGCCTTTAGTTTCTGAAGGAGACCACTACTAAGAACTGTCTGTTGCAGAGGGAGTATTCAGCCTAGTGAGCCATTGGTAGTACCTAAACTTTTAAAAAGACATTTGTACAAGCAAAGACGTTAAGCACAAATTAAGTTGAGAATGGAGGCATTTCATTGTGCAGAGAAAATTAACCCCTTTTAATAACCATAATTAAGAAAATTATACTTCTCTTTATTTCAGGATCTCTACCCCCATCTCAGTGGCTCGGAGAGTGATGCAGGGGTCGCCACACAGCCTACTAGTGGGACAGGGTGCCCTCGAGTTTGCTAAGAAGTGTGGCTTCACCACTCAGACTAATGATCAGCTACTGACAGCTCAGGGAAGGGAAGAGTATGAAGTAAATATGTGGCCTATCTCAATCACATTAGCACAATATATTTATAGTATCTTGCACAATACACAGCTGATGACAACTATACAAGACTTCTGTAACACAGTGCATTATTTATTTATTAAATATGCATTGTGCACATTTATATAAACTACACATTTTATCACTTATGATAGATATTTGGTACATGTAAACTTGATAAAATTGATTTTCAGCAACTTGGAATTTCAAATTCCTGTATTGTATATGCCTTTTTATTATTGATTTTTGTACTTTCTTTTTTATTATTTTATTTTTAGAAATTCTCTCATAGAGTACACTATGAGAGCCTGTTTGATAAACATGATACATTGGGTGTCATTGCTCTGGATAGGCATGGGCAGATTGCAGTAGGTAGGATTTGCATTGGTTTAGTTGTGGTATTGTTGTAGCTGTGGCATTTTAATGGTTGTGGTGGTTGAGATGATGCTATGGTTGTAACATTGTGGCTATGGCATTTTGATGGTTGTGGTATTTCTGTGTTATTTTAATTTTCTATGATATTAATTGTGGTGGTTTTGGCAACATGGTTGTTATGACATTGACAAAATTCTAACATCGACAGTGCTATAATGAACATCTCAGCAGCTTGAATGTGACATGCTGATGATGTGAGTAAACTTTGATTTTGTTTTGGCTTGGGTGGGTTCTTGTTTATTAACTTTTTTTTTATTTCAAGTACATCATTTAGGGTTAAAAGCTATCTTTATCTCTTTTAAGGGCATATATTGCCCTCTTTCAAAATTTAACATTAGAGCATGTTCTCTTTTCCTATGTCCCTAAGGTGTGTCATCTAGTGGTGCTCCTTTTAAGGCTGTGGGAAGAGTTGGTGACAGTCCCTTACCAGGAGCAGGGCTCTATGCAGGTGCATGTAAATGGGCATTAGATCACTTAAGATATGTACATTTATGGTTGTGTATTCATTTAAAGTTAATGGTTTATCATGTCTTTGACCAAGTGGCATGATGAGGTGCAGTTTCTTTCATAAAAATACAAGTAATGTTCTGCTTTCCAGGAACAATGCAGAGATTTCTCTTGTGAACTGAAAAAGTGTCATTTGTCAGTTGTTTCATGGTAGTGAAACGTGCATTGTATGCCTTTAAATATACATTGTATTTCAGATGATAAAGCAGGAGCTGCCTGTGCCACTGGGGACGGAGATAAGATGATGAGATTCTGCCCTAGCTTCCATGTTGTACAACTCATGAAACAGGTACAGTTTCACCCCGACTTAAATACAGATATAGTCTGAGTGAATTTATTTATATTCTCTTACACTCATCACTGGTAGTGTTGTCTTTCGGTTTCAAATATGTAGAATGACGATAATGATGACAGTGCTCTAATTATTAAATGGTTTTCATTCTTCTTTAGTAAAAGTCAGTTATTTCTTGTAATTGATAGGCTGCATTTTGTCATGCTAAAACATTTTACTTGGAAACAAGTGCATGACTGTGTGGATTTTTTAGGGACTGTCCCCCTCAGAATGCTGTTCCAGTGTTGTAGCAGAGATGGTAGAGAGACTTGGGGAAGATCCACCGTTAGAAATAGGCCTCATAGCCATGAATATGCAGGTGAAACTTAAATTGCCGTGATTTATTTTATTTTTTTAATTTATGCATTGCCATGATTTTTACAGGATTTTTGTCAAACGGAAGTTAGTATCATAGATTTTGTGAAATTTGTAATTGAAGACTTCCTGTATCATATTGACAAAATAAAAACATATGCCTAGAAAATGTGCATCCGACACGTCATGTAATAAAAAAAAAACTTTCACAAACAGTTACTTTCTGCAGTGCCCAAACTGCATATAAACTTGACAGCAGACTTTCATTTTTGACCAGAGAAAGATAGATAGTTGGTTGCAGGGTTGGGAAATGCCCCTTTCAGCTATGTGGGATCTGTTTGACAGAGAGGAAGGTAAACAGATGGCAAATATTGTACATGAAGGACAAGGTGTGGACAATGAAAATGAGAAATGTTGGGGAAGGTATGGGATTTGAGTGAGAATGCCATTTTCATTTCAGGGTGAAATAGGAGCAGGTAGCACTGTTAAAATCTCCGGAGGGCATAATGGAAGTTCATCTTACAATGGATTTGCTTATGCTGTGTGGCAACATGATTGTGAAGACCCCAAGATACTGGTTCACAGCTGACGTTTNAAAGATACTGAATCACAGCTGACCTGTGATGTATGGTAACATGACAGTAAGGCACCAAAGATACTGGTTTACAGCTGACCGTTGGTGTATGGTAACATGACAGTAAGGCACCAAAGATACTGAATCACAGCTGACCTGTGATGTATGGTAACATGACAGTAAGGCACCAAAGATACTGGTTTATAGCTGACCGTTGGTGTATGGTAACATGACAGTAAGGTACCAAAGATACTGGTTCCACAGCTGACCTAACATGGCATAAAAGGAACCAGGATATTGGTTCAAGGTTGACCTAAGCTGTATGATAACTTGATGGAACATCCTTGTACACATTACATTACAAATATGTAATCAGTTTGGATAAGTCACAGCACAGCTGTCTGTGCCTGATGTATAAGAATTAAAAGCTATGATCAGCTATGCCAGGATTTGCTATAATGTAATCTTGTGAATTAATTGAGTAAAGAAACTGAAAATAAATTCTTTTATCCCGTAAAAAATGCATTTATTATCAGGTCAAAATAGAATATAAGGGGCTCAATCTTTCTGACAATACAAAACAATGTTAATAGAGATTATGCTGTAAATGCCAAGCTGTCTAAAGTACAGACAAAGAAAATAACGACAGTGCACAAAATGTTTTTCTTTTTTCAATTTTTATATGATTTTGCATTTCATTTTACAGCAGAATCTCCACCACTATTGTTAATGTGGAAATTGAGCTAAAGGTTCAATTAAGCTGCTTTTTGAGCTTGACCTCCATTAAATGCTATTAATCACTTCAGAAAATTTGAGGCTAAGGCACTATTGCATTTACAGTGAAAAATGCACGGTAACAGATTGCGTCTGTTCATAAAAATCACAAAATACAAATATCAAATTAATTTCATTTTATTTACAGATTTACATAATTACTGTCCTTAAAATATGTTAATGGCAATATTTAATTGGTATTCTATAAAATGTGTTTATCAAAAGTATTGTGGATGTTGTCATTAAGCATGCTCCTATTCCTTATAATAAAGGATACAAATAATTTTTAACTGGTTCGATGCTAAAACGCAAGAGAACCTTCATTTTCAGTGTACAAAAAGCTTTTCGTAAGTTCTTTTCATGCTACACATATACATAACCTTGAAAAAGATGCATAAGTGCCTGCATAAGAGCCTTTTAATGACAATAAATCACAGCATTTCATGCTTCATTAAAACAATTATGCCATTGCCTAATTAATCCAACTTGGCCAACAACACAGCACCATATGAAGGTCACAACAATGACCTCCCTTTTTTGGGACATGGCATACACTGCACAACTTAGCTATGAAATATATAGTATGGCATAATGAAAATTTTTGTAGTTTTTTTTTTAAAGGAAACTCAATGTTATCCTATGCTGTGTTATTTAACAAAAATTGCCTCAGACATTGTGAATCTATTTCACACTCCCTATAAGTTAAGATAATTTTACATATATTTACATAGGTATGATGACAAGTTAAATAAGAGTCTACATACATACAAATGTATTTGGTATACTGTAAGTAATAACATAATTAGAATTTTGACCTCTTTCCTTAGAAAGTAATTTTAAATAGCTCACATGATTAGCACATAAATTGACACTAATTATCAAGTACACAAAGATCGTTGCATACAGTGTGCTGTTCTCACAGTAATTAGGTACTAATGAACTTGACTTCATGTGTCTGTGTTCCTATTTTACCCCTATCAAATTCTATGTCTCCTAAAGTTTTGAATCTAGACTTCATCATCAAATCCCACCGCTGCCACCAAATATTGTAATACCACCACCTGTGCATATAGTCTAGCAGTACTAAAATGTCATGGTCTTCAACCTATAATTACAACTTATGACAGTTCAACTGGTTTTCCTGCATTTGTAAGCAATAAAATTGGTACATCTGAACTCGCATTAACTTTACAAAAATCGGTGATCACCCAACTTTTCTTTTAATTTTACATATAAAACAACACATTTTCTTCACATAATAATTTTTTGCACTGATTTATCATCTAACTTTTAACCAAAGTTATCACAGAAGAGATAAACAGGAGATCAGTTAGCATCCCTGAAATAATAATTATCTCTCTCTCTCTCACACGCGCGCACACACACACACACACACACACACACACA
>NW_019775595.1:206596-218033 GCF_001039355.2 Lingula anatina
CACACACACACACACACACACACACACACAGGCATGCAGGCATTCAAACACAGATCCACAAATAAAATCCTGGTCAAGAAGCACTAGTATTTTGGTAGTCTACTAATTTGCATAAACGTTTTTCAAATTATTCTCAAGTCAATCCCATCTTCTATGTAGTACATATAAAGGCACCTTCTTATTTCAGTTAACTCATTAGTAGGAATACCATCCTCAAACACAAACAACTTTATTTTATCCGAAATGTCAAAAGTCTTCTTTAGTAACACCTTGAGCTCTTGGACTGTTTGATTTACGTTTAGCTGCATCATCTTAACCTACAAAAATAATTACTTTCCATTACTGTTTGTAATATGTGTTTCATTATCATCAGTACTGAATAACTGCAAAAGTAAAAACAAATTTTGGATTTTATACTGTGTTCTGATTGTTTAATTTAATCGCGTGGTGTTACAGTCAAACTTTTCTTTATTGCAAAATGTACGGTAGGTTCTATCCACTTCCTTCCTTCCCTTTCACGAGGTTCTACAGTAATGTCACATCCATCCTCATAGAGGTAAGTGTACACATATTTTGAGGGGTCCATCTCCCTCGCTCTGTAGGGAATAGTGCCCTCTGCATTATTATAATATAATGCTATGCCACATTCTTTTGGAATTTCAAAAAGCTTGCGAATCAGATTTTTTAAATCCACAATGGAGTTATCCAGGCATATGCTCAGCATTCTTACCTGCAGGAGGGAAAAAAAGCAATATTGGAGCTATGATTTAACATGCATCGTACTTTGTTAAAAAAATAAATTGAAATCAATCGTGCAGTTTTTGTCTAACAAGAGCTTAAGGACAGGATAAGCAGAACACAGGACACTAACTACCTCTGCCATTATTTGAGCTTGTCTTAGCCACAGTCAGAGATTTAACTTGATTTGTTTTGTTTTTTTTTTTAACATCACAAAAAAAAGCAAAAACAAACAAAACAAAAACAGAACAATGACACACATTTCAAATTTCACATCCAAAGCACTTTTCATGGCATTGACCAAGCATTTATATGCTTGCCCTTTCCAAATGACGAAAAATAAATTAAAATGGGAAAAAGCTGCTCCCACCCCCTCATAATATAATGGGCATTTACTCACCTTCGTGTCATATGTGACCCTGACAGTGACCGTGTGGGTGGGTGGTCCCAGGTTGACGTCAGCAAGTGGGTCAAGCTGACCATGGGTCTTCTCTAACTCCATATATCTGGAAAAGATAAGAAAAAATATGAAGACTTAGGGTAATTTATGAAGATCATACCCATCTTTTCAAGAATCTTATTTGACATTCATGAGATTTGTTTTCTCAATTTTTTTTTTGTTTGTTTGTTTGGGAAGAGACACTAAAGAATCCCGAATCAACAACAACCTGAACCAAACAAAAGCAATTCTTTGCCTTTACATCTGGTGAGTAAATGAATACCTTTCTGGTTTTTCCTCAGAATCCATGAAGTGTCTCAAAAAAGCTCTTTCTGCTTTATCTCTTTCTTCTTCCTGGATTTTACTGCCATTCAGTCTATTGATCCTTGGCAGCCTGGCTATAAGGAACTGTCTACGTTGTTCTTCCTTCATATCCTAGATTAAAAAAGAAATCAACAGTTAAAACTATGCAGTGGTCTAGGAGCTTGTACTCTAACCTACATTATAATTTACTGTTAGGCATGTGCAATGAATATGATGAACTCTTGAATATGCACCTTAGGCGTGTTTGTGTGTGTGTACATGAGTGTGTGTGCATGCCCACACACACACAAACACACTAGTCACACACACAGGCATCCACTCATATACACAAACATGCATCAAGTCACACATACAAACACACACACACACACACACACACACACACACACAGCGGCGGATCCAGAGATATTTTCTGACAGTCTTCCAAGTTATCTTTGTTGATCCAACCTCCATTTTTGACCGTCTTCCGACAGAAAAAAATAGATACCCGTCAATGTAAACTTGAAAATCTGACCGCCTTCCGGGAGACCCAGAAGACGGCCTAAATCCGCCCCTGCACACACACACACACACACACACACACACACACACACACATGCATGAAGTCACACACACAAGCATTAAGCCACACAAGCATTAACACACACAAAACATCCCACAGACCCCCTCCTCACCTCCAGCAGTGGCACTCCCTGTAGTCTAACATCAGTGAGCGCAGGGAAACTGTTCAGCCTGTCTATCTCCTCCCAGCTGGTGATGCCAATCTTATTGGCATTCAGACTGACCACCTTTGGGAAACTTTCCTCGATTTCTAAGTCATCACAAAGAGACATCTCACTCTCTGCCATCACCAGATTACAAAGATTTGGGAAGGCCCGTCCCAGTTTGCATATTTCTCCCCAGTCCCTGAGTTTGTTGGCATTGAAGTGGAGGTTGACGACATTTGGATATTTTTCTTTGAGATCCACCTCTGTGTAATCATTGAGGCTAAGGTGTAGTTCTTCAACGCTGAAAGAAAATTCTTGTTCTAACAAATTTTTCTGAGGTTGCCTAGACAAAAACATATTTATTTTAAGTATAACATCACTTCTTTTTAGTAAATATCAAGATTAATTTTAGACTTTTATACCCAACTATAGTGCAGTGAAAGGCTTCTAAAGTATGAATTTTTATCAAAACTAAAAGGTAAATCATTTACATCGCTTCTACAAGACCCTGTTTAGGAGACTGGATAATGCAAATACGGAAGTATAATACATCTTTTTCTTACCTTGGCATAATCTTCAGCAACACTTCCACAGTACTCCATGCTGCTCCAGTCTTGTTTAAGATGAGGCGTTTTATATTTGGAAAACTTTGGTTGCCAACCTCGTCATCAATCTCTGCCATCAGTGGGTTACAACTAAAGTTGATGCTTTCAATCTTTGGCATAACTGACATCATCTTGAATATCTGCAAGTAAAATAAGAATAAAATAGATCCTGGCTAATTACAGAATTTAAACCAGAAAAAAAATCATTCCTAGTCAATGAAAATAAAAATTTACATTTGTCTTTTAGGCAAATTTACTAAACTGCATTCAGCCTCATGAGAGGTAAATCTGCCACCACTCTTAAAAAACATTGTTGAGTGATCCAAATAATTTTTTACACTAAATTAAACAGAATTTAATTCAAAGAAGTCATCAATCTACAATAAATTTTGGCCAGTGAGTAACGTTTTGGTGAATTATTAACAAGTACTAAACAACATCATTACTCAGCATACCAAATCCAACATATCTCCACATCTGTGATAGCATGAATATCAAGTTTATTATTTCATGCAATTTAGGAGGATACCAACTGATATTATTGTACCTGAATGAAGTAGTTTGATTTATTTAACTTACTTGAATGATATAAATCATGTAAATATCTGTTATCTTTAAAACTTAGTCTTAGCTACTTAAAAATTTCATAGGTGAGCTCAAGAATAAAATACGAAGGTTAACATGGCAAACAGCACAGTGAAAATTGTCTAAGACAGACATTGTAAGTCCAGAAAAAGATTCAACTAGATGTCTAAAAAATCCTTAGAAACTCACGACTACCCTATATATATGTACTTATAATCAGTTAACCTTTGCTTTAGTGACCAACTATAGTTACTTGCTTTAAGAGCACCCACAGCATAACGTTTGATAGAGGAAACAGTTCTTAATATTACCTCTTTCCAGTCAGATATACAATTGTTGGCAATGTCTAGCTCTGTCACCTTATCACAAAGGTTGGCAATCTCTTCCTCATTGCCTGCATGTGTTATACTGTGGTAGTTCATTGCCAGTTGCCGGGGAAGAATCAACTGGCCAGAGTCTGAAACAATTATATATATAATATAAGAAAATATTTAATTTACCATGACTCCAATGGCCAATTTTGTTTAAAATCATGTCCTCAATACACAGCAACACATTTTCAAAATGTATCATTTTCTTCACATATTGGAAATTGAATGATCTCCTTCACCATACCTGATTCAGGTTGAGCTAGGCTTATCTGGAATTTCTCCAATGAAAAATTAATAAGGCCTTGGTAGTAAGTCAAAGCACCATTGCATAGGGTGATGAAGGGGAGGTGTCACATCACCAACGTTGTACTTTGAATTTGAAGCCTATTTATATTTTTTTCTCTCACCTGTCATTCCTGGTGCTGAATTGGGAACATGCATAACCAACACCAGGTCATTGCCCTCAGGTATGTCATTGTCCCCATACTTGTCATGGAGGGCTTTGAGAAATGTCTTTGGTTCTGTAGCTTCTGCAGCCATGTTTATGCACCAATACTGTAAAGACAAAATTGACATATGAAAAACGATAATGTATATTTAAGTCAAAGTTAATGCTATGTTTAGGTGGTTAAAATAAGTTAGCCAAGTTGTTGATAGAGTGCTAGAAGCACTACCTATATTGCTAGCACATGCACTACGATTTTTTTACCTGCACCAAATGTAGATGCTCATGTCTCTACTTCCCGTCCTAAAAATTATTATTGATTCTCATAAGTTCAAGGTTCTGATTTTTGCCAAATTCAGCTCGAACTGAATGCAGTTTCATCACATCTACAGCAATGAACTCTGCAATGTCTCTAGATCTTATCACTGCATTTAGACGAACAATGCAAATGTTGATTACCATTTTCTGTAAAAATTGCCCCTGTTCATTCTAGCTAAGTTCTAGCGCTTCTGAGCGAATGTTGCCCAGATATTCAGTAAGCTCAGATTTATTTTTAACACAACAATAATGACTCATTCCCAACATATCAGACCTCTTACACAAAACAGCTGACGACGGTTTGATTCGGAAATGAGGTCAGCACTGAAAGAAAGTTAAGTTTTCATCCATACCGCATATAATATATGCAGAACAAAATTATGATCAAAAGTTGATCTTTTTCACTGAACAAAGCCACTATCGCACAGAAATAATTTAAATGGTAATTTTCGTTCTAAAAAAATACAACGAACACTGTTATTCCCCCTTACCTGTCAGGCTTTTGTGTATTTTGTTTAAAACGTCACTGCAGACTGTGAACACGTCACACGTTTTGAAGGTCTGCGTAGATTATTAAAAGTGACACTTTAATTTAAAAAAAATTAAATATATATGTTGAGAAATAATGTTACTAATATACTAAAAACACTTTTCATTATTCCTGTTACACCGAATATTCACCAAATAGACTGTGTAAAGTAT
This sequence comes from Lingula anatina, assembly GCF_001039355.2. The sequence continues at coordinate 211,831 of NW_019775595.1, forward strand.
AAAATGTTAAATACGATTTTCAGTAAATATAAATAAGTAATCAACCCAGACCTTAAACGTCCACGTCAAAGCGATGGAGAAGGATAACGAAAAACTTGATTTGAGTGGAAATCTCGACGGCCCTGCAGAATCTCAGCCTGTGGATCTTAAAGCAAAGTTAGTACCAAACGGCATAACGTGAATCACATTAAAATGCATAAATGTTTTCCTGACATTAAGTTTACAGAATGTGAGAAGTAAAACAAAACTGACAGATCGAGTCGCTGATTACCGGCCTGCAAATGCAGTGATGCTTGATAGATACATTTAAATGACGCGACACGTTTACTTCCGCGTGTTAATTACTGGCCACTTGTCCTAGGGTTTCCTCAGGTGGTCAACTTAACTAGTATGTCTCTGTTTTAGCATTTGTTATAAACTTGTTAAATAATCATGATCGATGAAAAAAATAATGTAGACATAAACTTTAAAGGCATTATACCCAAAGAATGCAAATTTAGTAACCAAATAATGTTTTTCAAGAAATTAATCAATATACATATAATGTATTTTTTTCATTTACAGACTCATGGCAATTCAGCTGTCTAATGTATCTGCCAGAGAATGGCTTCAACACCGCCGTGAGACGGTCAAACCCTGGACAGAATTTCTGAACACAGCACGGTTCAAAGCTCCCAAGTCTGTGGCTCCAGTGGGGAAGAGGGTTGTGCGAAATGTGGAACATTTTCAAAGCAATTATTTATTTGTATTCCTGGGTCTTATTATTTTTTGTGTGTAAGTCTATGTTTCATGTTTTGATTTTTTTCATGTGATTTCATGATTTACAATGAGTGTGGTGAATTGTTTTATTTATGCATCTTAAAAAAGCCCTTGTCAATCTTAATGAGTCCATTTCTATCAGAAAATCATCAGAATTGGCTTAGATGCTTAAACCAGTTATATTTGTGCACCAATGCATGCATATGGTATGCTTGATTACGTACAACATTGGCTGATGAAAAAATACCTGTTAATGTTGAATATAAGTAAAATATTTATGTAAGCACTGGTGCTTATGCATACTACTGATATAAATGACAGTAAATTATAACATATAATTAACTGATTAAAACGTACATATATGTGAATAGATACAGTTACAAGAAAATCAAAGACCTAAAAGCCACAGGTGCCAGTTTTTCTTCTCTTATAATATACCGGTATAATAAATGCCCCTATGCTGATGTGCTAATAACTATACACAAGCTAGAAAGGTCTTAAAATACCTTTATAACTATGCTGTTGCCTCAGTGCATTGCAGAATATATTATCTAGTATTCCATAATTTTTAATTCAAATATTCATTATTAATTATAACTTCCAAATGAGACAGTTGGATTAAAATGTATTTTTTTTCTATTTTTTTCTTAGGTTGACATCCCCATTGTTAATAGTTGCCTTAGCTGTCTGTTTAGGAGCATGCTACATCATCAATTTAAAGAATAAAGAAAGTAAATTATCGCTTCTAGGTAAGTTTTTTTATCAGCCAGAGTGAAAAAAAATTTAAATATCTAGCTGACAGGAGGAGCCCTTTCATTAGGAAGTCTTTATTAGCTAATGACTTTCCTTTACAAATATATTCTACATACGAGTCTCATTTTCAGATTTGCAGGTTGGTTTAAGGAGGGGCAGTGTGACTTACGTATTCTATCAGTGTGGTACCCTGAAATTCAGTATCAGTATCCACAAGAACAAAATTTGAACTTCATGTCCCATTATTTACAATAACCTTGACCTTCAGTGACTGGTTTTCTGGATCTGTCCACAAGCATTGTGGTTTTCCAGGGGCCAATATGTTCTGCTATCAGTTTTCAGTCTGCTATGCTTTTAATACAAAAGCTGATGTCACACTTGCTAACCACTCATTACATGTTGTCACAGTTGTCTTTAGGCTTTAAAAAATTCATGGGTGAATTGATCTTTTGACAACAGATGTTCGCTGAGTGTTTGTCAAGTTATTTTCATAGTCCACTTTAATATTGTTAAGTACTTACAAAAAAGCAGATACTTGTTATATAAGCATTATTTATTAAACAGATCCAGGACTTTGCTGTTTTAAAAACTGATACAATGCTAGGCTGAAATGTAATTAGTAGACTTGAAGTCTACAAGGCAGTGGATGTAAAATGATCATTATTTTTAACTCTTGAAAATTCATATTATGTATATAGAAAGTGCTACCTGCATATTTGTGAGAGTTTTTGGTTAAATATTTATCATTGGTTTCAAAAGCTTGGTCTGGCTGACTGGTTATTTAGGCAAAACGAGTCTGTATTTTCTGTGTTGAAACAATCATGACAAATATATAACTGTACAGTAATACTTATTTCAGCAGTGGATTTTTGTCTAAAATTTTCACAAAAGATTGAAATATTTATGCATTAACTTACCAACTGATACCAATAGCTTGCTTTGAGAAATCAGTCTCTATTCAGCTATAATTAATAATAATAATAATGGCCATCAATAGATGTATCTTAATAGAAATACCAACAAAATTGAGAGTTATGAACAAGTAATAAGTAAATATAAATGCTGAATTGAATAACTGAACCCAGGCAAAAGAAAGGTTGTTTTTTGTACTTTATATCATTCAGTATGTTATATATTTATATGGTTATTCTATTTATATTCTGTCCCCAGGCCATGAAATCAGCCTGGCTCAGCAGTATGGAGCTGTTGGCGTGATATCATTCCCTCTGTTCTGGCTGGCTGGAGCAGGATCTGCAGTCTTCTGGGTTATTGGTAAGTTTTGTTTTTCTCAACGCACAATTTTGATGACAATTTTGATACACGTACCACACAAAATATTAATCTTTTAAGATGTGGTAGTGTAATCTATAATCTTTTTAAGACCATGTATTTATTACTTCAACCACATCTTAAAAGATTAATATTTTGTGTGGTACGTGTAGCTAGTGATGAAGAATGATCAAGAATGAATTAGGAGTTTTTTATGCTACTGGATAATAATTATAATTTTTTAGATAATCCTGAGTAAACATCTATACACTTTCAATGGTACATGTGTATCATTCTGCCCACACACTGTTTAATATGGAATCTTGAATATTATTACACAGTGGTGGATTTAGAGGGGGGGGGGGGGGGGTCCTAACCCCCCCTCGGTTTCTGAAAAATATATCACACCAATATTCCCCTCTTGAAATTAGAAATTTGACTAGCTGAATCATAGTTCTAAACCGTACCAAAAGGACTGTTTGCCCTCCAAAACACCAAAAATTTTTCGTGGCTCTTTAGCAGGCCCCGAATCTCACGCCAAGGGGGCGATGGTTGACCTCGTATCTGGGACCTGTCATTCCGGACCCATCCTTCAAATAATCCTGGATCTGCCCCTGCTTACCCACAGTTGTTTAACCTTTTGTAGCATGATCATAAATATTATTGTACTCTAGGATCCATCAAGATAGGTGGAAGTCATAACTTACAGATTGGAGAAATAAACAATGAGCTGAAGTAGTAAATTAATTTTTTTAGATTTTAATAGTTTATAAATCAAATTTCAGGTGCTTCATTTTTCCTCATTATGGCTCATGCAGTATTCTATCAGACGACGGAGGAGTTGGAAGGGTTTGCTGATCTCAACATGGAAGTTGTATAGGTGGCAGTCCAGTACAACAAGACAATATCACACAGAAGTAATATAGGTGGCGGTTAATATGCCAAGACAATCCAGCACCCCTCAACATCAATGTATGGGAAGTGTTGTAAAATATCAAGGGTGCTGATGTCGTGTAGCATTTTTCATGCCCACTGTGGGACATAGTATTTTTCTAATGGAGGCTGATATTAAATAATATTCAGCAGGAGCTGGCACTCTCATCAACAAATGCTTACTAATGCTACTGTATTTTCATATGATACAGTTTTTTATTCTGGTATGGGTACATTTTTTGACTGCAGACTAAGTAATATTTCAGGTGATAAGCAAGACATTTTGGAGATTGAAAAAATGAAGTTTGTGCAACTGGTTCTGGATTCATTATATTCTTTTAGGTTAAAAAAAGAAATTTGTCTTTCTCAGTGGTATTGGAATGCAGCAGATATATATATATAAATATTTAAATACTGTATAAATATTTATTTTCACCACAGAAAGGACTATAATGATAAACACACACTTGGTGTCACTGTGAAACATGCCATAATACTAGTATACTGGTGTGTAATATATGTGAGGGAACAGGACTCATCTTAGCTGTGATATTTTCCCATATTTTTGTTAGGGAAAGGCACAATGCAGTCTGTGTTTTCTTGTGTGTTTGTACATGACTATATGCATATCTATGTTCATGTATATATTTAGTAGAAAGGGGGTTTGATTACACCAAACAAAAGGTTTGTGGAAGTTCTGCCAAAGGGGAATAAAAATATAATATTTTGTTGAACTTTTGTTGTTTGGGCTTTGGAAACGCTGCAAAAGACAATTCTTAATGTCTTGTGCAGAAAAAAAATCACTTCTAGATCTTCAGTCTTACACCCCATTTCCATAGATTAGATCGACCTACTTTAGATCGACCTAACTCCCTGGGGGTTCACACTAAATAGCTGTCAGCCGGGCGGACACGAAAGTTAATTATCCCCTTACAGCTTGTAGTAGGCGGGACGGACATTTAAGTCGGATTATCTGAAAGTAATCTAGTGAGACTCCCTGCGGGGATAGATCGATCTAAAATCTATGGGAATAGAGCCTTACTAGTACTGGCTTACAATACCTTTGTTACATGAGACCCAATTAAAATTTTGTTTGTTTGCCATTTGAATAGTTTTTCCAAGGCACTTCAAATGGTACAGTCCATAAACATAATGCATTTATTCTGACATGATAAAAATTGAGGTGGATGTAATGTAAATTTTGATTAGGTGAAAAATATTGATGTATGACAGAAGCAAATTCCTTGGAATGCTTGATTTTGGTTCGTTAATTCTCATCTGATCACATGACCACACACACACACACACACACACACACAGAAAATGGCTTAGCTGGGTTTTCTTATGCAAAATACTATTTGAAACACATATTTGCATCTTCAGCATTTTCTCTTAATGCCATTTATCAGCTTCACCTTGTTTATATGTACATAGCAACAGGCCAGTTTCACGCGCACACACATTCAAAAGGAAAGGAAAGCCGACTAAAATGCATTGGACAATGCATCCATAAAACACTTTTCTCTTTTTTTGGTCTTTAAGCAACTGATTGAAATATATATATACATTTAGTGTTCAATTAACACAATTACTACCATTTAGCATATTGTGAATGTCTTGACGGATATTTATACCCCAATTGTCAGTGGTCTATTTGGGTACGATGAGGTCAGTCGCAGGCATTTACAGCCAATCCATCCAAATCTTATAGACCAATATCACAAAGTCGCCTTTGTGTAATCGGTTTTCCGATTATACAGCCTAAGCTTAGCAAGATCTTTGTTTTTATTTATTTTACCCCGATCGTCTGGTGAGAGATTATTACGTCTCACCATTATGCGTAATCTCAGAAGTCGAGTATTTGTTTGTTTTTGCAGTTTGACATTTTCATCATATGTAGAAGTTGATCATATTAAATCGGCCAGTGATATCTTCAAGGCTATTTATTTTCAAAAAAATAAATAAAAACAATCTCTCGGGAATCATATCAAATTCTGATACAAAAAAAAAAAAAGATAACTTCACTATCTGCCTGAAATTGAAAGAGCGGCGCAGTCTGCGTTTGTGCAGAGGACGTGTAACTTTCCTAAGATCTTCTCACGCTTCACAAGTACTTTGTATAGGCTTATTTCAGTTACCTGAAAGGGTCGTTTGATGACGGGAGTTTGTTCTTTATTTAAACTAAAGAAATCAACGTGAAAACAAGTGCGCGAAACCAGGCATTAAATTACGATAAAAATGTTGCAAATACTCGTTTCTTTTGCACCGGCCGTTCGGACCAGGAAATCTCAAGAGTTACTAGACGACGTAAATTATGTCTCACTAAGGCCCGTCGTACCAGAAGATTTCCTGAAAATCGCTAACATTTAGGCTTCGTTCACATGCAATGTCTATTTTCTAAATTCTATTTTCTATTTGCGGTATGTCTTATGATCACGGTCTGTGGCCTGAATATCCCGCGGCGTAATTACTGGCAGCGCGAGCCAGTT
>NW_019775595.1:225231-239636 GCF_001039355.2 Lingula anatina
TTATTGAACAATCACTGATAAAATTGTATTCATGGACCCCCCATACCATTCCTTATCCCCATGCTAAGTGAGTTCATAACTTATAATATTTAACCTACACAGCATAAATATTTTACACCCAAGAACTGTACAATTAAGTAGTTTTCCCAGTTTATTCTTCTTATTATTAATATTAATTTGGTTTGAAAAAATATTTGGAAAAATTTACCTATCTTCCCTCAAGGAATTGGGCATTTGAAGAGCAATCATGGTTTTCTCCAGAGGAAAATAACCAAGTTGCTTTAAAAATTTGTTTAGTTAACTGTTTATACAACAAAATTATCCCCTTCTTCTTCCTTTTTATTTCTAATTCAACAAGTGCTGTGCTTTGTTGCTTCACTCACTTTAATTTCACTACATTCAGAATTTAAAACATGTTTCCAGTTATACAAAATAACTATAATTCCAACTCATCCTATCTAATGCCTAAATGAAAAGAGCGCGATCTGAAAGCTACACTGGTAAAAAAAGAAAGGCATTTGCACTACACATAATAACATCCAAACTCACCACAGGCTTCATAGTTCAAAACGAGTGCCATCAGATAAGGAGAAGGTTAGCAAGGTATTTGCCTTTCCACAGGAGTGTCAACCGTGCTCTGGTTGAGCTGAAGTACTGGTTAACCAAACAAGAGACCCCTTTTATAGCAGTTTTCAACATTTGAATTTTCCCTGAAAATTCCCTGCTAATCATGTATTTCAGTGCAAATTGAAGGTGAGAACGGGTTTAATTTTCCTTCTAATAGTTGTTAATTGAAAAGCAGATTTACATCATCTTCTGGTGAAAATCCTCGCTTTTCCTTTCACACCTCAATTTCAGCATACATCCCTCTTACCAGAAACTTTGGAAAAAGTGTCAAGTTCTTTTTTCAGAGAATTGTTTTTTTTTTTTTTTTTTTTTGCAAATAGAAACTACAGGATGGGTAATTACCATAGCTATCATTCAGGTTATTGGAAAGTTGGCAAAAAAATTTTCCAAGAACTACTATCAGAAATGTCCTCTTGCTATCTTTAGTCCTGGGTCAAAAAATTCTTACTAATGATTTTCAGGAACATTTACCAAATTTTACATGCATTTCTCTCATATCATGGCATCACATTTTACGTCTAGAACAACGATTACTCTCTAACGAACACTAGCATAAAAATGACCTGCATTCTAGGGGTTATTGCCATGTTCTGCAGGTGCATCCCCCCGCGGCGCAATCACAGGAAAACGTTCATTACGCTAGAGCAGAAACAAGGCACTTTGCGATAGGTCATAACCTGCGTCTATAAATTACTCCTAAACTGACACAGTTTTCTAGTATGATGGTCTGCAAAAAGGGAAAACGGGGCACTAGGATGCCAGACTGCAGACGAAAGTTCAGCCTCGCCAAAACAAACTTCTTTTGATCTGCTTCAAAGATACGTTTTATCTCTTGACACTGTCAAGTTAAGAAGTGATGTACTGAATTTTTTTAGGTCCCAAAATCTTTTCATCGCTGTGTGAGTACATGTGCACATGTAACTTTGTGTTTATGAATGTACATAATTTCTCTGCCTTATATAAAGTGCTATTTATAGATTGATTATTCAACTTTTTTGTCTGCCTGCCAGTCCTCTTTCCTGAACAGTATTGAAAAAGATACCTCAGTCCTTCATTCATTTTAAATGTTCTTATCGATTTCTTTTGAACTTGTTCTTTTCCATATATTTTTTTTCATTCATGAAGTTAAGGCAAAATTCAAATAGTTTACAATACTGCCCAAAGTGGTCTTTCTTTGTGAACATTCAATACTATAATTATTATAGACAATTTTGAACAGCATTACGTGATCTAAATATTTAAACCAAGAAATCACTTTAATCAGGAAATTCACTCAAGACTCAGACATCCATATGATGCATTTTAATGACAAATGTTCTCTGTTGTCATCGATTTTTGTTTATCATACACACCTCCAAATCCTGAGCCAGAAGTGGGAGGGGGAGGGGGCGCTGTGGTCGCTGCTGGTGAAGGTTGTTGTTGTTGTTGTTGCTGTATTGGTTGCTGTCCCTGTTGTTGTGGCTGTTGCTGTGCTGGCTCTCGTGCTGTTGAATAAATTGAATTGTAAATAAACAACTTCTAGGTGATCACCACTAAAAAAAAACTTCAATAGCAAGTGCTTTCTGTGTTATTTGTGTACTTTTAAATCTAAGACAATTCTTAAAGAAAAAGTATTCTTTCAAAAAAGAAAACCTATTTCAGTTTCGCAAAAAAAAAAAAAAAAAAAAAGATTTGGCACAAAAGCATCTGTCAGAAAACTTTCAGTGGACTGTAAAAAATAGATAGCTTAATTTATGCTTAACTCTCATTGTGTGTCTGTGTATTAGTCATTTTCAGTGTTGGCACACAACTCAGAAAACATGACTTTCTACTTAGAAGTATACATAGAGCTTATGCAACTTAATGCTTAACTCAAGAAAACATGATATTTTTTTGTGGAATTCTAGAAAGATCCAACTAACAAAACAAATTTTCTAAATAAAATTGTATAACTCTAGAACACAAAATCATAAATTTCAACTTCATCTTCTCAGAAAATTTAAAGTATGTTGTTAACTGCAAGGATTTTTCCACATTTACAATCTGATGCAAACAGTCTAGTACTTAGAGTGATAAACTATTCGGGAAAGAACATTTAATACTTGAAGAACTTTAAAAAGAAAAAGTGCAGGCCAAACAATGAACCCAAAATCAAGTCATAACAAACAAATTTAAATAAAAATTGAGTCTCTCTCATAATAGAGATGGAAACTGATGAATTATTGTCTCAACAGGTTAGAACACTCAACAGAAGTCTAAATAATCAAAAATGTTACACAGATTGCACTTTTACAAACAGTTATGAACTAAATGTCAAAGAAAATTCTAAATTTCATTACTTTTATCCTTCCCCCATCCCCCCTCCCTTTTTTTTTTTTTTTTTTTTTTGCTAAAAAACGTCTGAAGCACACTGAATGCCAATAAGTTCAAAGATGACAATTTATCGATACCAATATTAAATAAGCAGGCTTTCCCTCGGTATGATTGGTTGAGAAAGTGCTAAAACCTGAATAACTGTAAATGACTGTGCTAATTATGGAATAACTGTTAATGAAAGCGCTAACCACAAAATTACTGTTAACGGAATTCAACTCATTAACACATGTACAGAGCTGGTTTAAGGCTTTTTGCTGCCAGCACCTGCCAGTTTAAAAGTTACCTAAGTTCATGAACCCATCCTCAAATACGGACTGACTGAAGTTCTCAGGTACATTGCCCAGTGCTGCCCTCTGTTGTTCAACTTCTAAAACATGAAAATATGGGAGAAATTTAGTTCTTTTTACAAAAAGAATGGGCTGTAAGATTCAGTCCCACTGTTGAATGCAAATGTGATGACAATTCATAGCATGACCAGTATTGACATCTCAAAAACTTCACAACTCATTTAAATGTGTTAAATTTGTGTTAAATTTCATATCTATTCCATGTATTACTGACGTGCATTTATTTAATTCCTACATTATCTTAAACACTTCCAACCTCTGACAATATAAATTTTCTATATAAATAAAAGATATTTAAAAAAAAAATTGTTTGTTGAATTGGCATTATTATAAATTCATATATTAAAAATAATTCTTGGGACAATTTTTCTTTTTTTTTTTCTAACCTATACCTTTTTGCATGATCTCCAGATGTTCCCAAAGAATTTCTCCCACAAATGGAGGACACAGAGCCAAGAAATCATCCTTTGGCAGGTCACAAAGTGTGGAGCCCACCATATTGGCAAAGTTCTGTACTTGCACGCCCTCTAGGTTGAACTCTCGGATTGCCCACTGGAGCCACTGGTAGATGTTGATCTCCGACCACTGCTGGGGGTCTGAATGAAGGAAGGAATGAATGAATCAATACAACTTGATCAAGTAAAGTTCCAGGGCCTAAATATTACATGGATGAAATAAAACAAGGTCTTAAAAGGCAGAAATGATGTCCCAAAATCAATTCCCACAAATCCATCAATGTAAAATTTTTGTACTAACTTAGTATCAGTGGGAGATCAATATACCCTTTCATTTTTTGAATAGATGTAGGGGACAATATCATTCCACAAATTTTTAATTATTTCATTAGACCACAACAGTTATATCATCAATATTATTATTGATTTTAACAGCCAGCAGAGTCACACATGCCAACTCACTCATGTATGTCAACATGCATCCCAACTTTGTTGCTTTGACTGCCCCCTATTGTTCAGACTAATCACTAAGCTAATTTTTCACCACATGGATGGTAACCTGATGTAACTGCCCCCTTTTGGCAGTACTAACAACTAGTAGCTCCTGAGCCACCTTTTGACATCTTAATCCCTGTCAATCAGTGTCAAGATGGTCATATATTAATTGGATTAAAAGAAACAAAAAGTTGAACCCTTGGACAGGAAGTCACAATTCTCTGGTTAATTTAACACTGCGGGCGGTACATAAACTTTATGCTGTTGCAAGAAGAGATATGAATTTGGAGAATTTTTCGAAAAAAGTTTTATAAGCCTTCTGCCAGAAGTTACATTTCACTGGACACCTTTAAAATAAGTGTTATGGTGTTCATTTTACATAATGGTAACCAAGAGCCAGGGCCTAATACTTCTCATGAAACCCTTAAACGTGCAGCGTTAATTTCAAAACTTTAGAAGAAATTTATCATGTTATCACTATACGGGTAGATGAAAAGTGAAGTAATTAGAAAACAGTCCCAACTATCAGTAAGCATTGCTGTTTATAATTTTCAGAGGTGTGAGCAAACAAAGAGATGCCAAGTAGAAGTGAGCAAGTGCTCTTTTTCATTTCTGAGCAGACATGAAAAGGAATATAACTTGATGAAAATTTATTTTTTAAAGGAAAAACATTCAATGTTGCAATGTAAAGATCTAACATATTGCATTCCTTTCATGAAGTTATTAAAAAAGTCTGGAAGTATTTCAATAAATAGAAGAGCCCTTTGAAAAGCAACAAGAGACTTATACCACAAAAACACCAACTAACTGTGGGTCAAACTTAATTGTATATAAACAAACAAGCAAAAAATCAAATGTCAAAAAATATAATACTTCACCAGCTTACCAACTATTTGGTATAGGCCTAACCCTAGGTGCTACTAAATTTTCCCAAAATTTTTTCATATATATTTTACAGAATTCTAGCTGGAAAAGCCTTTGATTTTATTGACCAAGGAGAAGTCTTGTCAAAGCCAGACCTGGACTGTAGACAGAACAACTGCGAGATTAGATTAACAATCTTTTCGCAGCCCAATTTCTATCCCTAGATATGGCAGCTTCAAACAGATCTCTCCACTGAAATTTAATAGCGGCTTTTACAAATTCAATTGAGAAAACCCAAATAAATCAGCTGAGCAACCTTGCTATGTGTGACTTGAATCAAAAGTACTATTATTTTCTTTCGTGATAGATTTCTGAGAAGCAAAAAATTGTCATTTAAAAATTGCTGAGGTGATTTTTTTCAAAGAACTTACAAATCATGAGCCCCAGGGAAATACTTTCCATATAACTACACCTAACAAAATTTTAGAAGTAAACTCATTGCCAATAACTGCACATGATCAATTAAATCCCCTTTAAGCTGGACAATGTCCTTTCTGTGTTCTTTGTGCGACCATGAAACTGGCATTGCTGTGGTCAGGCACACACAGAATGAATGCTCAATGATCGGCCAGTTGTCGGCATGTAAATAATTAATTTTTTTTTCACTCTCACAAGGGGCTAATCAAAAATGGCCAACCCACTTTAATGCTTATTGCATTTTCAATGTGGGGAATCTATTCAGTGTCTAATCGGGAATTAAGCGGTAACTTTTTGAGAGGGTCGCCAAATTTGATCAGCAAATCTACAAGTCCGCTGTTCTGAATTTGCTTTTAGAACACACTTATTACACACAAGCACATTCCCTGAACACTGGTAGGTGGTGTGCTTAGAGCTCATCAAGCCATGGTCAGTTTAACTGCCCATGAGTCAAAGATGACACACTTCACTGAACCACAGCTCATACATCCCTGGTCATTACCATTGGTCACTGACACCACAGCCCCGTTTTGTGGTCAGACTGGTCAAAACAACGTGGACAATCGGACATAAAAACAAACTTCCCTCTCTTTGCCCTAATTCTTCCCCCGTGTATTTTAATGGGTAATCTGCAGAGTTCCTCCCTAAAAAGAAAACTTTGGGCACTTGTTGATTCCAAATGAAATAAAATCGGGTCATTTATAAGTCAGTATGTTACCTTATTGAAAAGTTGGGGGCATTCTAAGTCTCTGTGTGTCACTGTGCTATGTGACATAGGGACCGCTTCTGAAGTTGTTTCAATGACATCTGAAAGCTGGGCCGATGGGACATCTTGTCATTGTTGTTTTGACTCCTATTCATTGAAAAACTGAAACCTGAGGCCTTACATGTTTTACTTATAATTCTACATCTCCAAAAATCTCTTCATCTTTTTTGGACATGATACTCAATTGAAAGGAATCTCACCAATAACACACTAACCACACATATACCGCAGACAGCAGTATTAAAACAAACAGTTTGAGATAAGATCTCACAGAAAACAACCCTGGATATTTTACTGTTCTAAACCACTGTACAACAGTGGCAGTGATTGACATTCAATCTTGGACAATGGTGATTGGTCATCTCCCCATTTACGTCAAACAGAAGACAAGGAGGGTCCCACCTAACTGGACATCTTAGACAAATATTTAAACTTATGACAAATTTCCTTCTTCCATATTTTATGTGTGAGATCATATACATACATTAAAAAGTAAGTCACAAGAGCATGTGATTTGCAAAAAAACAAAATCATGATTTTCTAAAACCAGTTGAAACTGGTTTTAAGTTAAATAAAGATGAGTTTTTGCCAACACAGGTACAAGTGTATGGTTTTAAGTTAAATAAAGATGAGTTTTTGCCAACACAGGTACAAGTGTATGATTCAGAGAGCTTTAAAAAGAACTTGACTTGTCCTCATGAGATCACAGGTCATGCCCTATTTATTGTTATAACAACAATGAGATTTTTTAATCTAATAAAATCACCCTTTTTTCTTTCACCATCTTTTATGATCAAATATCAAGATTCTTGTTTAAAAAACTATGAATTCTTTATGTATGAACCATTTACTGTGTGCAACTACCCACACACACACACGTAGTATTCTTGTCTGTATCAATGATATTTGCCCTCTTTTCACCTATTTTTTCTTTCTTTCTCTCTCAAACATACAAACTAACACCCAATCACACATGAAGTGTTCACATCTGATATTGCTCTCTCTCTCTCTCTCTCTCTGGTGTGGAAATATGGGCACACACACTGCCACGCCCCCTACCTTTGGTGATCCTCAGCCTCTGCTGCTCCCTCTCAAAGGTCTTAAAGCTCTCCAGCAGCGCTTGGGACATCTTCTGGTTAGTCCCTGGGGTCAGAGGAGGAACCTGGGGGGTTGGCATATCTGGAAATGAATAGGATTCATCATTATATAGCATATTTATATATATACTACTATACCCACAGGAAGGGAAAAATCACCTGTAACTGCTTTTTTTTTTTTTTTTCAAAAATAGAGGTAAACATCTAAATAACAAATGCATATCTGAAAAATGACAAATGGATAGGTAAAAAATTGAGCAAATGCCAGAAGTTCCATGGTGAGAACAATCACTTAATTAACATGCTAAGGGGTAAAACCTAAAACAGCTGATACAAATTTTCATTGTACTTGTACAAAAACTAGAAAAAAAAACATTTATTTGCAAACTTAAAACACAAACTTTTTGGCCTGCTTTTCTATTCACACTGATCTCCCTTAAGCTTTTCTTTGACAATCAGACTAAAGGAAAAAATCAACAAAAAAAAAGATTCATAAAACTGTAACCAGAGAGCACCAGGTGCCTCTGAAAGCTGTCCAAGAAAACCCCTTTCCTACATCAACCAAACATGAGTGAAAGTCCTGAAAAAAAACTCACAATTTCCCACTGCATTAATGATTTACACTAAATGGAAACAATAACAGTCAAAATGAAGATTGAAAATCCTGAAATCGGGCATAATCTTGAAAACTAACCCATGCACAAACTACAAGTACTGCTACCTCAATCAAGTCTACTTGCATACACAGATGTTAGCTCGGTCCTGTCTCGACAAAATTCTGATGTTCTGCTTGGATATGATCTGGTTTATAGTTCGTTATCATGTGATAATAAATTAACACATCAAGTTTTCCTTTTCAACTTAAGGCACTAATTTTCATAGCAGGTGCTAGAGTCCTAAGACCTAAAATTTTGCGTGGGCGAACAGACACCTAGCTGAGTGCAAATTCACTATGTCTGCATAAACTTGGATCTTTTTCTCTCTAATTTTTGTAGTTCATACTAAAGAAATACTTGATATTATGCTAACATTACCTTTGTTCATTTCTAATCCTGTCACATACACAAAGGTCAACCAGCTATGGTCACTTACTTGCATGAGACGTTTCTGCCAAACCAATTTATTCTTAGTTGTATACCTGATTTCCTTACCCGATTTCTTCTCTTAGTTTGCATAACTGTACGTTGAATATACTTGCCAACTTGTCTTTTTGCAAAATATCAAGTTTTCGGGTACCATGCCATTGTGACATACTGAGCCAATTGTAAACTTTATATCAAATGAAAATGTATTTAAAATAAGTTGGTTTTATTACTTGCTTATTCTCACCTTTGCCTTTACTTCTCCCAAGTTGTTCTGTTCTGCCTAATGTTAATCTCTACTGGTTTGGCACCAAATTTAAAACGGTGTCCTATCTTTAAGATATGAACGGTTTGGCAACTTTTTTGGCATATACTTAAAAACACAATTTAAACAAAATCCTCTTCAAATCATCACGTGTTTTGCAAATCCTTGGTGTTATGTAGAAAATGTCTATGGAAATCCTCTCAGTTTCAAGCAAAAAAAAAAAAAAAAAACAAAAAAAACTACAATCAAGCCATCCCAGTCTTCAAGTGTATTCAGACTTCATAGGAGCAGTGTCCTTTCTACCTATCCATCAAGTTAAGGTGTAACTGACCACTACTTCCTACCCCCTACTCTGTCCACTACTGTCTCTGGACAATTAACACATTAACTTCCTTAACTGACCAATGATAAGAGAGCTGTGTAAAGGAGGGCTAACAGTGTCCACTGAGCTACACCATCTCATTCATCTTCCTTATTTACAACTGTTAAAGCTCTCCTTTTATTCCCCCCACTAGAGTCCACCACTTCCCCCCTCGGGCCTTATCAGTTGTTAGGACATCAAAGTGACCCTCTTGGTCCACCCTGCTGGGTTTAATACACCCAAGATGGCCAGGTATGACCCAGTCCCTGTTTCGGGCAATTAACCTGATGTTTGATTGTTGCTGGTCTTAATTAGTGGAGATCTGTTATGTCACGGTCCAGCTTGGCTGAAAAATTACAAAGGACATCAGCAAGTCCGGAGCACTGATATGATCTGATAAGGGCCCCTGGCAGACTTGGTGTTGACCAGTTTACATTCATCAAGATTCTACCTTTGGGTCTTTGCCGAATTGGCTTGGGATATCTTTTGTATTGATTAAGTTTGTTTGGGTGTCAAGTTTGGGTCTTGGCTTTCTGGTTCCTTTATGTTAATGCTGTGTTTGAGATTCGGCAATGTTTTGACACCTAGTAGTGCTAGACTTGTAAAACATCAAAGGATGGGCTGCTAATTTGAATGCAAATTAAATTTTAAACTTAAGTTCCAAGCAAGGCCCCTTTTAAACATCAAACTTTGAAGTAATCCAGTAAGTTGATCCTTAATAAAATGATTAAAAAAATGATTACATGCAGTGGCCAAAAAATGAACATTTGACAAGTTGAAATCACCAGAAATTATGAAAAAAAAAAAAACTTGTTCCTATACCTAATGAAAAGATGCTTAGCAAATGAGTAAAACTTCTCTACTAACATGACCCAAGATAGTACACCATGTTCTCACTGCTCTGCAGCATCAGTATATTATGAGATTCCTGAATTGTAATTCATACAATTTTTCACTCAAACTGACGTCACTTCTTACACTTAATCATAACATATTAATCATTTCAAAACAAACTTTTATAACAATGTTGTAGTTATCATGACAGACACCTTATTTTCATCAAAACTGCTCGCATCTTGATCAGTCTTGTCTTTCTTCAATGAAACCATACTGTAGTTGGCACAGGTTTTAATTATCTCTTTTAATAACTTTTCTTCATTAAAGCTCACACTGATAGTCATTTTTGCAAGGCCCGTCATAGTCACCTTAACAGTTTTCTTTATTTTTTTTTTTACATTTTCTTTAACCAAAACCATTCTTAGCTTTGAAAATTATTTTCTCCACTTTGAGATGTAGAAGAATGGTAATGACTCGATCTTTTCAATGGGGGGAAAATTGTGAATTTTACAAATACTTTATCTATAAGTAATAATTTCTTTAAATTACAACATTCCTATTGAGTGGTAGCAACAAAACTGAAAAGCAGGCCACTCTATAGTTCCATTCTATGCAGTATAAGGACCACAGATGCCATATAGAAATACAATTTTTGAGATTATGAAATAAGATATCTGAAAGTTTGGTAATTTTTGCCTATTGAAATGATCCAGTCATAGCCATGTTTTCACCTTACTTTTGTTACGTGTGCTTGCACCTTGTCATTATAAAAATAATACGCTGAATCATACATTTCATATTGAACAAAGATATCTTAAGGTACTTTTATCATTGTTTAATGGATAAGAATATTCAAGTTTTTGTAAACACTTATTATTATGTAATAGCCAATGAACATTTCTGTATATTCTGTATATAATGTGTGTATATACTCCATGCAACTTAGAGAGGTTAATTCTTAACCAATTTTTTGTATTTATTTAAAATGATTGATCCATAGCTTGCATTTTTAAAAAGGCTTATATATAATCATGTTTTCATCAATAATTTTGTTATTCTTCACTGTTCAACAAAAGAGAACACTAAGGAATGAAAAAAAACATTAAAAGTTCACCAAACTTACTTTTAATCCCCCTGGTCCTACGGCTTGGTAAAGGAGGAGATATGATGGACAGCATGTTAGAAGCAGTCTTAACTGTCCCATACAGCACTAACTGTGGAGATCACTAAGACGCCAGAGATAGCATGTAAAACTCTTCACCACAAATCACTTCCAAGGTGGAATACTCCTACTCACAACTGATCTCCCTGCCTCAAATAGTAAGCCAAGTTAGGTATGTGCATATAGTACCCAAAGAAAGAACTCCAGTTCCAAATCCCGTGACCAGCTTATTCTTAAGCAAATGTCTTCCACATCCAATTTCCTTGGTTCTGCCTATCTGTTCAAATCTTTCCTTCCTGAACATTTAAAAACTCATTAAAGCGGTGTCCCTGTAACTACTTCCACTGAACTCAGTTTCTCCAATCAGATTCAGTCTCATTCCCTTAAAATTAAGTATCTTTTCTCCTTCCAGCCAGGGTCGTTACTACCAGATACAGTGAGCACTGAAAAACTAGTTCATGTTGGCTTGAAGTAAGTTTGGAGATTCATCATGAACAATGTAGCATCTAGGTCATGCTTAGTTGACATTAATTCTCAAGCTAGCTTCTTGGCAGGAAGTGTCCATGTGTCCCAGTGATTATTTAGCCTAGTAATTAAGGGGCCATATGCAAGATAAGGGGAGAGAAAGCAGGAAAAATTATGGCGTTAATTCAGTGGAAATTTATCTCTCAAATTTGCTCATTTGTAAATTCACCAATCGAGATTACTAAATGAAATGTCCTAATCGTGTAAATAACCTACTGGTATATATTCAAAACTGTTTGAATTTCAAACAGAGACAAAATATTACCCACCCCCTTTGTCTTCCCCTAAATAAAAGTGCCTACCATAAACACAGCTACAGGACCCCGTTCATTGATAAACTTTTATGAATGGAGTCTGTACCAATGTGGTAAGAGGTGAATGGATGACTCAGCGCCCTTATTTGGACAGGGCCAAGACAGACGTCAATCAAGGCCCCAAAAAGTTAGCTCAAGGATCTCACAGATAAGAAACTTCCAGTGGTGTTATCATAGTATAATCCAGTTCATGATTCTTGATTTTATAAGGGATCATTTCAGCATAATCTCAGACTGTTTGTGTATTAGTTCAGTCTTCTGCCTGTTGCAGCAATTATGTGTTTACTCAGTTTAAGTAGGTGTTAAAAGTTGGCTTACCACTAAGCCCTTATACTGGATTGTCAGTTGTGATAAGTAGCTGACTTTTCTTTTCTCTCACCTTAATCACATATTCTGCTTTTCTCTCTCTATCTGCACATTCCCCTTGCCTGCCAATTTACAGAACCTCACAAACTGTGAATAAAGCTCAAGCACATATGCACGACTTCCATACATTTAAACATAAGGCCTTTCAGAGAGAAAATCTTAACTATAACCAAGAACAAATTTGGAGGGGAAAAATGAGAAACTAATCATTTCAATCAGTGAGAACATTAGATATCATGTAGTGTCTCCATGTGGTCCCAATACTGACAAATAAACTTCGCATACAGCTTGTGCATAAAGTAGACATCTTTTTTTTTTTTTTTTTTTTTTGCCCATTATTGAAAAACTGGCATGTCCAAAGGATAAAAGAAACAAGCACACATCATCATTATCAGAATAGAGCTTTACTGCTTGCTTGACTTTAATTAATTTTCAGGTCAATAACAGAGTGGCTCTTTGACCTCCCCTGCAAAAACATCGTTGTACTCATTCACCTGACCTATTGCCTTGAACAATAATATTACCCACGGTGCATTGGGTGTATGTAAACGCCAACCAGTGGCCTGCACCGCCCAACACAGTGGGGCGAGTGTTAAAAAAAAGCGCACAGCACTTAGTGTCAAAGCTGCTCAAAATGAAGGCAGTGTTTCAGACGTGTCTGGGGTCCCAGCTACCTTTATTTTATTACTGGTGGGACATTTTAGAATTATCAATCACATGTCACAGGAGATGCATGCAGATTGCTCTGTGGGTTTATTTTTTCAGTCATTGCAGAAAAAAATGAAAAAAAAAGTGAATTTTGTACGAAAGTACATCTTTGAATAGCCTTTTATCATTTTTCTTATAATATTTAACTTCATGGAAAAAAACTTACCAGAACAAAATAATGATGACTTAAGTACTTACCTAAAAAATTCCAATGCATCTTTAAATTTTTTGTTTTACAATTGCCTTCTTTCTTACAGGTAATCATTCCAAAAATTAAATTATATATGAAATAGTCTTGTGACATCATCATAATATAAACAAATCAAACCAAAGCATGTATTTTTGAAAATTTAATACAATAACACTGTAGCGTGTATCTAGAAGGATGTCGGCCTACACCTGAAACGTGGAAGTTCATCTCACATTTGTGAATTTGACCTCTTGACTAGTTCTGCATACAAAAGTTGTCCCACAACAGAGCTAATAGTTCCATGTCAAAAACTACTGGCAGATCTAGAATTTCAAGAAGTACAGTCTTTTTCTCAGTATTTCCTTAATCCTTGGATAAGGCATGTCTTGCTATAAATGGTTTGTCTTAAATTAAAGATGCGTGTTTAGCAAGTTTTAATGTCAAAACATTGTCAGAAAAAAAGCTGCCTGACAGATTAATTCCATAGGGGGAAGGGAGGGGTGGTGTCTACAAATTAATTTTTTGTTGTGTAAAAAAACTGATTTACACCATTTTATTTACGTATTGTTAGAAAATCAACCATAGAAACTGAAAGTAACTGAAGTACAAGTAGCCACTTTTTTCTTTTTACGTGAGTACGATTCCTCAAAGTGAGGACACAATGGTAAATTCCTTCCTTTGTTCTACCTGAGAATAAACACCTCATTAAGCATTGTGTTGATCTTCTGCAGGGGGTATAGCCAGTGGGCAGGGAGGAAGTGGACATACTCCCCACTGGAAGCAAGTCAATACATGACAGTTTATCAAGGAGGCAGTAGAACAACAGGTGACTTTTCTTTTTTTTGACTAGGGTTTTAATGTTTTTAATACGAAAAGCTTACATTTCTTCTATCAATATTTCTCTCTCACCACTACTTTTTTTTTTTTGCTAGTTATCTTTTTTTAAACAATGTTTATTTGAAAGAAATGGAGGCAAAGCGCTAAAAGCATTAGATGCTAGTTATTTGTTAGTTATGTTTTGGTCTCTTCATCTTAACCCCTTCCACACATTCCAAACTTTTCACACTTTTTCCTCCATATTGTTTCAAATTCAATAAAGATTTAAAAGTCGT
>NW_019775595.1:243199-277308 GCF_001039355.2 Lingula anatina
GAGATACAAGTAGTGATCATCTTTTATCTGGCATCATTTTTGCAGTATAATATTTTTAATTTAATTTCTATCGGTTCTCATTCTTAACAATTCGAACCAAAAAAAAAAAGGAGGCAACACAGTTGTAAAACTAGGGCATGCAAATCTTCCTCCTTTCCACCACAAGTACAATTGAAAAATGGCACAGGTGTTCTCTCATTGACACACTTATCACCAAATGTGATATAAATTTCTCTCTAAAAACCAGTGATGTTAAATTTTTTGAAAAGATAAGGCAAGATTTGTATCTCTTTTTTTACATATTTTCAGCATATATTTCAACAGTGATAGATGGTGAAATCTTTGATGCTGAAATGCATTCCATAAAATCTGTAGGTATACACTGTGAATTTGTTAGTTCTCAAATTGGAATACAAGTTCTATACTTGGCATAATGCACAGCACAAGATATTTTTTTGTTCACTAAAATTCAGTGTGGGGGTGTTGACAGATTTATTTTCTGACAATTTATTCTCCCCTTCAGACCTTCTGTTAATCAAATCAGGAAGTCGCATACAGAAAACCACATCTTGACAAATCAAATTTCAGAAACTTGGGTAAGCATTTTTTTTTAATCTAAAAGAAATGGAGACTATTCGTGTTCTAATCAAAAATCTTGTCACATAACCCACGCTGGTCAAGTTAAAGAACGAATAAATTCTTATTTAATTATGCCTATTCAATGTTATTTAAAGAACACCGATGTCTAATGAAGCCGGAAATATCTACCTTACACTGTCAAATAACACTTAACAAATCAACACAGACTTTACTTTTTTTTTTTGCATTTCAACCTTTGACCAGGTTTGTTCATGGCGTCTCTCTCACTCCATCAGTCTTAGCATGGTCGCAGGCCAGCAACCTACCTAATTTCCATAAAATTTCTGAATGAGCAGATGACTTGAGCAGCCTGCTATATTGCACAATCCACACATATCTTCTCCATGTTCTTGGCCATTATAATAAATAACATGTCGAAAATAGTGTTAATAGAACCTATACTCTAAGACTTACTTTTGAGACAAATCCATGGTTGGAAAAACAATTTTCATGATAAATGGGGTGCATATTAGTTATACAGTGTTTGGGTACCAAGGCCCAGAGACGTGAAGTGACGTACAAGTCTGTGCGGGTTGAAAATGCACGAGTCATGTTTTTAAAGAGTAAAAGTCAGCTGCTAGCTAAGGCTGCCAAAATGTAAGCACAACTGTGCTTTGCCACCAGTCTAACATTTAGCCCAAGTTTAATTTTCTTTCTTTTTCAATTATAAGTTTTCAAATTCTTATGTATCTTTCAATGAAATCGCTGAAAAAATTACATCATTTTTCTTGCCTGACAATACAATATGGACACTTAATTTTATGGAACACAACTGCATCAAATTAACCAAGAAAACAGGACCTGATACACTTTTTATAAGTAAAAATATCTGTAAACGAATGTCCCATGTGAGCAGTTCTTGAAATGAAACTAAAAGACAGTATATGGAAAATTGTCACAAACATCCCATGTAATCCTTACACCCCATTTCCATAGATTAGATTGACCTACTTTAGATCGACCTAACTCCCTGGGGGTTCACGCTAAATAGCTGTCAGCCGGGCAGACACGAAAGTTAATTACCCCCTTACAGCTTGTAGTAGGCGGGACGGACATTTAAGTCGGATATTCTAAAAGTTATCTGGTGAGACTCCCCGCGGGGATAGATCAATCTAAAATCTATGGGAATAGAGCCTTAGACTATTCCCAGAGCCTGTCGTACTAACTGTGGATCGATCTATCTCCAAGGGGATTCTCGCTTAATTGCAATTAACTTGGGCAGCTTAGATGTCTATCACGCCTACAGCGGCTGATAGGGGGTAGTTAACTATCGTTTAGCAGCTTTAGTAGTCGTACCAGACGTCTAAGCCAATTGAGCTGAAAGCAATTTAGCGAGAGACCTCTTGGAGATGGACCGATCCTGTAAGATCGATCTGGGGATGGGAACCCAGTCTTAGAATACCACCCATAAAAACACAAAGCCAGATGATCCACAGACATCCTCCATTTACAGCACAGGCTCCAGCACTTAATTTCCATACATTTTCTCAATGAGAGAGAGAGAATTCCGGTAACTGACACCCTTATCTCTGAGTATGTACAACTTAAGATTTAAACCTGTCAAGCTTTCAAGACAAAGAAGGCCATTATAGGACTGGATGGCTTGTGCATGTAGGAGGCTTGGGGGGGGGGGGGGAAGGAGAGATAAGTACTGCAGCACAGGCATGAGTTTGAGTGCATGCGTGTGTGCGAGCATGCATGCATTGGTACATGTTCGGGGAGGGACGTCAGGAAGAGTAAGAAAAGGTTACGCAGAGAGAAGAAGGGAAGTCTGGGCTATAATTTGGATTTGGGGCTCAGAAAACTATATATTTGTTGGTATGGGTAAAAACTATTAGGATGGTAAGTAATTAATCATCGTACATAAAAATCTTTTTTTTGTGTGTGTGTATCAAACTTAAATCATACATATCTTAATCTTTTTTTCTAACTTATTTTTGAACACCTATAATCTTATCTTACAATATCTTTTCATGTTGTTAAGTCTAATGAACATTCAATATACTTAATATTTATAGTCACTATAACTGCTATTTCTTGCAGAAAGTGTCTGTAAATTTTTTCAACAACCAGTGAACATGTGAAGTCCACCTGCAGTCCCTCCATTTTAGACCTAACATAACAACCTTCCTTCCTTAATTTATTTCCAAATCAAAGTTAACTTTGACATAAAACCATCTTATGATCTCAGGTCCTATAGCTGGAGGGTAAAGAATGTTATCATAACTATTTCCACATAAAAAACAAAATTTACCACCCATCTAATTCAAGATCAAGACCAAGATTAATAACATGAAAGCACCTGAAGATGTGGTGGCTTCTTGAAAGTTTCCTCATTCTCAAGCTGGGCCTCTTATCATAACTTTTCACCCAACCTGGATAAGTATCACTGTTACAGAGATCTGTAAAAAATTAACTGAATCCACAGTGCAGTTTGCCGAGTTCCATTTTTGTCAGTTTACCACATGTGCAATTTGGCTGTGTTTACAGTGAGAGTGAAAAGATGTGTTAAATTAAGCTGAGAGAGAGAGAGAGAGAGAGAGAGAGAGAGAGAGAGAGAGAGAGTTAGTTGCACAACAAATTAAACAGTGGTGAATGACAAAGCTAGTGCAAGAGGCATAAAAATTGTACATATGTGAGAAAACCAATAAAACACAAAGAGGAAGAGAATAAGAAGGTAACAGGACAGTGAGGTAAAACTTACTAAAATGATGTCCTGGTTCTCTTTTAATAAACATGTTGCTGATAAGAATTCACAAAATCCTTGTTCCACTGATTACTGTAAAGTAAGTCTACGTTGTCATTCACCTGGTTATTTCCAGGGGTGATAAGAAAAGTTCTCTATAGAACAAGAACCTATACATCTATCTTCTATTCTCCAGTTTTGTTTTGCTTGGTAGTTTAGATATGACAGACTTGTTCTCAGTTACCTGTTCCACAAAATATACTCCCGCTCATTAAAACACAACTGTAATAATATTAGTATATATTTGTTCCTCACACTGCTGAAGTAACAACTTCAGTTTATTCCTTATTACTGTGCTATCCATTTTTTTAAACAAAACCAGTGTCACACCAAATATCAATATGGAATAAATGAAAAATAATAATCAAGAAGTAGTTGTTTCTCTTGATGAAGTTCAAAATCTGTCTGCAACTTTGCTACAGCCTGTGCTCCACTTTGTTGGCGTCAATTTACTGGCAGTTATTTCGAAGAGTGTCACTAATGTTGACAAGAAAAATGGCCAATATATGTAGCTAATTGTCCAATAATTGCAAAGGAAACCAGAAAGGTGAAAATTATGGGATATCCTGACCATGGAATCCAATTCTTGTCATGCTGATTGCATAAAGAAAAGTCAAGGTGTAAATATAGCCAGCTCCATGGCTATTCTTAATTCTCTTCCAATTCAGCTTTCCAATTTTTTTTCCAAAGATAAAGCACCACTGACTTCCACAGACTTATACCTCCAAAGCCATCCAACTATTCCCAGAACACAAGTCTCAGTTCTGAAAATCTTTTCTCAGTTCAAACAAAACTGTCCACTTGTAGTTTTTCACCTCCAACCCGTCCTTCTGTCTACAAGTCTTTTACCAGTTATTCTATCTAATCCAATTCAAACTGTTGGACCTTTTCTTTGCAATGAATATTGCCTACGTTCTCTATTTCTCCCTAAAATCCTCTTCTAATCGGTAACTTTACACCAGCACCAGAGCAAAAAAAGGTTTCAGAAAATGCTCCACACTCAACTCTCAGGGCCGACTCTGTAATTCCAAAGTCAGTGACCCAGTTCTTGCCTGCCACCGCAGCTTATGAATGAGCCTGGCAGTTAACATATTGGAGCACAGCGGCTGATGTTTTTTGTGAATGAGCAGCACAGCTCCACAGTTACTATTACTTTTTAATGCAAACAGCAGTAAGGAATTGTTATAACAGGTGGCTCTGGCTCTTCACTGCACTGGCAACGCAGGTTCTTGTCGCCTGCTAAAAACAATGGCCTTGCCGCAACATGGATAGTGGGAAGGTAATTGTAAAAGAACGTGTAGTAGACGGAGAAGTAACTCCACAGTTGAGTGGTCCCAGCACTGTGTAACCAAGACAAGAAACCCCGACCTTAACCCTCAACGCCTACATTAAAATTCATGAATGAATGTTACCAAGAAGCCTAGGTAAAATACAGTCAGTTAACATGCGACTCCAATTAAATACTTTTCCTCCATTCATTCATCTAATTTTTACTGAAATGCTCAGCTTCACACAAGTTGCCAGCATCACCTAGGTCTTATATGGTATATCATGCAAATTATCCTTTCAACAGGAATCTTTTTCTGAGAACAGAATAAACGAGGTTGATAACTCTAAAATCTTTGACCCCTCATTAACGGAGTTGCCCCTCTGTAGCCCTGCATTTTGTGAATGAACCCAGGTCTTCCTTCAGCCCACAGATTGCTGTTACTTCTGCTACTCTCCCTCCCTCCTGGCTTTTTTTCACCCATACATCACTATGTAACCACAAAGGAAGGTTATTCTCCCCTTTACCATGGCCCAGTTTTTCCTCCTTATCTTTAAAACACTGTATATAAAACACACAATCTGAAATTTGATTTGGTAGGACATGTCCTTACTACTGAAAGTGAAACTTTCTGAATTACCAATTTGAATAAACTTCTATGACAAAGCAGAGCTAAGATGCCACTTGATCATATAATATATAATATCTCAAATCAAAAAGAAATAATGTCATAAAATTACAAACTTCCAGTTTTTTAATCAGTGTCTCAATTTAATGATGAAGTGAAATAAATGGTCTTATTTCAAATAAACTTTGCATCACTGTATTTGTAATAGTTTAACTTTTTTAATAAAGTGCAACTATAATCTCTCTGGCACCCAACAGTTTTATTGACAAAAAAACCTCAAATACTGTACTCCAGAACTTTCATAAAAATGCACCCTAAATGATGTTGCTCTCTCCCTCAAGGGAGGAAGAAAGCCATTATATTCCATATCAATTCTAAATATGTATCAATGGCGTTTTATGACCATACCAGATCCATCTACCTATCCACTGACAGACAGCCATCTCAATCTTATCAACAAGGAATCTGGATACTAAAACTAATTTCACACTATTCATCACTTTGGCACTAAATCAAAAAGTATGGGCCCTAAACATGTGTTTTATATTCACTCAGATGTACATACTTCTTGAACTGGCTGGAGGAGATACAAAACCAATAAAAGCTTGTCCTAATGTTTTTCGACTTCATTATGCCGGCTGATATTTGACTGTTAAATTCAAACGGGGAGACATTAAAATATAAAAGATGGCGTGTGACGGGAGGAGTGGCAGGTCCTGACACCTGGGGCTACGAGGTCGTCATAAATCAAGTTTCATGGCTGGTACCCGGGATCACATTACCATTCACGAGGCCATTCACACTCCGCTTTCAAATCTGTGTATCGAAATCATCCAAGGATTAAAACCAACAGTGCACTTATCTGATTGTGGTTTGTGACAATTTTCATTGAATTAATAGATCTAAATCCCAACAATTCACAGGTTAAAATCAACAGGGTGTTTTTCTGTGGTTTTGGACAATTTTCTTTGTGTGAATGAAATATTAACCACTGTGCATTTCACCTTCACAGCCTGACTCATGATAATTATCAATGTGTAAATAAAACATTAAGCACTTAGCTTTTATTTGCCACAACAAAACTGCAGGGGCCAACATCAACACGGTAACATACCTTTGGCTTACATAATTTATAAAAGGCCAAAGGAGCATATCTTTTACACCTTTTTATTTGGAAAAACACACCCCAAAAAAACTTGATGTTAATCAAATAAAACAAGTAGGAATTTTCTGCAATATTTTCCTCTGCAAAGATTTGTCTCAATGGGCCCACTGAATAATTAGTTGGCCTTTAATTTGATTGCCTTATGATGCTGTGTAGCCATGAACCAGTCTAACTTTAGAACTTTGCAAACAGGCAGTTTGTAATGACTACAGTGAGAAAGGAAAATAAAGAAATAACAGCTGAGGGGGCAGTTTTCTCAACAAAACTTTAAACATAATGTTGGTTTTAACATTAAAGCCAATATTCTATTAAACTTTCCAAGATAAACCCATAGCAATAGACTAATATTAAGTAACTTTGAGTCTAAGGCATTTCAAATGTCTATTTTTTATACAACACCTTAATTAATTACTTGAAATTAACCTTTGGACACAGTGCACTAAATTTTGGCTAAAGAGATACTTAAGTTCCCTTTTGAAACTAGCACCAGAAGGCAGACCAACTTCTGCTGGAGTATGAATTAACCACAAACTGTGGTTGTGCTGCCAAACTTGGGCTCAAACCTTAACCTTGAATCCCAGCAACCTCAAACCACACCATGAAAAAAATAATCATTTATTTTAGATGCAGTAGTAGGGATAAGAATCATTCTGTTGGATGTATATGTAAAATTTTTCATCTCACTTGTTTTACTGCTAATTTATATGCAACGTGCATTAGGGACCATTCCCAGAGACTATTGTACTACCTTTGAATCGACCTATCTCCAAGGGGATTCTCACTATACTCCTATCAACTTAAGTGGCTCAAATGTCTGTCATGCCTACTAAAGCTGTTGGGGATAATTAACTACCAGTAGGTATGACAGATATTTAGGCCGCTTAAGTTGATAGCAATTTAACGTGAATCCCCATGGAGTTAGACCGATCCTGTTGGATCGACCTAGGCATGGGAACCCCATCTTACATATAGCAATACATAATCATGCAATGTGTTCGAATGTTTATCTTGCTTCAGTTGATAGTGTGAACGGGATATATATAAAAGTACAAGAAAAAATAATCTCTCTTATCTACTCTCTCTTATCTACTAAAATATATTAAACAAATGACACAATTTGATAAAAAAAAACTGATGAAAAATCAAAGATTGAATTATAACTGTGAAATTGAAACATTGAATATAACTGTCATAGAATAGATGTATAAACATTCACATCTAAGTGAAAAAAATCATGCTATATCCTTAACACCTTCAAACCAATTAAATTTATTATATAAATAACAATTTCTGATTATACAACATTTATTATACTTCTTCAGTAGAAGACTAAAATCTATTTTAAAAGTCCTTAAATGAATACATCATAAACCTCATTCAAATCATAATCAATGTGGTATTATCACAGGAAGACAAAAAGCCAGTTGATTGGAAAATACTTGTCAAATCTTATATCAAGTTATATGTACAGAGTGACAAAAAAAATAACTGGCTCTTTTCATTACCTCGTAGCATGTCTAGGAAGACATATTTGCCTGAAAGAGAAAGCAAAGAGATTGTAGACAACCATTTTTCCATCCTAGTGGATCAAATTTCAGACGTCATGAAATGCAATATTTTGGTTCAATATCCTGGTTATGTCACTCTGCTAAAGAGAAAAATGTTCTCTTCGAACTATATAAACTTCGATTTAGAAATTAGATAAACATCCATTTTTTCAGATTTACAAGAAAAAAGTCTTTATTTTTGGATACTGTTTAAGAGGTCCCCGATATCGGAGGATAGTAAAGGAGTTGTTCACTTTATATTCGTTTTGTTAATTATTGAAATTCAATATATTTTCAATTTTAATTGCTATATTTTGCCTTATTTCATGTCAAAATCAAAATACTGGTCAATCCCACAAGTGTCCAGAAAGCCTACCCATCAGTTTCATCTGAAGAATTTTCGAGTCCAGTATTGACACTTCTATCGACTGGCAGCCAAAGCTGAAACACCAGGAAGGAACATCCACCATCTGTAGGTTTACAGTTAATGCAAGACAGGAAGTAAAACACAATGGTCATCTAGGGGTGGTTTCACAAAGAAAAGAAAAATTAATTCCAAAACTAGCATGAACTTATAGGCAAGCTACTGGTTAATTTTGGTTTTAGAAAAATCCAAAAAACTCTAAACAAATTAAGTAATTATTGGTCTGAATCACTTGCCACATCTTTGTTTAATAACAGGCACAATTTCACATCAGGTTGGAAGGAGATTACAACTTTGGTCTTTACACAACAAGATTTCTGGAGGGAATTGTTTTGTGAAATGTATACCAACAGACATCCATACGATTCAACCAATCAGTTCACTTCTCTCAGTAATATTAGCATTGCAGGGAGATACATCTCCAAAAGGTTCTCTTTCTCATCAGATTTGGAAGGTTTTTGTACCATTAGGTTAGAGTCTGTGGCAAAACAAAGAAATAAGTCATGTTGTTCTTTTTCTCTTGGACAAATGTGGGCCACTATGTTACAATCAGCCATGCATGCATTTTTCAATAGGGGTTCAACAGATACAACAAAAGCACTGTTTATAACATCCATCATTGTCTTTTTTTTTTTGCTCAATTGAAATCAATAACATAATAATACCAGCAGGACATCAAAGGTTTTTTCCAGAAAAAATACATAAGTATACTAAACAATTCATTTTTGCTATTACCAAGAAACAGTGCTGAATGTTAGTTTAATAAGCACTGGCTAAAACAGATCAATCTTCTGCATCTCTACAGAACTGTACAAAGAATAATTGTTAAATTAAAATAAAAAAATGTATTAAAGACTTGTGATGTTATGTGGAACAGGTAGATTTAACCTCCTCGTTATTTTCTTAACACTGTTTATGATCAAATCTTATACAAAAAATGGTCCATCCCATATTCATATTTATCTCATATTCAAGTGCCTAGTTTTTTCTCACCCAACCCTTACTCCTTCCTTTCCCAGATTCATTCCCAAAATTGATACACATGTACTGCCAGAAGTACAATTTTTGCCCATCCAGCTGTTTTATAATGAATGGCCTTTTCACCCCCAACACCACACCTCAAATGTACTTGTCAAGAAAACCTTCAGTCCCTTCACCTCCCCATCTTTACTTCCCCCATAGCTGAAGGGTCTTCAATCAACCTTCCCCCACTACCCAGCACTTGAGTCTTGAAAAGCAGCGATGCAGAAGATGATGTGCATGTAATGACGAGCAATACTGCCGTAAGAAGTGATTTTAATGCACTCGACACTGTACTGCCCCTTTCTTGTGCTTGTTGGTCTTGTGTGTCTAGGAAAACATGGCAAATTCCCCTTTCTTGTGTTGGCCAGATGATGTAACAGTGTATCAATATGCTTACGGAAGAAAAGGTACGAGGAGCAGGTGATGGTAGTGGGTAAGGAAGAGCTATTTGAAACATCTTTCATTCCACACTTTACAGTTTTTATGAATGAACAATCGCCTGTTGCAGTGAACGGGTACTTGACGTCAACCATATTGATTTGTGAGCTGTTAGTTATACAGTTCCTGGCTGGCAGGGAAATTGTCCAATGATCCATGTTCCTGGCTAAGAGATAAACTAACATAGTGTGAATGGATGGATACTTTATTGTGAAAATCTATACTAGTTAGTTGGGTGGTTTTGATCAAGATTGAGATCGAATCAAAAGTTGCTGGTTATGTTTCTAAGACGGAGACAGAGATTAAGCCGTCAGTTTTATATCTGAAGTGTTCAAAAGATGAAACATGGTTTTGTTTTGCTACGAAGTGCTATGCCCCTTTTTAAACCTGTCTAAAAACAAAACCCCTTTCTTTAAGTGCCTTGTGTTTTATTTCACAAAAAGAAAAAAACTGAAAAGATTAAAGATTTTAATTTTCTCTTTTGCATCATCATTTCAACCCTTTTATACAAGTTTTCAACAAAATTATTTTAAAAAATTAACATAGACATGATAGACTACAGGTCTGAAAATAATGGAGTATTACTATCTTTTTATGACAAAAGAAATTAATTTTTCAAGTTCCTCAACAAGTAATTTGTCACCCTACTTGTCCCCTATGGGCAAACTCAATTTGACAATGAGACTGACAGGCAAATATACTCAAGAACAGGAGATGCAGGGGAAATTATGTAAGAAATTATGTTCTATTTTTTAAAAACCAACCACATTTGTTTTGCTTCTGGCAAAGGAAGCAACAAAATAGTTTCTCAATTCTTATAATCTTAATAGTTAAATCATAGATGTGTATCGCTAACTAATAAAAGTCTTTATCCTGTTTTGTTTTCTCACTCAAAATTATTTACCACAGCATTCTCTTTAACATAATAACTTTCAGTGAATACTATTAACCACATTATTTTCTATGTGTTGTATATAATCAAACAGTCTTTAAAAATTGGCCACTGGATTACAGATTAAGACTAGTTTTCTTTTTAAAACAAAAATACCCACTAATTCTCGCGCTTCAACTGTGATTCACCCACGATTAACGTCTAATACCGTTTGGTTTGAATGGATATAATGATATTCTTCAATAGAGCTGCAACAGAGCTTGGCATTCGTTAATTTGTATGTACACAGGGATTTATCTAATCCTGATTTCACAGATGTGGTTTCAACTGTATTATCCTCTATTAAGACACATTTTCCCAGACATGATCACGCCTTTCAGACTTTTTTTCATTCAGTCTGTAGAGGACAGCTGAACTTTTCTTGGCCTTGATGCAACATTTTATTGCTTAGCATGCTACGGGAAATGTGGTCCTGTTATACTGAATTCAAATTACTGTTCTTTTGAACTACTCTAAGGCTCCATTCAGAATAGGGGACTAACTAGTCCAAGGGTGAAATATGACCACCCGCTACAATGCTTGCCATCTAATCCGCTAAAAGACATCGAACAGATATTCCGCAGGGAGGTTTTCAAGTGGATCGGCCATATTTGAACCTCAGACAAGTTAGTCCCCTATTTTGAATGGGGCCTTCGGGTCTGTTCAGAAGCAGTTTATCTGTGGACTAACTTGTTCCATATCAAACATGGCAGGACCCACTTGAAAGCATGCTAAGGTTTCACTGGTCTGGGCCTGAAGGGATGGTGTGTATACGAGATAGGAAATCCACTGTCCAATGCACATCATACTTGTTTCGTGGAATAGTTAGTCTGGGGATCAACTGGTGAAGAACAGGCCCTAACAGTTGCCTTTCAAGTTTGCTTTTGAAGTGAATGGTCAATTCACAATCCTCTGTTCAACACTTTTAATATCCTGAGAGAGAGAGAGAGAGAGAGAGAGAGAGAGAGAGAGAGAAAGAGAGAGAGAGATGGACATTTCAGAATGTTGCACAACTGAAGAAGACAGCATGTTTGCCTCTGTATATGCATGTATATTTCTTCCTCCCAAAGGAAGTAAGAGCCATTCGAAGAAATCTTCAATTTGTAGGGAAAAAATAAAACCACCACATCTATATAAGATACACAAAACAGAAATATACAAGCTGCCTCTTTTGACACCCATAACCGCCCTCAAAACATTAACGCTACCCTAGTACATCCCTGGGAAATAATGAAACCTTAGGGACCATTCCCAGACCCTATTGTACTGTGGATCTATTTATCTCCAAGGGGATTCTTGTTAAATTGCAATCAACTTAAGCAGCTAAGATGTCTGTCACACCTACTGAAGCTGCTAGGGGGTAATTAATTATTGTTTAGCAGCTTCAGTAGGTGTGCCAGATTATGAGATATATATATGCTGCTGAAGCTGAAAGCAATTTAGCGAGAAACCCCTTGGAGATCGATCGATCTTGTTAGATCGATCCAGGTATGGAAACCCAGTCTTATACAAAGAAGCAATTAAAAACAGCTTGGGTATATCATGTTTCCAAATCCCTGAATCCTAATCCATAGATAATATGCCTATTCCAGACACCAGTTCATTAAATTGCCAGTCATTTTTTTTAACTACTTTATCTCTCAGAAAGGGGTAAAGCAGAAACCTGACAGGTGAAAACAAAGTTGTCTTGACGTCAACCCAGTTGACAAAATCAGAACAACACTGGCAATTTTATCTATTAACATGGATCTTATTATGAGAATGATTATGATCATTTTTGTCAAATTTGTCGATTGCCATGACTAACAGGTATCAATTAGCATTGTTGTAAATCAAAACTTCTGACAAACTGCTTTTCTTCATTATAAACTTAGATGAAAAATAAAGGAAAGGCAACAAATGCAAAACAACCTTATACCAAAGAGAGTTTAACCGATAACACACAATGTTATATATTTATTTTAATATGAAAGTCTTTTTAATTTTCAAGCAAGTGAGTTTTCAGTTCAATTTTTCTTCCAATAATTTTTTTTCCAATTGTGCACCCAGACTAAAATATAACAAAGAACAGTGCACAAGCACTGGCTGACATTTCAATGTTGTTACAGAATCAATAACCTTTTTTTCCTCTTAGTTTTTTCATTGAACATGAAACCATATGCTTACACCTTAAAAGACAAAAAATCCAATCAGCCCCAGTACTCAAGTATTGATACAAAAAAAGAAAAAAAAAAGAAAAAAGGAAGTGAACATAAAAATACACCATTTTTAGCTACCTACTCTCTGTTGTGAAATATTTTTGTGATACTTTCACATCTGTTTTTTAACCCTGTCACTCCTGGTCTGAGGGTGGATCTCACATATGCGCATATTTTATTAGTTTTTCAGCATCCCAGACTTTTTCAGATATTCTCTAAGACAAGTGACATTTTCTGTTTTATATGTTTTTCTCTGTTGTAGACTGCAAATAGAAAAGGTATATCTTATCATTTATCAAGTAAAAAGGAGGGATGGAGATGGAGATAGAGTAAGAAATTGGTACAATGTTGTAACATGTATGCACCAACCTTTAATTTTAAAAAATCAAGATAGGAAAATTCACTTCCAGAATAGTCTGATACTGATAATCATGACAACCTATTCTGAAACAATGTCCCAGGTTATTTTAAATAACTACAACACTGTTTTCTTCTTCAAACGACAATCAATACACTCCTTCTACTGACTGCCAAATTATTTTTCCCTGACACAAACAATGTATCCCCTCACATCTGTAGCCAACCTTTTGCTCACTATGCTCTTGGTAAGATTCTCTCCCCTACAATACCACACACTGCAACAGTGATAAGAATCCATACTTGCACTTCTTATGTTTCTTGAGCGACAACCTCTGTTGTACTTTTGAGACCTTCCCCTAATGGACTTGCTTCCTCTTTTGCGCTGCTATTTGCTTTGAGCTTGTCTTCCATTAGTCGTGTTCCACTTTTGCAAACACTGGAAGCCGTATGCCCTTCTCCATCAATGCTGCTGCTGCTGTTGATGCCGAATCATACAAATGAAAGGCCTGGGTACCTGCAGACCTTGTCACCATGGCAACAAGTGCTAAAGGCTGAAGGTGCAACTAGGAAACATCTGTTCCAGACTAAAGGTTTTGTTGTATATCTGCTATTATTTGCTTTAAAAAAGGCATCACTACCATAACATGAAATGTTATGTACAAATGTTACTCACAATATGACAATGCCTGAGATATAAAAAAGTAATTCTGAATGACAACTTTATGGAGGTAATTTTTTTCTACAATTTGACATGCGACTCTGACTTCAATTAAAAATTGTATGAAATTTAGTCAAGGGGCACTGCATGTAATTTCTTTTGTAGTTTAAGAAGTTTGTAAAGAGGTCTTTTGCTCTGCATCCTCAACATCACTTTGTCACTGTTGTTGTCAGAGTGAATGGTGTTTTTGAGTGTGGAAACTGTGAGTTTAATAACCTATAGACCTAATACAGCCCATGGAAAACTGATAACCATTCTTGTAAAAGAGGAAATTAAGAGGTGTCTGTTTTTCTGTCCTTTCTTCCCTTTTTGCATGTTATTTCCCATACTTACTTCAATAACAATTAGGAGAGGAAAATGACAAGGGCACCTGATGAAATTCAAAACTAGTTCAACAATGTATTTTCTTGACTAAATACTTATTTCAGAAACAGAAAAAAAAAAGAAAAAATTACAAGTCTCCTTTTTAATATGGCAAGTGTGCATCGAAATAGTATGTGCCATACTTCTTCTTTGATCAAGGCCCAACAAGGATAACACTGATTTAGTATCAATTAACTAAACATTCACTTGAGAATGAATGTTATAGAGAAGCATTATGGATGCCACGGTTTATAAAGTGCACATATTCAAAACAAAATAAAAAGGAAATTGTTTGTATGAGGCTTTACATGTATAAGCACACATGTGGGATAACTCCTATCTGCTTAAAGCAATAATAACTCTTCGTTTCGGCCAAAAAATGAATTTTCCTGGAGTAAACAACAATTTTCCCATACTTACCAATGATTAATGAATCCATTTTTACATTCAAAGTTAGTCCCTGGTTTTTTTCTAAAAAGTTTGGTTTTTTGTTAAAATCTCTTAAGAGATTTTAACAGAGTATAGCCATCAATGGAGGTCACGTGGTCTTAAGACAAGCTCAGATATCAGAATAATAGCTATAACTGCCTTTTTTGTGGCAAAACAGAATATATTATATTTCTATGAGTTATTCACAATGTTTTTATTGTGAAATATAGATCTCATACGAAGAGTTATTATCCCTTTAAGGCAGACATAACAAAATAATGTACACAAACTGCAAAGTACTCCATGAGTGCATTTCCCTGCCAAGAAAAAAAAAAAGACAAAAAAAAAAAAATTAAAATAAAGACCTGGACTCGGATGTAATAGTAATGACTTCTTTCTCACGCTGAATAACTTCTATCTAGAAAATTTCACCAAAAATTGCGAAGAAAATTTTGAGACATCCTGATACCAAACAAACCACGGCCAACGCAAATCATGACATCCTTCGCTAAGATAATAATATGACAGTCTGTTGCTGTCATCCACAGTATGTATTTATCCCAGAGTATGTGTGGTTACTCATCTGCCTTAGGCTGACATGACACAATATACTACGTAAAAGACATAGGATCCATTCCCAGTGAAACTTGTTCTATGAAGATCGACCCAAATCCACTGGAAACTTCCTGAATGCAATCAGATTATTAACTGAATGACACATCTTCTCTTGTTTCCGCCGTACTTGTATAATCACCACCTATTTTGTAGTCTACTCAATGCCAGGAGGAGGCGTGTTAATCTTTTGACATGATTTCATAAGGGAGAGTCCCTGTGATCTGCGTGGAATGATACACCCCATTCTCATAGATTAGATCGACCTACATTGGATCGACCTAACTCCCTGGGGGTTCACGCTAAATAGCTGTCAGCCGGGCGGACACGAAAGTTAATTACCCCTTAAAGCTTGTAGTAGGCGGGGACGGACACTTAAGGGGGATTATCTGACAGTAATCTAGTGAGACTCCCCGCGGTGATAGATCGATCTAAAAGTTGTGAGAACAGAGCCATAGTTACATTGGGAAAGGGCCCATACTTTAGAATTTTCAAACTTGGTACATGCATGTCAAACTGGTTGTGTTAATGAGGCGCTAGTCATTTTCTTAAATACTTCAGCTAAAGGTTACAAATATTAATTGTCTTTCTTGACAACAGTCCTGCAACATCACAGGTTAATTCCTCGGTAACCTTTTACAACATTCTGATGACGCACACACAAAAAAAAGTTAGTTACACAAGTCCTCTGATATGACACAAAGTTCCGGCAGTCTACCTTAATAACGAGAATTTTAGGGGGCATTCCCATAGATTTTAGATCGATCTATCCCCGTGGGGAGTCTCACTTGGTTACTGTCAGATAATCTGGCTTAAATGTCCGTCCCGCCTACTACAAGCTGTAAGGGGGTAATAACTTTCGTGCCCGCTCGGCTGACAGCTATTTAGCATGAACCCCCAGGGAGATAGGTCGAACTAGTTGGATTGGTCTAATCTCTGGGAATGGGGTCATAGAGTGACATGAAACAAAATTAGAAAAAAAAAGGTTACTAATGAGAGAGAGGTTCCAAACAGGCAGGGGTTAAACAAAACTGTTTTAAGACCATCTCAGGAGAGATGGGTTGTGCTATCATTCAAGAAAAAGAACCTATTTCGGCTTGAAATTAACCATATTCAAGATGTAAAGAACAATTTTTTTCTTTACGTCATTATGTAGCCTAAAAAATATCATTAACTGAGCAATGAAAAAATTAAGTGAGAAATTACCGCAGCTTACTAGATCTGTAAAGGGCATCAAATATGGCGAAAGGCTTCAGAAAAGGTTGGAGGAAGAGAAAAACCATTCAGCCATCTTTGTGATTGAATTACCCTACAAATTTCAATTATTTCTAAAGATTTAGGCTACATCAGCCCAGGCAGTTTCATTCTCCACAGCCCAACCTGATGTTTATCCCCAACATGATCAGATTTGGCAAAGCTCCAAAGGCCTTGGGGGTTGATGGGTTACCGTAGCAACGGTAAGTTATCACCACCAGGTGCTGTAAGTTAAGTTAATTTTCTGCAGAGAAAACTGCCATTGCTTTGAAAAGCTGCCTCAGTTTCCCAACCACTCTGACAGCTGTCTCAGCTCCCTAAGAACAAAACAGTACCAGACCCCCCCCCCCCTTCTCCCTCTAAAAAATAAAATAAAATATAAATTTAATAACATTCAAACCAGATTCAGCAACTTAGTAATTGGCCTAGTTTGGGAAAGATCTCGACTCAAATTCCCCCCGCACAGACTGCGGCTTTCTGTGGCTTTCAATAGGGGAAGGAGGCTGGAAGGGTGGGTCGGGAAATAGTCATTTGATGGAGACTCAGTTGAACTCTTAGTCTCATTATTTTGTGTAGACCATCACAATGCCATCTCAGCACAGAGCTACGCTGTTCTTTTAACGCTGTTCTGTCAACGCAGGTCTCCCAATGAACGCAATCAACCATTTGTCCACAGTAAGGATAATGGCATTAGCATCTTTTTGATGAAGTGCTTCCTTTACAGCTGAAGTGACAAATTAGCTGCATGGGCAGTTATTACATTTTATTATATTCAGCTTCAAAGACGAGCAAGGAAGATGGCTAATGCTCACACCATGCTGTACTTAACGGCATCATGAAGAGCTCAGTCCCTCTAAGTCATCCACTGTAAAGAAAACTAATTCAATATTCATGGACAATGCCTTGTTCATTTATAATATTCTTTGTCGCAGTCACGTTGATAATGCTTGTTTCTTTGCGAGCCATTTGTCTCTGTATGGTTAATGCTTGGAATGATGAGGTTTAATAAAACGTTGACATTTTCTTGTCAGGGTATGTAAGGACATTCTCAATGTTTACAAAATACATTTTTTATTTTAAAAAAAGTTTGAGAACAGACTTACAGAGAAAAAGAAAACCTTTTTAAGAACAAAACAGAAAATAAATACAATCTGACACAAGTCACTGGTTAGTTTCAGGGTCACTTTGTCCATTGTCGAAGATGAGTTGAATGTGATGTTACACAGAGATGACAGTAAATTAGCCAATGACTTGAAGAAAAAGGTTCACTAAGCCCCAGTGACCTCAAAGAAATCAAGACAAAGTTCAATTACATGTCTTCTGCACATCTACAAAGCATTATTTTGGCTATGCATCTTCTGGGTTTGACGCTTGGCTTCAATTCAAAAAGTGAAACCCGATTTGCGTCGCTCGCGTGTTAGATGGCCAACAATCCGTGTAAGTTTTCTGAATCTATGGGTCCACAGACTGCACAGTCGGGCTCCTCCATACACAATTACTCAATCTATCACACAGAGTACATGTCCACTACTTCCTATGTGCCATTTATAAACCCAAGACTATATTTGTGAACCCTCGAGGCAGGAACATTAGAAGACGTCCAAATTGAGCAATATTTGTCACATTGTTGCTGTAGGCTGTGGAGGTTGAATGGAGTCACTGACCGTGGCATAAATGGGTCAGTGAATATGTCAAAACCAGTCACCAATGGTGCTACAACTACTTCATTTTTTTAACACCTCAGTTTTTCTAACTTTTTACATTTTCTTAGATTCATCATTTTTAGATACTCACAACTTATTTTTTGACACTGAGCCCAATAATTTTTCAAAATTCTTGAGTCAATATTTATTTTTTAAAAAATATATAAAGCAAAACATTTATGTTTGAATTCATCAACAAATTACTGTACACAAACCAGTCATTGGCAGATTTTTGTCACTTTTACTGGAACTCTAAAGATCCATAATAAGGTAAACCATTCAAAATTGACCAAGTAAGGCAGGCGTTTATCTTACAAATATGTTTACATTGAGTTTAACACATATCACAATAAAATGTTCACACTGACAGTAACTGAAAATAATCCCATTCTTTCGCATTCTACTGCATGTTCATCTCTTGTTATCTTTCAAATCAATATATATATCAAAACATGTGCACCAAATTGCAAGAAGAAAAATAATCTTAAAACATTCTAAGTGCATAAACCATTTTAAGTACATAAACCATAATATGTATCATCTTAAGATGATATATATTATCAAATGGAAGCTGTAAAAAACTTAAGTGATTTCTGAACATCTTTTTGCATTGATTTATTTATCCACCATCATTTTTTTTCAATATTAAATCACATAAAAAATGACCCCCCTAAAAAGTGTCCTGTTTTCTCTAAACTACCCAATTAATAAACTAAAAGATCACTGGTAATTAAATGTTTGAAACCTCAAGTATAAAAATATTCAAAATGAGAAACTGTAAAGGGCTCAGACTCAGTAGATGGAAATTAAAAGGTCAATGATGATTGATTGTCAAGGATGCTGCATCAGCACACCAATTCCTAGAGCATGTTCTAAACTTGCATATCTGTAAACTGGTCTAGCATTTAGGCCCAAAATTTTGTCAACTTCAGTTCAAAATAAGCCCAGGCTTTACAAAAAACTTGAGTCAGTTCCCTGGCTTAGTTGACTAGGATTTCCAAGAGAGTGCACTGTTCCTGATAGGGTAAGATATGCCCATGTGACCATGTTACCTTGGTAATTAAGTTCTTAGCCAGGAAACCTGACAATTTTCTTTTTTTTGTGTGTGTGAAACCAGGGCCCAGTGAAACTGAAATACAGACAGCAGAGGCCAGAAACATTGAC
The DNA here is from genome assembly GCF_001039355.2 of Lingula anatina. The sequence goes on from NW_019775595.1 coordinate 262,809, forward strand.
CGTGTTTTGCATGTTGTAAAACAAGTGCAATATTTCACTTAATTGGACTGGATAAGTGCTGNCTTGCATATCTGTAAACTGGTCCAGCATTTAGGCCTAAAATTTTGTCAACTTCAGTTCAAAATAAGCCCAGGCTTTACAAAAAACTTGAGTCAGTTCCCTGGCTTAGTTGACTAGGATTTCCAAGAGAGTGCACTGTTCCTGATAGGGTAAGATATGCCCATGTGACCATGTTACCTTGGTAATTAAGTTTTTAGCCAGGAAACCTGACAATTTTCTTTTTTTTGTGTGTGTGAAACCAGGGCCCAGTGAAACTGAAATACAGACAACAGAGATCAGAAACATTGACCGTGTTTTGCATGTTGTAAAACAAGTGCAATATTTCACTTAATTGGACTTGATAAGTGCTGATTTGTCTTGGGTAAAAACAGACAAAAACTTTAGACCAATCTCTAAGTCCTTTCTTGAAACAAGCCCTTGTTCTTGTAGGCTTGGACAAATATGAATAAAATAAATAAAACACAATACATAAAATATATAGCCCTAACTTTTAGACACGGATGTCTGATCTCCCCTCAAGACCAGGTAAGTGTCTGTCATTCCTGAGTGAAAAAAAACAAAACACATAATGGAGAACTACAATCAAGCACCCATGCTAAGAAGTTGGGATAAACAATGTTGGAAAAATCAATCGATGCAATTTGTGGCATAAAAGTGAAATTTAACAGATGGATACAGAAGTGCACAAGGGTAGAGAATTCCTTCCCAAATATGCAAAATTTTACAGATAAATAAGCATTGTCTACAGCATAAATTTTCTAGGCAATTTTTCCCAGCTTTTGCAAGCACTCTAGCAAATAAAAGGAAATGTCTACCCTGTTGTACATAAAACAATGAAGGGGGTACATAAAACCAAGCACGGACTCACCAAGACTCTCGTCTGAGAGGTCGCTCATGGAGGGAACCTTCTGCATGGTACCGAAGGAGCCTGGAACGCAGCAGTCATCGTTCTCTGGGGGCAGCATGCTGTTCAGGCGCTCTATCTCCTTGCCAAGTTCTCCATCATAGGTCTGAAATAAAATGAGAAACTTGGTTGAAATATTCCAAGATTTGGGCAGAAAAGTTCCAAAAAAAGATGAACCATATCAAGCTTAAAATGTGTAAATCATATATGGCAGGACATAGGATGAATAAATCAAACTTAATAAATTTATAAACATCAATAATATGCAACACAACCATTGGAGAATTCCAAATGTTTCCTTCACTCCTTACAAAGTAAACTTTAAATGGTTAGCTTTGAAATAAAAAAGTGACAAATAGAAACTTGGTCAAGAGAAGCGTCAGTCTTTAGTTTATTATAGGTGATAATATCAGCGCTGTCAAGGTCTACTTAAACACTGTTTACTGTAAGACAAGTCAACAGAAATAAATGCTTTTCCAGTGGATCAAAGTTACTCACTACTAGAAATATCAATAGAAACAATGCTAACAGCAGAAGTTCAGATATCTTGTATAAGTATGCCTCTGCACAACTTTCTCTGATTATATTCATTTTCATCATTTCTACATTTCCACACAAATTGCCTAAAGTCGTATCAAATATCCAGTTCAACAAAAAAAGGAGATTAATTTTTTCAACCTTTCACAAAACAAGACTCCAGCCAACAACATTAATTGGTTTAAAGAAACACAGTCAGTACAACATCCGAATGAATAAACTTTCTTTTGATTTCTACCCTACAATAAAGTTCTGTCGGTCAAGTTTAATTTGCTCTTTGTCAACTAAAAACAAGACATTCCACCAATGATGGATCTACTAACAACAGCCTGCCTTCATGAATAGTTTATGAGTTAAGCTAATAAAAGAAATATTATAGATCACATATCAACAGTGCTAAAATGTCATGGATCCTGATTTCAATGACAAAACTAAAGGCAGTGGCTTCAAACCATAACGTCAAAGGTGATTAACCTTTTCCACCTACAAAATACCTAAGAATACACATTGGCTCTGGCTTATTTCAATGCGTATATTTTTGTAAATTTCATTTGTTAGGAAAAGTTCCAATAAAATGAGAAAAATGCAGGTTTACCAGGCTCATATTCCATTTTTTTTTTTTTTTATTGACAACAATTCGCAACATAAATTCTACCTTCTGGGACAATTTTTTATGAAATAACACAAACAAAGAACATTAGGACAAAAACCCTTGTGTGGACAGTGAAAAATATCTCTTGGAACTAACAAAAATCTTTATGAAGTCGCAAGCCAGTAAACAACAGCAGGACAGAAACTTCTACACAGAGAGCAGACAACATCTATAAACACCCATCACGCCAGACATGGCCCACTTTCACAACGGTGGACTAACATATCTGCGGATCAAATATGGCGTAATCCCTGCAGGGAATCTATTCAGGGTCTATTAAAGGATTATACCGCAGGCTTTTAAGTGGGACGCCATATTTGATCTTTAGACCTGTTGGTCTGCTGCTGTTAATATGGCTACGTATATACATTTTACACAGGGTACTAGCAAAAGACTTGTTTACACTGTTCAGACTACAGTTCAGCCAGGCTTGATGAATTGTGTGTCAAGTATAGGAAAATCGAACCAACATTACTGCAGGGAAGTCTTCACAGCAAAACATAAAAACATGACCTTGATCGCTGGTGTCAAAGTAAGAGTAAACATTTTTAATGATAAAGAGAAGCTGAAATGGTAATACAATATTGGAGCAATGAAACACAGGTATACATGAAAAATTGATTATTACTGGTTTACCCACCTCTCAGCAAACTTTGGCTACATGGAAGTTTTTTGTTTTTCATCAAGGAACAAACAGCAGCAACACAAAAGCAGTAAAAGCTGGTGTAATTCTATACTAGTATCTGTTTTGATTCTACAATTGTACTGACAGTTTGTAAGCATGAAAAAAACATCTCTTCAAAAAAAAAAAAATTCTGACTTTGGAGTAGAACCTAGGAAATATATTTTTCCATTTCCTATAAACTTTAGATACATTTGACAGAGAAAAAGAGTAAAAAACCTTGCTTCACATCATGTCACTGCCCCATGTAACATCAAATGATACAACAGTTCTATTTGATATCATACAGTCTATTTGCTGTGAGCTATTAACATCAACAGATTATAAACTCACTGGATTAAATTACAAACCACCACAGGGAAAAACGGAGAATGAAAATCATTTTCACAGGGACAACATGCAAGCTGAAACAGCCCATAGTTATGACTCATTTTTATTCAGGCATAGATGCCATCTTTTCTCAATGATATGACACCGATTTACATTGATCAATGACAACACACATATGCCAAATGTCGAAGACCCCATTCCCATAGATAACATCAGTCTACATGGATCGTCCCAACTCTGGGGGGACTCGCTAAATCCACTCAGCTTGAATGAATGACACGCCTCCTCGTTTCCAACGCACTTACTTGACATAGCCAATTTCATCAACTTTCCCCTAAAAAGTTGGAAGAGAGCAAGCGTTAAACTTGTCACAGGGAGTTAAGTCCCCCTATACAACGTAATAACATGGTAGAGCCTCGTTAAGCTATGACAATGACAACACTCAATGTGGAAAGGCGCTAGAAGCAGACAGAGCTGCCCGCAGAAAGATGCTAACCACACAGACACAAAAAAAGATTCAGATATCACTTCAAATGGTAAGGATACGGTATTGGCTCGATCTTTTCAATGGGCAAAAATTATCAAACTTTCAGATACATCATTTTAAAATCATAAAAATAATATTTTTGTATAGCATTTGTGTTGTTTTTAATGCATAGAATAGAACTACAAGGTAGTCTGCTTTTCAATTTTGTTCAACCACTTGATAGGAATGCTGTTATTTCAAGAAATTATGACTTAAAAATACAGTATCTGTAAAATCTATAATTTTCCCCCATTGAAAAGATCCGAGTTATTACTGTATATCTGAGTGCAGCACCCACTTATCTCAATACAGACCACAGAAATTACGCCATGTTTTAAAATTCTACAATCCCTCTGACACGGGGGTGGTATGCAGCCGGGGTTGAGGAGAAGGTTACTCCACATTTTTCAACCACAACAATCATAGATAATTCTTCATATATGTTTGACCTGGAGAATTGCTCGAATTCAAAATCAAAAGAGACATGAATTTTACCCCCCCCCCCCCCCCAGCCCCCCAAACTCTCTCTCTTTCTGACGAGGACAAGCTACCTTGCAGCTTACCACACTTAATTAACTCAAAAAACATGTTTTTATAAACACGCCCCCAGAAGATATGACAGAAAATCCACACAGCTGCTCCAGGCTCCATCGTTCTCACCTCGTTCCAGCCCAGACACCATAACTGTGGAGAATTGCTGATCAATTTAAGAAGCACACACACACCTTTCACAGCTGGGACAATTAGTGGTGATAACAAACCCAGAACATGCAATTGGTTACTTTATACGCTACTACTTGGACCACAATTCTAGAAAATATGCTTTTTCTTTTTATTAGTTTAAACTACTTCATTTTATAATGATAAAAAAGGCAATTCATAAATTTATCTTCAACATGGGCCTCTTATGTTATGCTGTATCCAACTTTGTACATTTTTTTAAAAACTTTAATAAATCACTTTCTTTAAAAAAGAATATGAAATAGAAATTAACATCATATTATATTTTTGTTAATTTTAGGGCAACAGTTCCATCATCTCAAACTCCTTGTTGTGGTGGCTGTGGTGGTGTTTTTGTCTAACTTCTCCCTACTTTGTTATTTATCTTTTCAGCGGCCACACTTGATTTACTTTTTGCAGCATGATGGAAATCACTCGAATCATGAGTTTTAAATCTCCCCTCTCACCTACTTGTTCCCAGTTCCAAGTGAGATTCATGCATGAGCACATATGTTTGATAACAAAAACAACAAAACTTAAATAAAACATTTTAGAAACCGAAATCAATAATCCTCCCTAAAAATACTGAGACACAAGACTTGAAGAGGATCAAATCCATCATTGTGCCTCAGAATAAGTCCATGGAACACAAAAATAAAGCATATTTCAGGAATAAATATCATCAATCTTCCCTAAAAAATACCGAGGCACAAAGGGATCAAGTCCATCGTTGTGCATTCAAATGACTGTGGAACACCAAAATAAAACACATTTCCTCCAATCTGGCAATTGAAGACTTTCATAGGTGATGAAATGTCCTCTTTGCATAAAATGCTGCACTGAGGCACGTGCACAAAATCAGGCACAGAGCTCGTATTCATCATTTTTTTAGACTGAAACTACACCTGAACAAAACCCAACATTTACCAGCAAAAATAATCTTCCCCCGACGTCCGTAAACATGAAAATGAATAAAAATTGCTGACGCATGTCCAAAGTTAAGAGTGGCAATGAGAGAGAGAAAATAATGAATTCATTAAGAAAATAGTGTCTCTGAAGACAGTGAACAACAAGAATATAGATATGCGACATTCACACATAGTGACACACACATGCAGTCCATATTTGGTCACGTATTGAATTTGGACTGTAAAAAGAGGAATGACACAGTGAAACAGCAGTTCCCTTCTGCATTTAGAATGGTTTGAACCACATCATCTCAGTTTTTACACCAGGATGTGTAGTCTAACCTCCTGTTGTCCCCAAAATAAGAATCCAGCCCAATCAGATATAACCAATGTTTCAGTGGAATTATATTGAGAGAGGATTGCAATCAAGACATTGGTTCTTACAGCAGAGACCAAGCAGTATTTGATACAACCGTCCTGACCCTGATTCAGTCTTACTGCTCTCGACTAGCAGCTCAAGAGAAGAGTCAACAGATATTATCTTATCGCTCTATTTGCCATGAGCGAGCGCAGTCGCAGTTGCAGAGCGGAGCAGGCCTGAAAGCAATTCTCAAAACCAACGTCATTCTTCAAAGTAGTTGGCACACACAATTAAATCCTGTTGTGATTTCATCTGAACCTTTTTGGTTTATTTGCTTTCTACCCTACCCCGGCTGGACCCGATTACTGTGGGGATTTTTCTTCAGGTGTAAACATTTGATCTTATCATACGTCATAGGATAACTTTGGGAATCTAATTCTAACATCAAATGGTGGCTTGTTGACTTGTATAATTTGCTGTCAAACGCTTTCCATACACACCTAACGGTCAACATCCCACTTGAACTGTGAATAACACAGGTGCTAGTTATTGGAACAAAATACTCCATGAAAATGGATCTTAACCTCTTTCTTGTACTTCTAAAAATATACTCCATCTCATTCACTCAAAACACTTCCTTGAAACATTTTTTATTGATAAAAATGCAAATGGCATGAAAAGCTGCATCATTAGGTTTCAAGTACATGTACAAGTATGCATATTTGCCAAATCAACACCGAACCATTTTCACATTTTAATGTCCCTTACATTGACATTGTGATATCATTTACATAAATTATTAAGGAGTTTTACTTGTGGTAAATATGAACTTTACATTCTCAATTTCTCAAGAGACCACCAGTCAGACAAAAACCAAGATTTTCTAGAAGATATAGCGTGTTGTCACCTTTGAAGCTGTCAAAAATGGACAGACATTCAAAATATACCCAGCTACAAAGTTTAGGCCTTGAACACCCAGAAAAGAATATAAATTTCATGTGTTAGTGTCGCACCGCCATTTAATGTACCGGTATTCGCTACAAGATCCTTGAATGAAGCATGAGAAAGGGTGGCCGAATTAACATCAAAGAGATGTTACATCACCTGACAGACACTGCAAACCTGACGCCCTTTCCTGCCCCTGCCCACACAATGACACACTTTTCTTACCCCATCGACCTAAATCACACAATATCATGGGACAAACCATTAGGACAGGACAGAGTATCATATCCGGTCATTTTCAGTTGCAACATCATTTTAACAATGTCAAAATGACATGCACAGGACCTTTACTTTCTAGACAACGAAACGCTCCACATCTCAGAGTTGAAAATATTCAAAATGGCACTTTACCTATCTGAGATTATTTCATTTGCTAACTTCAGAGCTTTACCTTCATGCACTTGTTGTATGTTTGATTTTAATGAAGGTCTGTGTCTAGATTAATTAACTGCATTAGGTTTGTACAGGATTTCTAGGAAATTGGCCTTGTAATACATCAAAACTGGACTTACGGTAATCTAAAAAATCGCCTTATTGTACTGAGATGTAGGGTAATAATGCACGAAAGACTATTTCTTAGCTGTTTCTTTAATTCCACATTCAAAATGTGGACAGAAACTAAAGAAATAATAATTACAAAGCTGAGATATAGAACACATTACCTTCAGTAAACTTATCAAAGAAAGACTACAGGCCATTTCCGACTATAATGACGTGTTGGAATGATACTGATCAATGATAAAATGCAAATGATCAGTGTATATTCATATTACTAATTATCTCATCAATTAACTAATTACCTTGATCAGATAACCCCTGTAATTCATCTGACCTTATGGTCTTATGGTTCAGCGGCGTAATTTAAGCTTTTTTTTAAATCAAACATCATTAACTGAGTCTCACTTCTTATATTAATGACAGGTCACTTGTATCAATTATTCTTCATCAAACTTTCGAATTGGAAATTTATCTCAGTAGATGATGGCAGCCCCCCCCCCAGCCTCCATCCCTAGTAAAACATCCCATCTCCCTTTCCGCCACTTTGTTTTGTACTGTATGTTTCTAGCACAGTGTTAAGTAGAGCAAGCATAAGGTAAAACCAGTCGGATCCAGTACACTGGCTAGACAAGCAAATTAAGATAAAAAGTAGCAGCCTGCTGGCTTTGTCTTCAGACCAGTCTTGAGAGGGAAGAAAATTAAATTTTGAGCAGTGGCATGGTAATTTTCAACGAGAACAGGCTTTCTAGGCAATGTCTCAAAGTAACACAAATATTTACCACTTTCCAGGATGTGTCTGAGTTACTAACAGTGGTGAGAAATGACATAATACTTGAAAATTTGGAGCAACAGGATACGGCTGCCGATTGACATTACAACCTATGAGAAAAACAGGATGAAAATTAGGGAGAATTCTCTCTTTTTTAAATTAGTATCAAATTCCCCACTACAATTATGATCCGGTCTTTAATATTCTTCACTTATCAACCCAGGCAAACACACCATTTCCCAGGTTCTTTTTTGTAAACATGCAATTTTTCTCCAGCCACCATATTTTCCAGGCAATAACATGATCCCTTTAGACATTTTAGCTTACGATTGAAAATTCACTCCAACCCAAAAATTAGCTCATTACAGATATACCAGTGCCTTGACGAGACAGCCCAACCCAAGATTGTGGCTTTGTGTTTAAAAATAGCCACAACCACAAAAACCACAGGACAAAAAAATATGACCAAATAATAATTAAAACATCTAGTGGCAATGGCTGAAGTTTTTCCAATTTAAAAAGATATCAAATATGTCAGTAAAGTTTTGGCTTTTTCTTGCTTTTGCTGCTTTAAGTTGTACAAAGTTGAATTTTTGTGTTGAGCTAAACATGCTCAGTTAATGATAAGGGTTATACAGAGTTAACACTATTCAACCAGTCTGGAAATGCCACTTCCAAATCTTGCCATGCCAGTCCATTTTATGAAATGAACCAAAGGTTCTGTGCAAAAAAGCCAAGTTTTCCTAGATTTCAAACAGACTCCATTTCTCATTACACTTTACTCCGCCAAATTATATCGGGTAAAATTTGCAAACTTCCAAGTTGGGTCTTAAAATTAAGACCAATTTTCACCCTAAAGCTCTTTTGTTAAACAAGTCCCTGAACTCAACATGTCTTACCAACAAATAGCCCAACTTCAATCTTTTACCTTGCAACTAATGCTAATTACTTTCTGCTACTGATTCTCGATTAGCACAATTTCTCACTTTACAATTGTGTGAAATGATGCAGATCGACTCTGGCTGGGGCACATTCATTAAGATCCTTACTTCCCAGCTTTTCAGTCTGCTCTTGATGTGGGATTTTCTCAGAAAGACTTGACATCTTCCTATATGAAGAAGTCTTTCTAGGAAATAATTTTTATACCTTTTGGCCTCAAACTGCCAAATATAAATTTCAGTTTCCTGAAAATACAGGAAACTTGGTCTTTGATGGTTTATCATTAACCTCACTAATCAGCAATACTAGTTATCATTAATAAAATGCTGTTTGCAGGAGTTCTGAGTTAAGGTGATTTCAGATTTCTGCCTGGGGGTGTTATTACAAAATAATTAGTTATCAACTCTTACTTGTGTGCATCACTAAATAAACCTGTGAATAAAAATTTTCACCTCCTGAAGGAAACTACGTAAAGAAACGTCATGACTAAGAAAAAATTTTCCTGAACCTAAGACTAGTAATGTTTTTTCATACACACATTCCTGGTTAAAAAACAGACTCCAGTACAGTCTACCATATAAAGTAAGATCCGAACTCACCTGTACATTGCCACTACCCATTTCACCCTTTTCATGCAGGCATGTATTACACAGAAGTCTACATAACCAGTTGCTCTAATTTGGAACCTGTACTTGTTGCTGTCTATGACTGACTTTAGCTGTGACAGAACAGCTCTCTATAACAACATATATCACCCCATACATGGCTTCTTTGTATTCCATTATCATATGTGACACCTCACCCCCCCCCCCCCCACCCCCGTTGTACTATATTGGTTCACAGCCAGATGTAACTGGCAACTGAAATTAAAATTTTCTATCTTTACCTAAGAAGACTACATTTTATACCTGGTAAACAGAAAAGTAATTTCATTATTCCAGCTTGATTTTATATTTCATTTCAAGTGGCTTTTGGATGTCTGTGGCTGTCTTAAAACACTTTGCTGAGAGAGAGAGAGAGAGAGAGAGAGAGAGAGAGAGAGAGAGTGTGTTCCCATAAATTATTCAAGGGGGAATCCCAGCCAATTAACCCAATTTCATTGAAAGCATTTTAGTGAAACGATCCAAAGAGTTAAATTGATCCAGCTAGTATGATTGGTTTATGAGAACACAGTCAGAGAGAGAGAGAGAGAGAGAGAGAGAGAGAGAGAGAGAGAGAGAGAGAGAGAGAGAGAGAGAGAGGGGGTTTCACAGATGTATAGACACATACTAATTGCCTCTTCAGTGACTAAACAGTCCAGATCAGTTAAATGGTGCCACCCGCATATATGAAGGTCTTTGATAATGCGTCTGTGACATATCACTTTGTTCACAGGTCCTGGTGACATTTATATATAGATATATTCACACAGAATGACGTTGACCAGCAGAATCAAATGCAACTGTAAAGCACTGCCATCTTAGGAAGAGCATGTAACAAGCATGCTCATAGTTGTTTTTCAATCTGCCAATCTTTCCTATAGGCCATACCTGTGAGTAGAAAGCTCGATTCTAATTTTCACCAGGAAAAATTGTGAATTCATAAATGCCCTATGGTTTAAAGGTGAATAACTGTCACATTTCCAACATATGTTCCGATAATAACCAAATCATTATGCTAACTGCCAGATAAAAGATCAAAAGTAAATATTGACAAAGATGCACCTATCCCATTTAGCCTTCACTTTAATAAGTGACACTAATGTCAGTGTGAGATAAAGATAGAGATGTCCAATTTCTGTCCTTTTTGACCATAACCCTGGGCACATAATTGTTACCATTGCGATAATACAATATGATAATACAAACAATGCCTTCAAGAAAAAAATGCCTGTCTTATGTACCTTTTTAAAAGCATAAGACCAGTCACTCATTAAATTACACAAAATATATATATTAACTTTAACCTTAACCTTAACCACACAACTTTATCCACAATTATCAATTGTAGTTTTATTAAGACAGAAAGTAAGTTAAGTAACACAAACAGACAATAAGCTTTTCACAAAGAAGATGAAATGGACTTATCAAAGACAATCTTCAAAGATTGATTATAACCCAAGGTAAGAGACTGATAGGTCACATATGTGATTTATGATTTTACATAGGAAGGTGAATACACTGCTGACGTAAAATAGTCATTTTTATCTTTTTAATATACAAAATACTACTTATATATAATTACCATGTCTGGGTCTGTTTCGTCATAACTTAATAAAATAGTTTCAAAATTACTAAACTGTTGAAATTCCCTTCACCCTATTTCCTTACAGATTTTTTACTAAACATTTAGACACATATCATATTCTAGCTCAGATAATTCTGTCACTGTTACTAATAGTCACAAACCATTCTTCTTTAGAAAGAAAGAAAGACAACGAAAGCAAATGCAACTAAGATAAATCTATTTTTAAAATATGAACCAAGCAGGGTGACTGTATTTCCTCGATGTCTATTTCTAAAATCCCCAAGAGAGCAAGGCACTCAAGAAACATATAAGAGACATACGAAAGGGTCTGCGGCGCGATCGTCATCTCAAACCAAACATGAACAATTCTCGTTTCTTCTCAATGAAAACGGTGCATGACCCGAAACAATGATGAAAATGTATGAATGAACCCGAGACCGAAACTAGGTCACGTAATCTGACTAGAAAGGACTCACCTTGCTGATCCGCTTCGGTTTTGTGCTCATATTCGGCTTTCTGTCTTGGTAAAAACAATCGTTGGATTCACCTCCATAATCTCCATAAAATTCAAGGTCCATTTTGGTTGGATTTACGACCTATAAACGAGAAACAATTTTGGTTCAGGTGAAATGCGTGACCTGAATCAGAGATGCTGTATCGCAATTCTGCTAGCCACAATATCCGCCATGTTGAATATGTGAAAATATACCCCAACGTTATAAAGCGTCCAAATCATGTTTGATTCTACTAGAAACACACTAAATTGTGCATCAACATGAAGCTGGGAGATTTTTCTTACCGTTTTGGCAACTCAGCTATCTGTAGTGTAACTCTATCTCGCTCTCCGGGAGAAATAATATGACGCAATTTCGCGACAGCACCGTGCTACGCTCTCGCGGGCACTTGTTGCAGTCTTCGAACGGGATTTGTAGCGCTCTCCAGCTTTCTCTACTCTGCAAGCAAAAATTTAGGGCTTTAGTCTTTCTAGCACAACTAAACAAGCTATATTCTCAAAATTCGTGCGACAAAATCTCGAGAACTTGACGCTAAATACACTTACGTTTACACCGCAGCCTTCGTCCCAGGTTTGATTCACAAATCCAGCAGCGATAAGAGAATGTTTATTGATTTCGCAGACTTCTCCCTGATTGGATAGTTTTGTTTACGGGTCATAAGGGGGCGGAGCTAGACGGCAAAGAAGCTTATGCTGATGGCGGTGTTTCAGTGCCTTTTTAGGCAAGTTTATCATTTTGTAAAAAACATTTTTAAGTGTGGCTAATGCCTGTGACTTTCTACAAAGTCTGTACAGTGGGATTCTTCTGTGCATATCATCTATAGCTTGACCCATATTCAAAGCAAGAAAGTCAATCAATCAAATTTTGACAGGTCTCATGAATGAGATCAAGGTGCCCGTGACGTCGGTTTGTCCCATATTTGGATATGACCAACTTTTGACCAATGACTTCTCGCCGTTCTGGCCCCAGTTTGAATAACGAAAATGGAAGGATGGATTACATTAGAATCCATATTGGACAAGTAAAACGAACTTGCTATTCAATGAAGTAAAAATTACACAACGAGAAAAGAATATTATTTCACGCTTATTGACGTGTATACCCTTTTCACGCTTCAGCTAGCACAAACGCTTTTCTTCTTACAAGTGTAAAGTTAATCTAAATCTTGACGACTTATAAGGCCAGTTTTATTCCAATAAAATAGAAAAATGTTTGTGCTAAGTGTACTAAGACAAGGAACGCGGATTACTGGAATGAAATAAATTATAAAATATATTTTGATTGCACGTTTGACACTTTCCCCCCCTCTGTCTAGTGTCAACTTCACTCGTTTATTCACTCACAGGGCCTTGTGCCAACACATTATCCAGATCAATTTTAAATTCCATTTGTTGATCCAACAGCTATTTATTACCATCTTTCAACACTAACAGTAGTTTAAAAGGTACCCCTCCTCCCTAAATAAAAAACGACAGAACAACCAAAATGAGACGAAACTAAGAGTTTTTTTTTAGTCACTCTGCCTTACATATGACATATCCTTCTAGTACTCATTCGCTTCACTAAAAAAAAAACCTTTGGTAACACAAGTGAAACTACGCTAAAAGGTGTTTTCCACGAATTCGCGTGATTTGTTTAACTCACAGTATGGTTGTAATCAATTGAAAGAGCAAAAATGTTGAATAGGAAGACGTAAAGTCAAAGATTATACATCCCCTCGAAGCTGAATAATCTATATTATAATAGCAGATCACCCGAAGTCTCCGTTTCACGTTTTTTTCTCCCAAACTACAACGATCTGTTGACAACTGACAGGTGTTAGCAATACCTTTGGCCAGTGGGAAGATGGTGATCGTAGTTTGAATTTGATTATAATTGTTAAAAGTATATTTTGTAGGCATATTCCTTCAGCAATTTCCGTAAAGCTTCGACATATGTGACGGGTATTTTTACTGTCAATAACGCGGCGGAGTAGGTACGATTTACACTCAGTCCCGCGTCCTTTTCTTTTCTTTTCTTTTTTTTTTTAAATTTTTGTTAGTATTTAGAATATAGTATATAAAAAGATTCTAAAAATCGTGTATACTAATCTCTAATCATGGTTCAATTATTGATGTGACGGGTATCAGCTAGTAAATTGACAACATGTAAAATGCTGACCAAGTTTGTGGGTGTAAATTTAAAGAAGTCATTAATTATTTATGTCATTTTCTGGAAGCAACGCATATTCATAATGAGGGCGTCTCAATAGTCCGAAGGTTCATTGGTCCGAACGTTCATTGGTCCGAAAAGTGGTAACATTTTCATCGATTTTTTAATCAAGGGTTCATTGGTCCGAAGGTTCTATAGTGAATATTCGGACCAATGAACCTTCGGACATTGAACCTTCGGACTATTGCTACGGCATTCATAATTCATTGACCAGTATAATAATCAATCAGTGATATAAATGCAATAAATAATTGATTGGCGATGATTGACGATTTGATTTTGAGAGGACACTTGGAAGATTAAAAAAGAAAAATAAAATAAAAGAGCAGCGGAGAATGATATGATGTGAAAATACGCTGAATTGAAACATGAATACATATAATCCAGAAAACACATAGATATATAAATCTTAACAGCGGAAAAGAATAAGGCAGTTTAATTTTCCAAGCTATGAAGTGTGCATTGGCAAGTTATTATCAAGGGGTACAGAAGGGGGCAAGGGGGGAGGCACAGGCACATAACTTTTGACGCTTCTCACGACACGCCGGCTTAAAATCACGAACCTGGTACATCGAACCCCTTCCTTTATCCCTCCCCCTTTCTTGAATCCGCCCGAGTTGTGTATGTTTGGACGGAGGAATGCAGAGTTTCCGATTT
>NW_019775595.1:277324-302722 GCF_001039355.2 Lingula anatina
AGGGGGCAAGTGGGGGGGGGGGGGGAGGCACAGGCACATAACTTTTGACGCTTCTCACGAAACGCCGGCTTAAAATCACGAACCTGGTAGATCGAACCCCTTCCTTTATCCCTCCCCCTTTCTTGAATCCGCCCGAGTTGTGTATGTTTGGACGGAGGAATGCAGAGTTTCCGATTTATAAGATTATTGGGCGCTGTGTGCAAAAAATAAGTGCGAAACATGCTGGATCCTTGCCGACTGTAAGCTAACAACACCTTTTACATAATGTATACAAGGTACATAAGATCAATTGGTAAATGTTCTCAAACAAGAAGCTATACACACCACACGAACTTGCGTTTTTAAGCCTTTATCTCCAGTCTGTACGTGTTAGTTTAATATATTGCGCAGTCCCAAGTTAACCATCCTCTATTGATAATAAGGGTGCATTCACCCTGGAGAGCGACATTTACGATAAGGAGGCGTTCCTTTCAGCAGGTGAAATTTAAGGGTAAAAAAGGGTAACTCTCTCTCTCTCTCTCTCTCTCTCTCTCTGTATGTCTTCCTCTCTCTCTCTCTCTCTCTCTCTCTCTCTCTCTCAAAGCATTAGAAAAGCAACTGATGATAGTGCCATGTGTCTTCTATAATACATGAACTTTCGTATTGTTCCTAATTCCTTCCCAATCCCGTGCGTAATAATTACCGGGAAAAGCTCATATTTTTCAATTTATAAATGGCTTCAATTTACAAGACAACTATTGTTAAATGAAATTAACACGAGATGTGAAATTAGGAAAAGATATCATTATCAATGCCATATATAGCTACAGCATGTAACCTGCGTGATATTGAAAAGCGGTTGCTCAGTGCCGGTGTGACAGGAAAGGTAGTCCACTAGGAACCAAAGTCCGTTCCCCATTTCTTTGTTCAGGTGTCATTTGTCCCATATACTTACTCCAATTCTCCGACTAGCCTGTACTAATTATGTGTGAGACTGGACTTCCATTCCCCGGGCTACCATTCCAACCACACCTTAGTAAAAACATCAATGTGCTACAACAAGTATGATTGCGTCAGTTGCGACAAGCGCAATCAAGGGGACTCCTCGCGGTTCGAATTATAGCAGGGATCCTATTTTACAAAATAACTTTAGCCCGAATACTGATCCGAATTATCAGACCAAATTGTTTGTGTTCCGTTTGCATATTCTAGTAATTATTCAAATCTTGAATATCTACACGATCTACACGTCATCTCTGCACATTTTCAAACTTTTCATACTTTATAAGGTGGTTAAAAACATTATAAGACTACATTTTGCAAAATACTCTTTCTGGTTTCTTTTATATAAAATGCTTATCTAAATATCAGTGCAATAAAATATATTTGGGGCTCAAAACTCCGTTGTTTGATGTTCTATTCACCACCTCACTGGATGGCCAAACGTTTATCGTGAATTTAAATGCTTTTTAAATTAGTGTGAGATAGTTATCGTTAGTCCCTAACTAATTAAGGCTCATCAAAATTGGTCTGGTAGACGACAAGGGTGTGAACTACAACATTTCATATCAAGGCATCGTTTGGTCTTACATTTATGTTTGGGAGACTGGACCTTATTGCATGTTCTATCAAACAAAGGCATTATTTCGCTTTTTTACTGATAAAATCAGAAGTAATTGCCTTTCAAGACTTCTTTGTTCCGAGTTGTAACACTTATTGTTGTGATTAAATAGACTTTAAGTCTTTAAAATTAACATTGTTTTCGTTTTCTTTTTAATTCATTTTTCTTTTTGAGGTTTACAAAACCATCCAAAGGTTTTTTTCACCGTGCTCTCTGCCGACATTACCTAAAACTTTTTTGTTTTGGTTTAGTTTAATTTGTTTTATCAATACACTAATGTTTTTCTCACTTTCTTGATCTAATTTACAAGTACACTGAACAGCCCCCATTTTAAAATCAGAGTTGACTTTCTAGTTCAATATACGCAAGATATTTGCAATATCCTGTTAGAATATTCACCACTCCAACTACTCACTTTTATTCTTGTGATACCAGGACTAATTCACTAATTAATGGTATGAAATTAGCCGAGGTGCCTGTATTAGAAACTTCACCGCCAAAAAGCAATCACAACTACCACATCTAATCTTATCCAGTTCCTATATATAACATCTGCCCCAGCACACTGCTTTCCATGCATTGACCTAGAAACATTAGTTGCCCTCATTGTTTTAGCTTATCGAGCTTAGCTTGTGATACTGAATCACGTGAAGGTTGCTTAAAGTCCACGGCAGCGCTTGCAACTGAGACATGTAACCTAGATTACTCTATGGCTTTAAGTGTGAAAAGAACTGCGTTTTGCTTTTTTTATTCCTGGACGCTCTGACCCAACTTCATTTTTGTCCATTTTGAGACGGAATTGGAGGAACTTCGGTGTTGACAGTTTTTCCCAGGAGCCGACTGTTTATGAAAGAAAAGGAAATTTCCATTTGCAAGGTCAATGTTTACTGCTATTATACTAGGCAACACGAGGTAGATCAAACCTCCGAATAGCAATGTATTATTGTAATGCTTCCATTAGTGAGACTGATCTGTCCTAATCTTGTTTGTTTGATAGGTTTCACTCCAAGCTGTCTTTCTGTATCACTACAAAAGTATAGATATTCTCAACCTAAGTGTCATCATAGTACGTACATTTATGTTGTATGAATATCTGTGCATCTACTGGTGGTCCTATGCAGTACATTAATGCATGCTCTTCATAAGATATATCCTTTAGATCGAAGGCTCGATACTTAACTGATAATTTCATGGTCTGTCTAGGAAGACCTGGGCATGAATTTTAGAGAATTTAGATTTAATTCTTGCTGTATTTCTGGATTATTGACAAGAATTTTTGGTTTGCATGTAGAATATAGTAGAGAATGTCTTTCAAGTTGAGAAGTGATGAGCCCAAATTTCGGAATGTCATAAATTCAGTTATATGTGGCATGCACAATACATGAAAAACGGTCCGATTTTACCAGCCTGACAGATATGATTGATCACTTTGTATAACTATTTTCTTGCAGGGTTTGATCTTATCAGTGGACGGCGAGAGTGAAACAAGAACGTGATATGGATATGACATCTGTACCTGTATGTTCTAACAGACCTTCCAAGTGCACATGGACTATTCTTTTCATATGATGACAATAGAAGCGATTTCAAATCACTTTCAGACCCATCCTTGTTACCTGGATCCGTAACGGCTTTACCGTAGTTGCTACCCCAGGGCCTTACCCAAATAAACTATAGCAATAAAGACAAAATGTTTCCATAATGGCGCTTGCTGTTCCACTTCTCTTTTTGCTGGTGGGATTTTTCACGGTGGTTGAATCCGAAGTAAGTGTATTAACAACGATTTCAAAATCAAAGAGGACGTTAAACAGAGCAATCTCAGTTATGTCAGTTATGTTGCATAGTTGCTATGAAACCGAGACGTGTATATTTTTTTATTTGTCGGTAACCTTGTTAACTTTCTTTCCAATGTACAAACAATCCGTTGCCTTCGTGGGTTCATGTCTTGGGCACTATGACGTTCTTTGATTCTGTAATATTTTATACCACTACTTGAAGCGGTTAGGCTGTTGTTACACAGAAACTTTTGCAATGTCCTGAAATATAGTCTAAATGGTTTCTGATTTAGAAAACTGGCCTACGCCAAAAATCAATTTAGTTCATCGTTCATAATTGAACTACAAAATCTACTTTTTTTGTTTAAAGATAGATAAATATGGTGTGTTATTGATAGCATTTATAGATTGAAACTTCCGTATTTGCTTTAATGTTGTAAAGTGTAGGATTTTCTTGCGAAAATAAACTTGCTTAACGGATTTTCCTGTATTTTTCGCCAAAAAAGTAAGCTTTAAATCTTTCCTCACATTCACCATAACTCTGTTAGAATCTTGAAAAAATTGGTAATATCTAACCCATAACGTTTTTCAAATATCGCAATTTCATTCCAACACAACAGTTCTCACACAGACTTCCTTGTCCGAATTTAATGGATGGCGAGGCTCGTAAGGAGGGTGTAGTATGAATTTTTTGTGATATAAATATATGGCATTTAACTTTAAGATGCAGTATGATCGAATTGCTTGTCCTGAGATAAGTTCAACAAGAAGTATAATATTATGTACTAATTATATGTGTCTGAAATCCTGCACTTCGTCACAAGTTGTTTATTATTGCTACTACATAATTTCAGAATCACACGGTCTGCAATGTAGCGTTTGCGGCGTGGAAAGCGGTACCCCTGGCTGTGTGTAGTAATGCCCCATCCCCTCCCGCTGCGTTCTTCATAGATCATGTGACAGGAACACCGAGTTACGGCGGTGGAGTATGCGTGCGCAGCCACTGGACAAACGCATCAAACCCTAGTGATGTGTACGCCTGCGTGTGCACGGGGTACTCACGGTATGTCCTAGGGCGCATCCGGATTCTGATTGCAAAAGAGAATGGAAGATATTAAGAATGGCTCTTACTATTCTGCTTTAAGATTTTATTTTTTCACCTTAAACCGTAAAAGGGAAGATAAAGAAGATGGAGTTTCTTCCTATCATTAAATTTTTTATTCTAACTTATAATTTTGTTTATTTAATAGTAATTGCATTCATAGCCAAAACATACTTTTAATTTTACTAAAATTTAATTTAAGAGTTCGACACGTAAAGCTATTCCTTAATTATGTGAACATTTTATATTAACTGATTAAACCATCACAATAGGCCCCCAATAATAATAATAATAATAATAATGCAATGCACATTTCAGTGCTCCTATTTAGTGTCATTTTCGTGTTTCATTGCTTACGAGAAACAAGCAACAAGCAACGCTTCAAAAAATAAATAACCATTGCTGTGTTCTGCATGTGTGCTACTGATAATTCACAACATTTTTTTTGCCAGAATCAAAGAAAAAATCCATTGCTCATTTCCAAGTTAACTTGTAACCTGTCTTTTATGGTACATATTCAAGGACTGGGCAAGACGCAGAATATATCTGGGACAATATTCCACCGTGTACCAGAGAAGAGTGTTTTGGTATCGGCAAGGATAATGACACGTGCAAAGAACCCTGTGGAGAGGGGCTGGTATTTGACGACTACGGAAACTGCGTAGAAACATGCTCTGCGCGTGCGCCGTATTTGTACAACAACACGCAATGCACGATCAAATGCCCGAAAAAGAGCTACGTAGATGACGACGATGCTCATAAGTAAGTCTCACAAGTTTCCAAATTGTAAAGGCGCTGCTAAAATTTTTTAAGAAGTAAAAAATTGGAAAAATTATCTTTTCAGAGCAGATCAAACATTCTGTAATGAAAAAATATGCATGCTCCCCAAGGGAATAGTATGTCTTCGTAGAAGTTCCACATCTTACAAATACTTAAAAACTGTTGAATTGTGTATTGAGACTTTACATATTAAAGACCTCATAACCGTTTAAAATTTGGAAAATTGGCAATTTCAGTGTAGAAATCATGTTGTCACGAATTAAAAAAGATACTGGAGGACCTTACACATTCTTATTTCTTTATATTGCGCCAAATGACAGTATGATGCAAGCGTACTTTACGAATTACTTTGAAGGTGTTTTCCGTGTCATCCCGAGTGCAAACTGTGCTTTGGTCCATCTGAGGCTGAGTGCAAAGGGTGCATGCATGTGGAATTTGAAGGGAAGTGCTTACCGAAATGCCCACCCGATGCCCTTACAAACGGAAACATGTGTGTCTACATTTGTCCACACTACAGGCTAGGAAAAATCTGCGTGGACCAATGTCCAATTAACTATTACGTCAACGCGACCAAATATTGCCTTCCCTGTCATATAGAATGTGAGGGCGGATGTACCGGACCAGGCAATGACCAATGCAAAAGCTGCAAACATTTACGAGATGGTTTGAACTGTGTTCATGTCTGTCCTCAAGAACGCCAAGTCGTCTATAATAAACAATGCCTAAAAGAGTGCCCCGGTGTATGGTACCAGGACCATTGCCTTGAACAGTGCCCCAATGCAACTGTATGGGTAGGATTCAACCACTCCTGTGTCCACCAGTGTCCCAAAGAAGCAAGCTTTATCTATAATGACACTTGCGTGTCATCGTGCCCCGTGCTTTCGTTTGGATCACATTGTGTAAATGCGTGTCCTGAGTACGCCAATCTGATATACAATGGAGCATGTATTGCGGTATGTCCAAGAGACCATATCTACGTGAACGATACGCGATGTGTTAGATCATGTGATAAGTTACACTACAAGCACCACTGTGTGGACAAATGCCCCGGGGAGCTCCCAAACTATCAGGGCGCATGCGTCTTGCAGTGCCCAACCAATAACAGTTTAGTTGATCCAGTGACGAAAGCGTGCACGCACGTGTGCTCTCACTTCATCTACAAGGACCAATGTTTATCTACATGTCCTAGGCCACTGTATAAATTCAATCATTCATGTGTAGTCCAGTGTCCAGAATCGACCTTCACTTCGGACAACGACACCGAATGTGTAGAGCAATGCCCATTCTTTCACTATAGGAGGCGCTGCTATACTGAGTGTCCAGATGGGCTGTTTCGAGACAACGTCACATGCACAGACAAGTGCCCGGATATCAGGCGATTCGTCGTGAATGACACGTGCGCGACGTCATGTCCGACTGGAATGGTTATGGTGCCAAATACAACTCGGTGTCTCAGCAGGTGTCCTCAGCATCTTAAATACAGGTAATCACCAGGGAGGGAGGTTACACGTTTGGCCAAAAGTAATAGGTTTTGTTAAAATTGCTTCAGCATTTGTTTTTACTGTTTGATCATGTAAGACTTTTGCAGTCTTGTCCACCGTGAACACCTATTATTCTAGTCTTATGGACACCAAGGCGTTATGTTCTTTCAGGGTGAGTGGCATGTGCCTGTCTTCATGTCCAGAAAACCGGCCTCTTACCCTCGCTTATGGAGGCGTGGCTTGTTTCTCGACTTGCCCCTCCCCTTATCTCCGGATCGGACAGTCAACATTGTGTCAGGATGTCAGCGAGTGCCCAGAAGATTTCCCGTACAAAACAATTTCAAGCGCATGCGTGCAAACGTGTCCCAGCGGCGAATACCCAAATAGCAAAACATACGTGTGCGAGCAGCGACACGTTTTTTCCCTTGTGATGGAAGTTGTTGGCATAATTGCTGTCACTGCGTGGATTTTGTATGGTGCAACTATGGTGGTGGTAAAAACCCGAGCATACAAATCGTGTAAATCTAAAGATAACAAAAAGGTAAGTTGCACTGCGACCCTAGGATCCGATTGGGGCTGTTTTTAAACGGTCGCTCGCAAGTCCTCTAGGGAAAACTTGGACAAATGAAACAATAGTCCAAAAGAAAAACGAGATAAAAGATTTGACATGAAAGATGCCAGACTGCATTAAAAAAAGCTTCGGGACTATTTTAAAAGTATATGTAAATGGCTTTCCCAAGATTGTCTTCCATTCCAGGTCATCGCAGCATTTAACTTCAGTTGACAAGCTTACCAATCATTCATGAATTGAAATTAACACAAAGTTTTGTTGATTTAATATCTGTATATTTCTACGACATGGCATAATATTATGTAATATTCTTGTGAAATCTATAGAATTGCTTGTTGTTCATAGAATTTGTGTTTATGATAATTTGAACAGTGCAATAACAGCTGGGATTAAAAGAGGATAAGTAGTTGGTAATTCAAATTCATGTTAAGTCTATCTCAAAGTTAAACGAGGATAAAGTATATTTATCACGACATATATTTCAGGGTCCAGTTAACCCCAACGAACCAAGAGAAGAAAGAAAACGAACGGCGAGGTCACGTGGTGGTTATTCTGGTCTTCAAAACGAGGCTCCTTTTGTATATACCGACGGCGATAGTGAACAGATACAAAGCAACGCCGCACACATTCAGATGGCAGATTGAGCCTTTCTTTTGCATCCTTTCCCTTAAAGATGCATAAGATGTCAATTGTTGACACAAAAGCCGATCAAATGCCAGCATATAGTTTCAAATAGTATAACTAAGAGAATTACCAAAAGACATTGTTTAATATTACCAGAAAAATGATATTTGAACGGATTTTTCTGCTAGCTTTGTATAAAAATGGGGCAAAAAGTAGGTCAGATAAGTAGGTTAAATTTCTGACCAATAATTTAAAGAAAGGAGCAGTTTAAAGCTCTTTATGGTTGGTTGAGTGATTTATTTAGTTTATCCCTTGGCATGTCGAATTTATTTAAGTCATTTAAGAACTAGTAGAAGTGATTTACTGGGTATACGTGTTACTTGGAATACACGCTCTACCGACGCTCGGTTCATATGTACCTTTAATTTCTCAGGAATTTGCAGGAACCGGTTTTAGAACTGTATGAGCATTTGTCCTTGGGTTTTCACTACAAGATTTTTAGAATCATGTGGATTTTCCTTCACTTCAGAAAAGATCAAGGAAACGGTTTCAGTTTCGTGAGAAATAGGTTAAAACGGAAAATTGGGAACGAGGGGGCACAGCGTACTAAGTATCTTAGCAGCGCGATTTGCTATCTGAATACTCGTATGATGAAGTGCCAATAAAAATTCAAATGATCCTTTACTTTATTAATATATTTATTCCGAATAAATAAAAACTGCAAGTTTTGTCAATTTGACGTTTGAATATTACATTTTTTTCTTCCGAAAGAACAGAAATAATTGTATCAGGTAAGTTTGATTGTTGGCTACATAGCAAATATGACATCTTGCACAATTCTGGAATAATGGAAAATGATAGCAGAGAGAAGATTTGTAGGACCAATTGAAAATATGGGTAAATTATTTCCAAGTAGGTAACTATATTGGCATCTTGAATTCACGTACAAAGTTAAAGGAGGGTAAATGTAAAATACAGTCAAAGTAACTAAATTTTAAGAGTAACTTTTTTAAATTCCGTTACTTGAACCTATATTTTCTCATTGCTATCAGTTTGGGGGTCATGGATTAGGGGTTGTGACAGTACTGTGCTAATGTTGCAGTTCTTTTCTTTAGGATTTATCAACTCTGCTGCGTGAGCGAAGTATGACGAGTGCAGCCATTAACATGACAAGCAACATAAGCACTGCGCACGCGCACAATGTGGCGAGGAAGGCTGTAGATGTCCAAATGTTCAACTTCTCTGCGGGCGCAGGTCGACTCGTCGTCAAAGTGGCGGTGCTGTTACCTCCTGCAAAAGATAAATAGTTATGTGTTTGGGTAGACTACAGTAAGGAAATGGGTGTATTAATTTACTACAAAACGCAAACGTTATTTTCAAATATCTTGTTAGAATTTCATATTTTATTCACGTACTCTTTATAAAACTGTTTAAGAAAGTACAGATATCGCATAAGAAGCCGTCGATTTATGTGCATTTGGTGTATCGCATATGGATAAAGATGAATAGAATTTATTAAATGAATAAAGAAAAATATTGAAAATTTCTATTATACGTAGCTCACACAAAATATTGTGAAAATTGAGAAGCGTTTCCGGCTCAATGAAATTCTGAGAGTAATTGAGCAATATGTTCTTCTTATGCAACTCTTCAACGGCATCTTTCATAGCATCTTAGCAATGTCTTGAAATACTTTAACAGCAAAACAACTGCTGATTAGTGCTGACCGCGCAAAATACGAAAACTGTGATAGTTAATTCGTACCTCCTGCAGCCGCTGCCCGTGCCTCTTCATTGACGTACACAGTCACCGTGGCTGAAACCGACTCCGACTTCTCTTCTGTCACAGACCTCTTTCGTACCCCGCATGCAGGTTGTGTCTGAAAAACCAAAACTGGTGCAACTGTCTAAAACACACCTTCAGGATAGAAAAATGTGATAAACAAAGCACATAGCAGCGTGTTCAGTGAGTCTATATCTGTAGTAGTAGGTAGAAATTTATTACCGCTGTTTGTATACAACACGGACAGACAGAAATATATAATATCAAATTGGCACAAAAAAAAAAAAAAAAAAAAAAAGCGAACAAAAATGTAATATGAAAATGGTGGTGATTTTGTCGTGAAGCATTGTGGTAAATTGCCTCAACATTGACAAAAATCTGTATTAATGCACCAGTATCATTATTTTCTGATTTGTTTCTGGACATTTGACAGCTTTGCCGCCTTGTGCTTATAATTGCGTATGTAAAGTTACTGCTAGAACTGCTTGCAATTTTTGATGTCAATCGTGCAATCTGCATGCTACTCGCTTGAAAAATAATATCATAAATAATTGTCTTTGAAATAAAGGCAACAGCTGAAACGTTAACAATTTGTGTTGAACAACATAAAAGCAAAAATGCATTTTCAAGAAAAGAAAGTATTATTCTTATTACCTACCGTACAAGACTGATCATTATCTGCAGTGCAGAACTGTATTTCAGCCTCGAACCTTAGCGTTGTCACATCCGGGAACTTGTAACATTTGAAAACCCCGGAGATCACAACGTTACCCGGATTTGGAGCAACAGCATTAAAGCCAGCAGCAAGAACAGCTGCCGGAGGGTTGGAACTCACAGGACACCTGCAAATAGAATTGGATTAATAATATACACTTACACCTTGAATAATACATTAAAGTGAGCCAAGCCAAGGTTTTGAACACATTCTTAAAGCATGAATCGCTTCTTGTCGAAATTACCGGAGGGCAATTTTAACTTTAAAGAAATAAATTGAGAGATAAATGGCCGTAATCAATATTGCAAAAATAATCACTTTTCAACCTCGATAGTGGGCCTTCTTGACACAGTTTGAAAATAACGTGGGTCACGGCACGAGAGTCCCGCGATATCAAGAAGTAAATAGAATGAAAATGTTGATCAGTCGGAGGGAAATGCCGTTTACCCCGGAGAAAATTCGGTAAATGTAAGTGGTGGGAAATCCTGGTTAGGAAGGCTTTAAAATGAAACGATACATAGTGTATATACAGGTAGAGCATAAAAACAAACGTAGATAATGTGAAATGTCAAATATGAACAATATGTACCTACCCATTTGCTAGAAGGTTTACAGTTGCAGCCGTTGGGTCCGACGAAGGTGACGAATCTACGTTAATTGCTCGCACTCCACGTGCGGCTGAAATGAAACCAATTTCGGACTTGACACCTATGGTGAAGACGGGTGCGTGTACGTGTGTGCAAGTGTGAGAGAGATTGTTCCTTTTTTTGCCAAGAAATACGAACAGAAAACGTATGGATGATTTTGATCAATGTTTAAGGGATGCTCTAGAATGCTCGCATTGGTTAGATCTTGACTTCAGTTCGTATGAATATTTTGTAACATGTCAAAAAAAAAAAATGAGTAAATAAATACTGACAAACCAGAGGAAAAGATCATGTACTGTGTTTACTAGTAGACGGTACTAAGGTCAGGCGCAGTTCGTATGAAAATTTTGTTAGAGTGTCCGCCTCCGGAGCGGGAGGACGTGGGTTCAAATCCCGTCCGGGGACATACCAGTCCTTTATTAAAAACGGTACCTGCTGTCTCCCCGCTTGGCACTCAGCATAAAGGGGTTGAAGCAGGGGCCTGGTCAGGCAGGGTAGAAATGTTATATTAGCTATGAGCGCCTGATATGGCAGCCGAGCTGTATGCTCCCCAGGGAGGTGAGACCGTCTACGGAGTGCACCAGTGCAAAAATGACCAGGCTTCCTTGACTTAAATATTCATATATGTAATTGTATAACTTCAACCTTCGGGTTGCGATTTCTCCAATAAAAATTATAATTCAAATGTAAAAAATGATTAAATAAATATTGACAAACCAGAGGAAAAGATCATGTACTGTGCTTACTAGTAGACGGTACTAAGGTCAGGCGCAGCCTAATATCTTCCCCTAGCGCACACGTGGTAACAGCATTTCCACCTCCGTCAATGACTTCCAGCATCACGTTTTCTGTTCGTGTCTCAGCTCTTCCTTGGTTAAACGTTCTGTAATATAATAAACCTTACACTAGACTATTGTTTTAACATCTAGGTCGTTTTCTCATTCCTTACCTTTATGATATTAGTTAATTTTTCCTGCGGCTGGCACCACTAAATATTGCTTGATTGACGTGGTACCACCGTTTCGCAAAACGCAATGCTGAAATCTATTTATACTGAAGGTGAATATTGTCGAACAGTAACTTGGTTTAAATGAAATTTGAATACTTAGTGTATTCGGTCTTTTTACTTACACATCGGAAACCTCGATTCCTGCAAGTACTTGTTGTGACGTTGGCCCTGTGCATGTGACGTCAAACACTACGTCACGCCTGGATTCAAGTATGTCACTGCGCACTGCCAAAACTTTTACTGTGTATGGATCGGCGTTAGTCCCGCTTCCCTATAATATTGCTTTTAGATGATATATGTAAATATATATAAAAAAAACACTTTCACTTGTAATAAAAAATAGGTCAATGTTGATTATAAATACGACTTTAAATATACTCAAACACCATTTGATAAGCTTTCTGCCTCCTTTTTTTTACTGACATACACGCGATCCTAAGTTTACATATATCTCGAAGTAAGTACTTCGATCCTTTTTTTATGAAAATATTTTTTTACAACAATTTCATGTGATCGATATTGTTTTATTGCCTTTGATGTCTAACGGTCAGGGATAAACGTCGCCTTTTAGGATGAAAACTTTGCGAGGAATCGAATCATAACAGAACATATCGCAGAAACTGCAGTTTTCTATGAAACACAGGTATCAATGATTCATTGCTTACTTCTAATTACCAAAACATTCCTTTTTATAAGATAATGGTTTAAGTAGGCATAAAATCACAAAACAAAACATACACTTAGACCGCATTCACATCGAGTTGAGCCATGGATCAACAAACTGAAGAACTAAATATGGCGGACGTACATGAAAGAAAAACCACCTAATCTTTTAAGTCTCTCCGCCCCCACACGCCTCCCCACGCGTCGTCCTTGCGGGGGTACAGTCATTAAATCTCGGCTCCATTGGGACGACACATGGGGAGGCGTGTGAGAGGCGGGGAGACTATTAAAAGATTGGGCGGTTTTTCTTTCATGTACGTCCGCCATATTTTGTCCCAGGATTTGTAAAGCCTGGCTCAACTCGTTGTGAATGCGATCTTAGGATTTGAAACTCAGTTCAAAATGCTCTCCGATGTTAATAAGTTCCACATTACAAAACAAAAATACAGAGATGATCGAAAAACAAAAATATCCATTTAAACAGAAATGCTCGACATGTTTCCGAACTTACAGTAATGCCACATGGTCCACTCGGCACAAGCGACAAGGTAAAGGGATTGGATATCGTACCGTCCCCGGCTGACGCCCGACAGTCTACTACGCTCTTCTTGTTGAGTACGTAAGCGTTGACGACGTCGAACCCCACGCTGTCGTAAACAGTGACGCTTATGGAATCCGGTGACGCCCTGCATCCGATCAGTGCTGCAAAACCCATCAAATGTGCGACAGTGTATTATTGCAAAACCCTTTGTACTATAAACGTCTATTTCATTTATGTGGCAATCTGGGTCTCTTGGTAAAGAGAAGACAGATAAAAGCTCTAAATAAACCCAAAATGCAATACCTTAAAAGTACATGTATCACTCTTACAACTCTTTAGGTATCTCAATCTAAGTACAACCATATTTCTACTTCTATGGTACAACCTTTCACCATTGACGTTACATACATATTGTTTTGCCATACGTCTCAAAAGAGTAGGCAAAAACCACAGTTAATTTTCAAGAGGTACTTGGACAGCCGAACATTTCTCCTGGTTAAGGCTCTGTATGTATCAGTATTGTCAGTAAAATCCGTCAGTTTTGACATCACCCTGTTTCTAGCGCATTAAAATGAACATAAAAAGCAGCACATGAAATTCTTTTTGAACACGCTCAAAACGTCTCCTCCTCGTATGCTCCTAAGTCTAACGAACCCTTTGTGTTTGTTTGCGTATGGACAATTATTCTCATACGCTAAGCGTAACAAGTATCTTTAACCACCTCTGTGCGCATACACACACAAACACACTTGTCCTTACCTCTCGGACCTATCAGCAACTGCAAAAACAATTCCATCTGCTCTAAAAAGCTACTCAGAATTTGCAATAATTCACTTAAAGCTGTCTCCTCTTCCTGGGTGAGTTGTCTCTTTTTACGAACGGCTATTTCTTCTTCCTCTTTCTGATTGACTTGTCTTCTTCTACGAAATGTTTCTGACGCACTCAGAGCGTGGATGCGGTTGTCAAGGGATCCGATTTGTACATCTAGTTTCGTTAACAAGCTGGCAATCGCCGCTGAGTGGCTGGTTAGCATTGCTAGGGCCGCTGGACCTCCTGCAAAGAGATGCATTTCATACTGACAAACAATAGACTGAAAAGAAACAAACGAAATGACAAGTGTCCAAACGTGGAAAAAATGAAAAAAAAAAAAACTGTCTGGGAACATATCTTAGAGAGAGAGAGAGAGAGAGAGACAGAGACAGAGAGAGAGAGAATGGTCCGCTGGGTGAAATTTGAGTTACAAAGTATCTAAAATAGTTAAATACGAAGCAAAAGAACAAGCAACTAAAAAAAACATGAAGTAAGTAAAAAAATAAATAAATGAATAAACAAATTAACAAATTAACAGAAAGGCAAACAAACATGCAAACAGTCTGAAAACTTATCCAAGAGAGAGAGAGAGAGGGGGAGAGGGAGGGAGAGACCTGCTTGATCAGAGGCTTCAAGGCATGCCAAATACCAGTCCGCATTCTCTTTCATCACCTGCACCACGTCACGAATGTGTTGGAAAAGCTGGCGTTGTTCCGTAATCCTTTCCACCGTTATAATCATGTTTTGCGTTCGGTTTGCCACCTCTGTCAGCTCTCTTATGAGCTAAAGACAATGTAGAGTTGAAACAAATAAAAGCCCAAGAAAATGTTGTAAAATGAAAAATAAATATGCTAAGAAAAACAAAATAAATCAGTTGATGAAAAAATAAACGAATAAATAACGAATAAATAAACAGACAAAAAATTGATAACTATAGATGTATAAATGGAAACAAAGTGAGATAAAACAAAAAAGCTTCACTGTGTATAAATAATGAAAAAATTACCAGCAATGCGCTTAAAAACATCGATGGCTTAATTTTCCAACCAACCATTAACCCATTTATTAGGAAATAAATCAAGTGGCTTGATAAATTCTCGGTACTGGACGTTTCTTCAATCTTACCTGTGTCAGATTTTACGTGGCCACAGTGCTAGTTGCTGTAAACGCTGTCTTAAGAGCCTGAGCGCCCACTGCACAATAAGTCAAATTAGCCGGGTACTGGGGCTGTGCCCATGTCACCGTCACTAACGTCTGCAAAAATTAAATATTTAATCATCTTTGCCGAAAAAGGTCCACATATAACCGTGGCATTGTGTGACCTTGTATGTCATGATGTGTCACAAAATGTCACGGTTATATGTAACACTCACTTGCCTTTTATTTTTAAATGAATTTAATTTCATACCCAAATATTTAAATAGATACCATATAAACAACCAACAGGTAAACTCAAAAGAAACACAACGACAAAAACAAGAAAAAAAATAAGTGGATAAATAAAATGAAATAATAGAAAAAAGACCAAGAGAGCCCCTGCATTTCAATTAAGCTGATAGGATACCGGCACTTTTTCTCAAACCTGCTGAATTTGAGTTCTAAAGAAACTTAAGCTTTCGAGGAGTACATGATAGCACTGGTGTTCCCATGGGTGCAAGGACCACAACTGCGATTACTCAAGGACCGACTGTGAGGTCATGATTGAATATATTATTTAAAAAAAGAAGAACATAATAATCTTTTTTCTTTTTCAATTTATATACAAGGGCTTGGATAACTTACTCTTACGAAGAAAAAAACTTTGCACTTCTTTTTTACACCGATACTTACGAGTAAGATAACCACACGCCACATAGCATCAGTTGGGCTTGTATGGCTGGTTGTAATATTGTTCTGAATTGAAAATTGACATATTATTATTATTATTATTATTATTATTATTATTATTATTATTATATCATACTACAGGTATTTGACGAAAATTGCTAACACTTTCCTTCATAGCCCAAAGCTAGGAACCGTATTGTATGATGGTCCAAATCCAGTTATAGGAACTCCTTTTTATGTTTAAAACCAAATTAAAGCACAATTACATACTATGGTAACATCTGAGATAGCCTGAAACGAGGCTGTCAGTAGTGCATGACGATATACGCGTGACGATGTGACACGAGACTAAAAACTCGCGAAAATCCGCGTGAGTTGGGGCTTATCGTCTCAAAAGTAACGGGCAAAGCATCGTGTACTTTTGCACAAAGCACTTATTCGACAGAATTTGAGAGAATATTATACGCAGATAGATTGTGCCAGCTTTAATTCGTTGCCACAACGTACGAGTTAATATATAGTATTTTTCTGACACCACCCTCAGGCCTACCCAACTACCAGACTCGGCACATAAGGATCCTGAATTAACCGGTATATCGGACCACACTACCCGTTTTCAAGGTGTGTGTCAGATCGCATTTTTGAGTATCAGTCAGAACACCGACAGGATGAGCCCACGCTCGGCTGTCACCTTGATTGGATAGTAAACAATTGTCGTAAAATCGCTATATGATTTTAAAACCGGGTGCATAAATTTGAAAACCACCTAGAACAACCTTAGACTGCCACATTAATCTAATACAATGCCAAAAAGCCCTATCAAAAGTGGTTAAAGCATTCAAACCTCATGTCGTCCCCATATACCCCCATAGAGACAATAAAATAGAGTACTCTAAAGTAAGAGTACAGTCTAAGGTTGTTCTAGGTGGATTTCAAATTTATGCACCCGGTTTTAAAATTATGCAGCGATTTTACGACAATCGTTTAATATCCAATCAAAGTGACAGCCGAGCGTGGATGAGCCCGCGGTCGTCCTACAAAATTTGTTCTGGGGCGTGATACTCCGAAATGCGATCTGACACACACCTTGAAAACGGGTAGTGTGGTCCGACATACCGGTTAATTCAGGATCCTTATGTGCCGAGTCTGGTAGTTGGGTAGGCCTGACCCTCCAAATCCCAAGAAGTCCCCCATCAAGTCCGCCATCAAGTCGCTTGAAATTATTTCGGATGATTCTCTTATGATAAAAGTAACACAAATATGCTAGGCCCCTAATTGCAAGGGGTGTTTAGAGATCAATTTTTAAGAGAATTTCTGATCTTCCAAGCACAGTAACACAATGAACCTTATCCTTGATTAACAATAACAAAAACTAAAACAGAATACCCTAGAACACTCCATGCTATATTTTCTTTTGTTAATTTCCAAAGTATGAATCTCAACAAAGAGATACAAGTAAAAACTTACTGTCAGATAGCTGGCAGAAGTTTCCGTTAAGTCTGATATTCCGATAGAAATGCTACGAGAACTGCAATTTTTTTCAAAGTGAACATCTCATAAACCGGGCCATGCTCGTTTATCTTCACATCTCGTATAGATGTGATATTCAAACAAGAGAAGAAGCATAATCATTTCAAACATAACATGTATATGGCAAACAAAAATGCTATAAATAATGATAATTATGAATAAAAAAACATAAATCATTAAATATACTATGCTGGTTCAAGCCGGAGATTTTTACGCTAAAAATACCTGTAGACACAGAGCGATTACATTACCTTAACACGTTCCCGTTGAAGTTCGAAGTTGGAACTCTGGACGCCGAATTTGGAGCTGTATCGACTCAAGTCACTCGGACGAACTATTAACTGGAAGGTAGCGGTGCCGTTTAAGGTACGGTCCTCATCCCTAAGTGTCATCTCATTCGTCGTTTATGACCCGTTACGAGCTATGTTGTATTCTGTATTGTATTCATTGTTAGCAAGGGGCGTGGATTGTGGTTTTGGGACGTGCCATTTCCTTCTCAAATATAACATTTTTTTGGGACAAACGTATCCGGGAGGCACACTGAAAAAAATGACCTTCTCGTAATTACCATTTTAAGGCATGCTAACAGGCATCAAACGTCTTCAAACACAATTCCACATTCTACTTAATCTGAGATTAAATATATTGTTTCGTATTTCATAATTATGGGACCATGTTTACAATCAAAGCTTAATAATTGTGCTGTATTTCCAATATCAAGTTAATAAAAATTACGCACATGTTCCCCAAAGGGGATGAACTCCCGAGACGAAAGTGAGTTCAGTGCGACATAACTATGGTATTTTTTCTCTTAAGCACTATATGCACTTCTTACGTTTTAATTTTTTAACCAAGCATTCCAGGCTTTCAGTCTTTATGAGTAGCAAACGTTTTTTTTATGTTGCTTTTATCCTTCAGCTCCAGATCCTACGCAAACTTGCTGAGTTAAATTACTTTCTTAACAGAATTGGTGAGCCGTTCGATGCATTCTCCAGTTGGCCGTATCGGGGCATAAGTAAGCTCAGCGACTGAGGAAAATCAACAAATGTCGTACTTCCAACCCTTCTGTACTTAAACGTTTAAATATATATTTAAATATTTAATATGCACCCCTATCTTTTCTTTTATCACAGTGAAATCATCGATTTTCTCAGTCCGGATTTTTGAAAAATTGATACGAAGAAAACTCTTGAACCGATATGTGTAAATATAATAACAATAATAATTCAATGACCATTCACGTCGATGCAATCTATGACCTGGTCATGCAGATAAATGGCCCAGCTTTTTTATAAGTCCAGTTTCCGTATTCGTCGAGTTAAAGGTAATTTACGTTTGGGACATTCCCAAAAGTGTTAGTCAACTTGAGATTGGCATCCACTCCGGGGATAAAAAAGGTTACAGAATGCAGCATCATCGCCAAACGTATGTAAAGCGTCAACCTGAACGGGACGTCCGCTTTTATAATACTAAAATTTTTTTCTTTCTGCTTGTGAACTTGGGCGTCTTTTGACATACCTTTCTGTCCAGCTCCTACACAAACATGTTTAGTAATAATTACTTTTTAATAGACTTTAACTCCGTCTCTGTTTACATAAAAGCATCTTGTACTTTTTGCCGTAAGGTGTCCGGATTTTTGTTATACAACGTCACGTTACACTAAGTAATTGTTATAAATTATGCTAATGACATGTTAGCTACTTTAAACTGGTTACAGTACTTAAGACGTTTTCTCATCCGAAAAGGAGGAAAAAATACCAAAACGAATGAAGAAAAAGGAGCCACTTACTGTATCCCTTGTAAACTAAATTCATGTGGTCTATGAAGGTAGTTACATGTATTTCTGAAGTCCACTTTTAAGGACAAGATATACTAATGTTTTGGTCTAGTATTATTCTCTTTCATCATCTTTATAAAAAAACATAAATATGTCCTTAATTTTAGAGAATTCTTGAAACTGGGTTTGTTTTCAACGAAATTTCTTAGAACACTATTAAATCATATATTCTTTTACAACTACTATCTCTTATCCTTCTAAATTCAAAAATGCTTTAGTATCATTTTGGCAGAAGAGATTCATCAGCTTTTATTTGCAATTCAGAAAAAATGCGTTTTGTTTGAATGATCAATAGCTTTACAGGGGCGGATCCAGAGATATTTTCTGACAGTCTTACAAATTATCTTTGTTGATACATCCTCCATTTTTTTGACCGTCTTCCGACAGAAAAAAGAGGTACTCATCTATGTAAACTTAGGAATTTGACCGTCTTCCGGAAGACCCAGAAGACCGCCTAAATCCGCCCCTGCTTTAAGAAGTAATTTCACAATACCTGACTATTGGGTTTTAAGAAACCACAGAGAAATAATCCCATTCGCCCAAACACAAAAATCAGTTCAAGAGGAAAAAAAACAACAACGTTATTTGAAAACTGCATAGTATTTTTTTTTAGAATTATACCTCGTATATCTTGATAGCACGAGTGTCTCTGTGGTCTTTTCTGTTAAAAAAATGACGAAAAGACTCATCAGTTCTTTCTGTTGTCTTCAATTTTGTAACAGGCTAGGCTGCAGGGTGCGCTATGATATCAGAATATGCCTTTATGTCAGACACGTTAGAAAGTGTGACTGCGACTTGGCCTAAGGCAAAATCAAGGGCGTACAAAAAGATGCAAAATGATGTACCAGGCACAGCACGGAGGTGGGTGGGGATTGGAGGATTGGCTGGGGGGGGGGGGTTGAACCCGACATTGTGGTGTGTATAAAAGACAATTAGTTTGAACAAAGCTAGAAAGAAAAATATTCTATAGAGTCTTAAACAATAACTCAGAATAGTGGATATCGTAATTATGATTTTGTACAGCTGCCCGATTCAAGACTAGAAATATGACGTAAAATAAATTTGTGAGGAGCGTACAGCACATTATTGAAAAAGGAAGTGTACGCACTAACCCTTGCATATTTCTTCGCCAGGGTGCTCACTCTGCAAGGCATATAACTGTGTAACTGTGCATGACGTCTTACAGCAAAACGTTAGTCTAGACTATGTAATAAATTTACTGTTTTCTTTTGATTTCAGAATCATCCGTCGCTGATAGCACGTAACAAAACACATTATTGCAATAATAAGAGAGGCGACCCCCAGAGTGCAGACGACACCAATGAACTCCGTGGATTCCCATATCTTTGGCGCCAAAGTTGTCTGCGATGACTTCTCGTCACGGGCACCTGTCCAGTTGTCACCTGAAAGACGAAAATCACGGTGGAGTTAACTGATACAAAGCCTAGTTTCACCAATTGAAATTCGTACTTTAAAAAGTATAAACCTTAAGCTTGAATGCAAAACTTTCCAGTTTGACGACAATTGTACGGTAACTTGACAAGATCCGTTAAGGCCCATGACAAAATTATTAAAAAGCTAAAAAAAATTTTGCTTTACCTTTTCAGACACCAAAAGGCCAATGAAAAGGACCACAGTCATGGTTTACAATATTCTTGCGTTTCTATCTTAAGCACGTAATTCTTTTGTTTTTCTTTGTCTTACCAGTTAAGTTTACTCCGTGGCCTGATTGACGGCCTAGGGTCACCCTGATCGTATCGTAGACCTTTTGAACTCTATCGACTGACACAGACCGACGTCTTCTTTGACCACAGGTCGGCGCCTAGAACAGATAAATCCCTATTTCAGTAGGTAATTGTATCACTAAAGAAATACGCAAAATTTAGTCCTCCTATGTTGCCCTGGTGATTTATTAAAACCCCAACTTGGCTCAAAATAAGCAGATGTTAATGTGGACATTGCCTCAGTACTTATTTAAAACAAAATACAATGAGGGTATCCTGAAATAATAGTGTCATTTTATTATGGCCATGAGGGATTATGGGTGACTCTATAGTAAAGTGTCGCTTTTTGTTCCTACTCACGTTTATACATTCGGTGTCATCGTCCTTTGAACAAAATTCGACTTCACACTCAATCGTGTACCAGAAACTACTTGGGAATCTGAAGCACTTGAATAGACCGCTATGTGACATTGCAGTCTCCGCCGACGTGGCTTGTCTTGCAAATCCCAACGCAAGTATGGCGTCCAGTGGATTGGTTGGCAATGGGCATCTTTAATGTGGAAAAGAAA
The DNA here is from genome assembly GCF_001039355.2 of Lingula anatina. The sequence goes on from NW_019775595.1 coordinate 298,912, forward strand.
GGGAAAATGTATTTTAAATACTGATATACAATCGTTGTAATCAATCTTCTAACGTGGGTGGCAAGTGTCTGCTGATATAAGCAGGAGTCATGAATGCAATACACTTTCCAGGAATATCCTCTCTTTATGTACTAACGCATTTCTTCCAATTTTTTTTACAATATTCTACGTAACTGTATCGGTGAAAAATCAACCAGAAAAAATCTAAAAGACTATCGGCGCAATACGCAATCACACTTACCCATCAACCAGCAATGCGATTTCTGCCGTTCTGTTGGGATTATAAGCAATGCAGTTCATCGGACGTGCACCTTGTGCAGCTAAAATGGTATGATGTATGTAGTATATTAAATATCTATATACGAGGGGTCTATAAATGCCTACGTAGTTAACATAAAGTTTGCTCCCATCTTCTGATATGAAGACTATATATATAAATATCAATGTGTAAAAATCTTGGAAAAAGTAGGGCCTATCTGAAATGCTGCCTAAGCTAGAGGTTCACATGTACAGTAACTTCACTTTGTTTCACATCTTTAGTTTCAGATACAGATAGAGAATAATCTTCAGTTTCATGGTGCCGTTCATTCATTTATCACATGGTACAAATAAATATGAAATACATACTACAAGTATAAAATTATACGCTTATCAAATAGCAATACTAAGCTTTACACTGCGTCTTTCCTTACTTGGGGATTTGGTCAACTCTATCCCGAGTTTAATATCTTCTCCTAGTTGACATCCAGAAATCTTTTGGTCGTTGCTGTTAAACACATAAAGAAACACCTCCTCGGTTTTGATAACAGGGACCCCAGATATATATCTGCAATACAAGGTAGGACCATAGTTAGCTAAGATGATGAGGATATAATTACTCAATGGCCATGGATTTATATATTCTTGTGAGGGTGGAGAAGTGGCTGTGGACACACACACACACACACACACACAGAGAGAGAGAGAGAGAGAGAGAGGGAAAAGAGAGAGAGAGTGGAAGATAGGGGCACCTGGCGCCATCTGTAGTGACGTTGGTTGAAGTTTGGGTGGACGTGCTACCATTGCATGCTAAGACAAACTCAAAGTCGGACAAGCTGATGATGACGTCACTCCTCGTTGCTAGGACTTTGACCGTATATGGCGCTGCTGTTGTACCGTTGCCCTGAGAACAAGGAAGAAAACATTTCAACTTTTGCAGGCGTTTGTTTCTTTTGCGAGATGTGTAAAAAATCAGAAAGTTATCTTATACTTGTATTGTAAATGTAAAATTCTTTTTCGTCCTGATTTGAACACACTAGTCCAGGAAAAATAATTTTATGTACTAAAATAGAATTAACTGAACAGTGCACAACCTTAGTTCAATACCAAAACTGAAAACAACAGGCACTTTTAGAGCCATACCTTTACAATAAACCAACACCCAAAATCAGGCGTCAAGGACACCATAAACCACGCTCACCGCTACTCCACAGGTGCTCGTATTGATTGACAGGGTGAAAGGCGTGGCAAAACTGCCATCTCCTTCTACCGCCTCACACCCCATATGGCCTTTATAGTTCTCCACAAAGACGCTGCGCACATCGAAGCCGATGCCATCGTAAACAGTGAGGAAAATTTCATCAGGGTCGACTCTGCATGCGTAGTTTGCTGAAGGTCAGAATAAAAGTATAAACTGGTTAACCAATTATACACAAAAATGACTACGACGGCTGTAAAAATGGCAAACAATTTTATAACTTTAATTTGATAGACAGGTATGACATATGCGTATTCTAAGTTTAGACATAACCGGCACACTTCGAGGAATACAATTAATGGATCTATTGTTCTGTTAATGAATAGTAATAAGATGAATGAATTAAAAGAACATAATTAAGTCAATGAAAGAGAAAATCCAAATAAATAAATGAATGAATAAATAAATAAATAAAAGTTTTAACAACTTGATAAGTGAATGAATAAAATCCTACCTTCGGGTCCAAGAAATTTGTCAAGGAATGATTGCATGTCTGTGAGATAATCTTTGATAGACTGAAGCAATGCATCCAATATGGCTCCAGTGACGCCCCCTGTCTGTCTCCTTTTCCTATTGGATGGCAATAATGTCTGGATACGGGATTTCATAGTATTCAGCTTGCCAATTGTCGTCTGCAAGAAGTTCCTGAAATCTTCTATCCTTGGTCGATACACTAGGAAAAATGAGAAAGTGTTTTACCGAAAACCTCAATGACGTTTGATCAGCATGTGGCTTTCTTTAGCTCTGCTATCGAACTGGCAAGGTGGCAACACTGCATGAAGACGTAATCTGGTCAAGCACCAGCAAAGAGTAAAATCAAACGAAAATGCATGTGGACATTTTCAATTCACTCAACTAAATATGAACCTTTCAATTTGGAGTTAATATAATATCGCGATACATGTATTATTACAATAAAAAGAGCTTTTTTTATCAAATAAAGTGCATTTTATTGCAAATATTAAAATCTAGTTAAAAAAAGACAACAAGCCCAATGGTCTGAAAAATTAGCCATGTCTTAATTTCTTGTTATGAAACAAACACAATATGCCAATTGAATGGAGATCTATTGATCTATTATGAGCTAAAGCTAAAGCTAAAGTCAAATAGTTTGGTCTAAGAATTAAGATCAACTTTTGGACTAAATTTATTTTTTGAAATAGGCCCTCGATACATTTCAATACAACACAGTTTGCTCACCTTGCTCGCCAATTATTGTCAGACAGAGAACAAGATCGCCTGCTTCTCCTTTAACTGTCTGAGAGAGCGTGATGAATCCATCTATCATATTTATTGCCGCCATTCTCACTGCAGGGGCAGTTTTATCGCCTAAATTAAGAATACGGAAAAAAATAATCAAATCTCATTGTTTTGTGCCAGTCTGAAATGGAAATGGATTGTATGATGAATGGAATGATATGGAAAACAAAGATTAAAATAAGTAGAGTTCAGAAACTGGTAACTAATCAATATGAAACGGAATGAATAGCGAGAAATATGTATCAATAAATATGTGGAAATAAATGAACAAATGAATGAATAAATAAATAAGTAAATAACTTAAATGAAACTTAAAACAAATTCCTAATTATACATTAAGCCCAAAAGTCAAATGAAATTCCCATACCATACCATACCATACCCTAGGCATACCATACCATACCATACCGTACCATACCGAAATATCAAATGAAATACAAGGCATGCACAATTAGTAGCTGACCATTGTTGGCTTCTATAACTCTTGTTATGTTTTCCCTGTGCTCCTGGAGTTGATTTTCAAGGTCTTGTCGAAAACCGAGAACGGTGGTTGTCAGCAACTGTTGAATGTCCGGCGGAGGGCATTGCTGGCCTTTCGCCATGATGAGGTATACGAAGAGCACCTGTGGATTTAATGCAAAATACAAAAGGTTGTACATATAACAAGGTGGGATTAAAAAATCTCAAGGTCATTCACAACAGTCATACATGTAACTTGAACCTGTTCTAGTTTAATGTTAATTTTTTGTTAACTTAATTGTTGTTTGAATTGACTTTTATAGTCAATCATCCCAATATATCATCTTTATGGGTGAATATGTACAGATAGAGAATCAAACATTTAATGTTAAACTAACAAACTGATTTCTAATTGTTCAGTAAACTTAAGTCCAACAGAAAGTCTGTTCCGAACATTTTCACAAAGTTACATTCAAGAAGTAATATTCAGGTGCGGATCCAGGCTTATTTTAATAGTCGGGGGGGGGGGGGGGGGGGGGGGGGTGGGGGGCCGACCCCCCCCCCCTTGGGGGGGGG
>NW_019775596.1:0-92421 GCF_001039355.2 Lingula anatina
AAAATTGTGGCCCGTTTGACCTTGAAACAAAGGTCAAAGGTCAAATACAAGGGCATATTTGAAATCTCCACATATGACTTTTGGTCTGTAGAATCTGTAGAAATTTTTACCATAATTCCTTCCGTATGGTAGATAATTGGCATTTAATTTTGCCAATTTTGGACAAGGGTGCATTGCAATGAGTGCCACACCTAGACCCCAGCACCGACGAAGCCCAAATTTTACGTGGAACGAGTTGAGATTATAGGTGACCTAATCCAAAAGATAGGTACGCAGGCCCTTGTAGTCCAGGAGGAGAAGCGGTAATGATGACATGGCAGCGGAGCCGGCGGAACAGGCGGGTCGGGACTAACACCATGTGTACCGCCAGCGCCTACGCTTGTGGCACAATAAAGGCAGTGACCAATTACAACTTTACACAGTTGTCAGCAATCATCTACGACATTGAAACTATGTCTAAAATTTATCAAGAACACACACACACACACACACAATACTTATAGAATAATTAAAGCCTCACCTCAACTTCATCTGAGGTGTCATTGACACAGCATTGGTTGCTAAACTTGGGTTGTGGAGTTGGCTCATTCTGTTGGTTTTGTCCCTGCTCAACCATCTTCATTGCTTTTGCTGCTACAAAAATCAACCAAACATCACCATATTGTTCCAAATACAAAGTGGATAAAGAAATAAACTTTATAGTTTTACATGGTAGTTATCAGTGGCATACACATCTGTAATGTATCATTACTGGTATCTGACAGGACACATGCACTGTGCAGATGTTGTAAATTGTACTGTTATTGCACAATACCATCCTCAAATTAACAACACAGAATAATAATTCTTATGATAAGACTTAATCGAAAAAAAAGCAGAATTTCGGCTGATGAATCACAGGGACGATAAAAAATAAATAAATAAAAAAAAGATATAAAAGTTGCAACTAGTAGATGATGTGCTGCAGCAGTGTAAGAAATTTTGCCATTAAAAAAAGCATTGTTATATATTTTGTATATGTGAAACATAATTATATAAAACTAAGACGTGGGATAAAATTTTTAGAGTTTTTCTAGATAAAAACTAGAAAATCACTCACAGAGCGCAGGTCACTAAATATTATGATTATAACATGAAGTTTTTTCTTTAGTTAATAACTTTTTAACCTTCAAATACACATATTATTATATTGAAATCTGCCTGGCTTATAGACTGTTCAGAAGGAATTTTATCAACTTTTATTTTTTTTTTTTTAAATTAAGAGCAGACCAAGTACATTTTTACATAATTCTAATGGGTTCATGGAAATTGGTCAGTAACAGTAAAAAGTTTCTACACTCTACGTACATTTTTTATATGCCTAGCTGTGTGCTTACCATAAAACTAAGAAATTCATGTTCAGGCATTAAACCATATAAAATGTTTTTCTTGTGACTTGTTAAGGTAGATCGGTCGTTACATGTTCCAACGTTCGAATTTTTTATAATTTTTTTTGTTTGAAGAGACACCCAAGTACATTAAAAATTTGCAAAAAAAATTGGGGGTCACCGACCAAATAAGAGAACTAGCCCCAAATATGATACACCCTGCATATCGCACTAGTCCCCATTCAAATCAATGGGAAAATGGGTGTTTTTTCACTATAGCACTATTTTTTATGACTTTCTGACGTTCGAATTTTTTTTTAAATTTGGTGTAAATAGGCCTCCAAGTACATTTAAATTTTACCAAAAAAATTGGGGGTCATAAGAGAACCACGCCAAGTTGAAGTGCATTACACCCTACGTGACGCACTAGTCCCCATTCAAATCAACGGGAAAATGGGTGTCTTTCACTAAATCGTTATTTTTTATGATTTCTTTTTTGTGTGTGTGTGAGTGTGTGTATGCGTGGAGAGACATCTAAGTACATTTAAAACTTTCATTATGTTTAACGGTTGAAATGAGTATACTCAGCTATTTTCAGATTTGTCATACTGATGAGGTGTAAGCCATTAACTTAACCAACAAAAGAGTTTTCAAGAGAGTAATAAGGAAAATGCTCATGCATATGAAAATAGTTTATTGCCGTTGTCATTTATTAATAAATATAACATGAATGTGACATCGTAAACACTGTGTTTTCAAGTAAAATGAAGCGTCTGATACAAAGTATCAAATGCGGCATTCACGTGCTTGCTTGCGGTGCGTTCAGTACACTTTGTTTACACTGACAAGTCAAGGTCAGAAATGCACAATTTTTCTGTATAATATAATGCAGTTTCAATTTTGATTAGTGAATTTCCTTCAAGCTCTATGGCCATTTTCTGAACATTTGTATAAGCTACGAAATATTTCTCAGGCCAAATTTCTCTAGGTCCAAATGAGTGGCGTTACGACGCACTTCTGGTTTTCGTCGAAATCTAAGCTACGGTTTTGTGCAGCACATTCAGGGCGTTCTACCTGAAAATGTACGCAGCCGCTTTGATTGGAATTTAAAACACTTATTCTTTACATGATATAGCACCTACGTGCATAATTGGTGATCTTTAGCTGTCATACATTTTGTAGTGCCAGTTCAATTTGAAAAAGGAGCTATTCCGACGATTTCTTGAAGGGCAAGTCTATGAACGGCTACAGTTGTCGTATGGAATCATAGTCGACAAGCGTTGTCCAAAATCTGTATCGATCATACAGAGTTACAGACAAGTTGATAATGTGTGTTTTTCTTATAGATAATTGTTTTATTTCCTCAAATTGATTAAACAGACTGAAGTGTCGTTAGAGACGATTGACGATGAGCTGAAATTGCGCAAATCGTCAAATTACGTAACGACCGAGCTACCTTAATTAAAATGAAGCATATTATAAATTCCATTGAAAAGAGTCCTTCATCCATATTCAAAATCCTAATCACTAATGGGTTCATTGAAATTGGTCAGAAACAGTAAAGTACTATAGAAAACTTCTTACATTTTTACTAAACATCAGCTGTGTGCTCACTAAATTTAAATATATGCTGTTTTTTAATGAAATAAAGGCAAGCATATTCATGGATAAAAACATTGTAAGACTAATTAACTTTCAAATGTTTTTACATGTAATAAACATATCCATCCACAGTTAATACATGTTACTCACCTTGTTTCAGTTGGATGTACTTGAATGTCTTAACATTGCCACCATCCTCTCCCACCACCAGTTGACCTGCAGGGTTGATGACTACTGCCTGGGGAAACTTCAACCCATCATCCTCAGTGACAATGTATCTGATAAACTGTCCCTGTGGACTCAGTGCCACTATACTGTGGTTATCCCAGTCAGCAATGAAGATGTGACCATAGCTGTCTGTGCACACTCCTTGTGGTAACCTCAGTTCACTGCCTTCTCTGCTGCCGTCATACTGGTACAGATGATCACCAGTAGGTGACAGCACATGTACACAGGGTCCCCACGTGTCACTGCCCCAGTCTGATATCACAATGTTATCATTCACACTGTTCACTGTGATGTACACTGGGTATCCACACATACTGATTGGAATAGTGTTCAGGAGCTGTCCACTGTCTGCATGGAATGTCAAGATGGACTTCTTTCCAGTGTCATAAACCATCACATGACCTTGTCTGTTCAGTGTAATACCTTGTGGAAACTCCAGTAGACGCCGACCCATGGTTATCACCTGCTGACCTTTGGTGGAGTACACTTGGACACAACTGTCACCCTCTGATGTTATATACAGGTGACCAGTCTGTGACACAGCCACATCATATGGATAGTTTACTTTAATGACAAACTTAAATTGCCCTTCGTGTGTGAAAACTTTTGTTCTGTTGTTTTTATAATCCACAACAAACATGTGTTCATTATCTATGGCTAACCCAGTTATGTAGGTTATTTCTCTATCATATCCCAGTTTAGCACTAAAGGAATGCACACCTTCTGCCTTGTCTAAGAAAACAGGAGGGTGTGGAGCTGATGTTGGATTTGTTTCCTGTCCAGCTAATGGAGGTTGTGTCTGTACGGTCACCTGTCCTGATCTTGGATTTACACCTCGTCTAGACTGCCCTATAGCTAACATGGCTTCCATTCCGACAGTAGATCCTGTAATTTCTGTCAGCGATTGCTAAACTTTATGTTCACTTCTGGTGCTGCAGCTTTGAGATCACAGTAACATAAACAGTTGCTCCATAAACCTACACGTCGGTCGGATCATATCTCTTTCTTTATCAAATATGTTCAGCATTATCCCACAATCTCTGTCCTGTTGTGATCGGAGTTTTTTTCCTTCCTCCACCTGGTCTGCTCTCCATGTGCCAAGATAGGCCACCTCAGGTGAGTGAGCTAGGCCAGGTGGGGACAGCACGCCCCCTGCAGGAGATCGTCACTATTGTGACATCACAACTGTCACAAAGTCAATTGTCAAGATTCTACACTCCGTACTGGACGTGTCCAGATTGACGATCCATCTACCATTCAATCAAAGAGCATAACAATAGCCAGCGATCACTCACCAATTCAGTAAGTAGACACAGTGAATACTTTATTGGCGACGAGGCATTCGTAACTTGTATATTTGCGGGCCTATAGCTTAGTTTTCGCTGCGATGTAGCTGAAATGAAATGGAACTTACGGAGTGAGATTGTAGATCACTGTGTATTGTGTCTCAATTCTGATTATTTTCGTACGTACACGTCTGCACGGTAGCTGTGGTTGAGTTGTACTCACCGGGATCAGGCAGGGAAGTTGGACTCTCCACCTGGTGTGCGCATTACTTACCGTAATTGCACACTCTCCGCGCAGGGAGAGCACACCGGGTGAAGGTAGGAAAATGCACGAACACAACATTCCCCCACTTTTATTTGAAAGGAGCTACTTATAAATACATGTTTGCCCATGTACACACTCAAAATTCCTCTCGATAAATAAAATAAGGTGGATTCCAGTTGAAATATTCGTACAGACTGTCATTAGCTGTTAGTGCTAACAACATCACCTAGGTGATAGTCCGCCGAAGAAAAATCCAAAAAATAAATAAACAGCAGAACAGACCGTGATGGGCGGTTCATTCACCAGCCAGTCACATCACCAAAAAGAAAGTTATAGTCCGTTCAAAAAGTTCTCATAAATAAATGAAAAGAAAAATGGAATGCAAAAATAAGATCCCGGTTTTTCAGAAATTATATCAAATTAGACTGTAGTCACGTGTTAACACAAAAATAAGCTACATAACAGTTACAGTCGGCATGACGTCACAAGATGGCCGACTAGGGTAAAACATTGGCTGGCGCCCATTACTCTCAATGTTAAATTGGCGAACTTTGATCGTTAATATCAAACAGACCAGAGGACAATTAATTGTGACAACCACTTGGCCATATTCACTAGGGTTTTTAGCGTCAGTCATGGGCCTCAGGAGGATTTTCTAAAGCTGCAGGTGATTTTATCAGCGATAAAGCCAACCGTTCTCCAACGGGCTGCAATTACAGTTTACACCTGATATTATCTTTTATCAGATATATCTCTGGAATCTTGTCACTGACAGCACCTGAATGGGACTTACCTGGATTTCTCCCTGTCAGAAGAGCTTTACAGGTGATTTAGGTGGAAGAAAAAGATCGGTGTTGCGGTGTTCACTTTATTTATTAGTGTCAGTATATAACCTCAGCTTGTGTTAATTTTATCAACCAGAAAAACTATATACTTGTAATAATATTTTGCTTTGATTTAAATGTTGATCAGGGAAAATAGACTTTATATTAACTTTCACGAAATACATGGAGCTTATGTCTTGTATAAAATTATTTGTCATTCGTTTTCCATGTTTTTCAGCAGTTTTGTGGTAATTTTTGAACTGTGAAGCACAGAAAGGTGAATTTCTAGCTATGCCTTTTGGTTATCATCATAAAAAAACTTTAAAGCAATTATTCTGATACTAATTATCTCAGAATTCAGCAACAAATATAGAGTAATTAAATAGTTGTAAAAATCAATTTTTTTATCAAACTTTATTATCTTTGGTCAGATTATATACAGTGTAATAAACATGCATGTCACAGAAGAAGACCCACAGGCTTGCTGTACAGTCAAAGTAATGTACAGTTTTAGTGTACAGTGCAATACAAATATATTTTCAAATTGCCTACTGCATGAAACATATATTAAAATAAAAAAAAAAAAAGAAATAAGTGCATTGCATTCATCAAAGCTGAACATCTAAACAGTTTTATGTTTCTTGGCACTTCTACACTCCTTGCAATACCACAACCTTGCTTTAGGCAGTCGCTTTAATTTTAAACAGTCTAAATGGAACCAATTGTCACATTTGTCACATGCTACCATGTCCCTATCTTCCTTTGATGACTTGCAATAGCAATACACAAGTTTGCTGGTGGATGGCATTACTGATACATTTACATTTCCAATACGCCTTGTAAGAAGCTCTGGCAAAATGCACTTTTTCCAAAATGATGCCAATTTGGAAGTCATGGTCTGAATGTAACTATCATCTCTTAACACTAGTCACCACACAATCTGCGGGTGACNCACGGGTAGATTTGCGCAGCTTTTATTTTGCTGTGGCACTGTAGAAGTTAATTTCAGCAATGGGAGCAGGCTCAACATTCTTCACAAAGCACTCATTCCAGACACAGGGTTCATCTGTGCATGCTGATGTTGTATATCCAAGTCTAACGGCTGCCTCTATCTTGTAAAGCAATGCCCCCACATGGGAACAACTTTCACCTAATCTGAAATGGATATGTTACAAAAGCATAAATGGCATGGATTAAGTGTGACATGCAAGAGCACTAGGAGCAATTTTACAGGCTAACAACATACAAGAATGACTCTCATTTTTAACCAAGGCTTTTCGATATGAACAGATGTGAAAATTAGACTATGTTCCTATACCTAGATTGATCTAACAGGAGTGATCCATCTTTGTCCCTTTTAACCAGTTGGGTGCTTGCTGAAAATTTGATCTGATGAAAATGTACTTATTAAGGTTGGTCAATATTTTAACCATTAAACATCACTGATGTAGCTGAAGTGACTTGCTTACCCTGCCATACAGTCACAGTGTGCAGCAATGACCTGACCATCCTTCCTCACAGCTATCCATAGTTGGTGGGGTTCATCTGTTACTCGCCATGATGATCGGACGTCAGCTCTCATAATAAAGTCTCCATTGCATGTCTTGATATGAAAGACTGTTTGCACCCATCCAGCCACAAAGAATTTGTGTGCGTCTAATGATTTGTAGTTTTTCATAGCTTCTCGGGTGTAGATACAAAAATTGCAATGTATACATACATATAAATCAGAATTCAATCAAAGAGACATATATTCCCAAAAATTAAAAGGAAACTTTTGGTCTTTGACAACACCCTTAAATACTTCCGTTATTAAGGTTTTCAGTTCATTAAAATAAAATAAAATAAAATAAAATAAAAATTAAATAGTTTAAATCTATCAAAATTAAAGAAATCAGCAATATCTTATCTACACGCCCCTAAACTAGCATGTTGATCTGTGCTTTATAAAAGCTGCTAGCTTGCATTTGTATCAACATAAAAAATATTAAAGGTTTTCACAGATCTGCTACTTATGTATAAAAAAACCTACTCGGGGATTCTATCAAATAATAAAATATGTCAGCATGTCCAAGAGGAGGCCACTGCTTTGGGTCATTGATCCATCTGTCTCCAGGCTCTTTGTATGGGCACTTGTCCAAACCAACATCTCGCAACTTAGATTTGTAGCGAACTACTGTATCCATTACCATTAATGGAAGATTGCAAAGACACGCTGTCGGGAAACATCTGGTTTTCAAAGTGAGATGCCAATTCTGCGTATTGGCAAGTCTAAATTAAACCCGAGGATAGGCATAAAACGACTTTTATCACGAAATACGGATTATTCGAACACGTCCGTATGGGTTTCGGCTTGACCAATGCTCCTGCGGCTTTCTCCCGAGTAGTCAATTTACTTATGAAGGGGTTGACATGGAAAACAGTTTTGGCATTTTTGGACGATATTTTGGTAATTTGGAAGTCATTTGAAAATCATTTAGAAAAATTGAGAGAGGCTTTGGGAAGATTTCGCCAGTTCGGTATCCAATTAAATCCAAAAAAGTGCGTTTTGTTTCAAAAAGAAGTTGAATTCCTGGGGCGGATTGTTTCTAATAACACCATGAAAATGAGCCCTAAGGATATTGAAGTTGTAACTTCTTGGCCACAACCCACTTGTCCTAAGGACGTTGAAAGGTTCTTAGGATTGGCAAATTATCACCGGACTTTTATAAAAAAATTTGCGGAAATATCCCATCCTCTGAGCAAAATTAAAGGTAAACATGCCTTTGAATGGGGACCAGATCAAGCTCAATCTTTCGAAGCGCTCAAAACGGCATTGACTACACCACCAGTCTTATCGTAACCAAACGCAAAAGATCCATTTATTTTAGATACCGACGCTTCAAATCACTCGTTTGGTGTAGAGTTAATACAAGTGCAAAACGGCGAGGAGAAAGTAATCGCCTACGGCAGCTACGCGTTAACTCCCGAACAAAAGAATTATTGCACCACGCGAAAAGAGCTTTTGGCTATCGTGAGATTTACCAGACAATTCAGGTATTATCTTTTGGGCCGAATACTTATCGTTCGCACCGATCATTCAAGTCTGACGTGGTTATTGAGGTTTAAGGAGCCTCAAGGTCAACTCGCGAGGTGGATAGAAGAGCTTTCGCAATTCAATATGATCGTACAACATCGTGCCGGAGCTAAGCATAGCAATGCTGATTCTTTGTCTAGAATACCCGACCGTTTGGCACCGTGTAACGAGTATATTGCTGGAATAAAGCCGGAAAATTTACCTTGCGGAGGATGTAGTTATTGCGTCAGAGCCCATGAAAACTGGGGGAGTTTTTTCGGTGACGTCGACGAAGCAGTCAATTTAACAGAAAAGAAAAAATTGTCATCCAAATTTACTGGTAAATCTACAAAAAGTCAACGCGATCTGACATCCTCATTAAATACAGTCAATCTGGGACGAGAAACGGGTGCGGAACATCTTTTCTATTGTATTCTAGAAAAAATTGTAGCCCTCTCTACCGATGTCGCTCTGCAACCTGAGGAATCTCATGTAGAAATAAATGCGTGTGGTCCGGAGGCGAAGTCAAATTCAAACCCGGATATTCCTCAGTGTTGGGTTTTTTCTATGGAAAAATTAAAAACTGAGCAAGCAAAAGACCCTGAGCTAAACATTTTACGAGAGTGGTTATACAATGGGAATACCCCCGATCAGGGTGCACTCTTCCGGTCAAGCCCAATATCCAAAACTTACTTGCTGAATAAAGAATTATTCAAAATACATCATGGAGTTATTTTCAAAACTGAAGAGGAAAGCAAAGATCTAAAATTAGTCATCCCGGAATCATTAAAAAAATCTGTTTTCAAATTACATCATGATATCCCTTCAGCTGGTCACCAAGGAGTGGCTAGAACAAAAACAAAAATCAAAGAAAAATTCTACTGGCCCCATATGAGCAAAGAAATAGCCAATTATGTCCTGAGTTGTGACATCTGTAATAAAAATAAGAAAAAAGGGTGTTACGGAAAAGTCCCCCAGACTAAATATGTTGCAGGTGCTCCGATGGTACGGGTTCATATTGATATCATGGGACCGCTACCTAAAACATCAAAAGGTAATGAGCATTGTTTGGTCATGGTTGATCAATTCACAAAGTCAGTAGAGTGCGTTGCCTTCTCAAACGGCTGAAGTTACTGCGAAAGCAGCAATTGACTGTTTCTTTTCTAGGTTCGGATATCCCTATCAACTTTTTTCTGATCAGGGACGGAATTTTGAAAGTCAATTGTTCGGGGATTTGTGTAGGGCTTTACATATACACAAATCACGCACTACTCCGTACAGACCGACTGCAAATGGACAGGTTGAAAGGTTCAATCGTACCCTGATGGATGCCGTACGGTGTTTTTTGGGTAAAAATCTGGGTGAATGGGATAAATATGTCCAGCAAATTGCAGGCGCTTTGCGTGCTTCTGTAAATAGAAGTACGGGGTATACCCCTAATATGCTCATGCTTGGGAGGGAGGTCAATACTCCAGTCCAAATTATGTTCCCAAATCTGAAATCAAAAGAAACTGACTATGGTGAATACATTTCAAAGTTAGTACAAAAAATGAAATTAGCTCATATTACAGCAAGAGCCAATTTAAAAACAACGCATGAAACGTGTGAAACGTGACTATGACCTTAAAATCCTGCTTAGACCTTATGCTGAAAAGAATTTGGTTTATGTTTTGGATACAGCAACAACTAAAGGCAAATCACGAAAATTGTGTTCACCTTGGAAAGGACCCACCATCATTGTAAAGAAATTATCTGGCTATCTGTATCGAGTGAAGCTAAAAAATGCAATTTTTGTAATTAACCATGACAGGCTCATGCCCTGTAGGGACAGAAATGTACCCTCATGGATTAGCTTCTGATGAACAATTTCAGCACTCGAGTGACAGTGAAGAAGAGGATTTGACACCATACTGTATTTGCAGGGCAGATTCATGATTCAATGTGACTATTGTCATGAATGGTATCATGGATCCTGCGTCACTGCGTCACTTCAACCGAAGCGATTAACATTGATAAATACAAGTGTGTAAAATGTCAAATCTAATCATTATTTTTCATTGTTATTACAGATATGGCCAATACCATCAAAGAAGCAGCACCAGTAGTGAAGGAAACTTCACTACGATTGCAGCATGGGTCCCCTATTGATGTCCCTGGAGCCCAGTTTGTCCAGGATTTGGCCCAGGCTCTGCCTGGGGAAGATCATAGCTCATACTTTAAAACACCGGTGGCTGGGATGGCTACCATTTATAAAAAGGAGCTTCGTGCTCCCGGTAGGTATGCCACGTCTCTGGCATGGTTGCAGCAAGTGGCCTACCAACTACAATTTAGTGGGCTTGCGTCTAAAAACTGGATTGAGAAGAATGTTTGGCGCCTTCCCAAGAATTTCACACCTCCTGCACGAGTTTTGAAACTCGGAGTATGGTGAACAAAAAACTCGTGATTTCAGGCTTGGGAAAGAGTGGCACGGTTCAGCCTATGGAGGTGGAAACGCAATTGGATGAGGCTGAACTTGGTGTGGGGTCAAGTAACATCGACCCCAACTCCAGTCTGGACTCCATTGAGGAGTTGTACTTGCAATTAAACAGTAAACAATATTTGAATATGGGTAAATCAATAATTGCACATGACAACAATTTACAGCCTGGCATGATTTACCCCGTTATGTTATTTGTTGCACTGTCGGTCGATACAGAAATTGGCTAATTCAGCATCCAAAAGAGCTTAACATCTGAATGGCTACCTCTTCCCATGGAAGGAAATTGAGCATAGCAATCCAATAATTAATTGACTCAATTAAACAAGTTACCAAACCATCCAGATATTTTTTTTTTGCAAAAAATCCTCCACAGCCATATAATATGTCCAGATAAAGGTGTAGGTTAATGGCAGACGTATTTTTAAAAAACCTTGAGTACTGATAATTGGGAACTAACATTTAAGAAACAGACCACAAGAGAAGGAAGTTGCTACAATTCAGAATAAATCATAGAATATTCAATACTTATGCTTATCTTATGAATTTGAGAATTTTGCAGTACTGCTAGGGAAAATATTCTGTACGTTTTTTGGGATTGTCCACATGTAAAAATTGTTAAAGATAATTTAGGTGTGGCCATTGATAGATCTCCGGAGATATTTGTATTTGGGTTTGTGCAAACATACACTATTTATGTACCTATCTTAAATTAAGAAACATGTTAGTATATTTAGCATGAGAACAGAAAGATGTGAAGGAACTGGGGGTTTGTAAAATGCTACAGAATATCTGTATATATATTATAAAATATATATTATTAAATATATACTATTAAATACTTGTTGCTAGGGTAATATATGCTGCCTAGCAACTGTTGCAATGGTTTACTTGGGTTTTTAATGTCTTAAAATAGTATAGTGATGGCTTTAAACATTATTAAAAGCCTTTTTAAATCATTTAAACTGAACAAGAAAGGTCCAATTAGCTTGTTACTAAGGTAAATCACTTCCTTAGCAATGGTTGCTAAGCAACGCTTTGAAATTTTGGGCACTGCCCTTGAAAATGATCAGTATAGTCCAAAGAACATTTGTGCCAAGTTTCATGCTTTTTCCACCTTTTGAGCAATTTTTGCACCAGTCTCCTAGACTATTTCCCGCCAGTGCTAATGTAAGCATGGACATAATAAACAGATTAGTTCTAATTAGGTTCATGGTATAATTGAAGGTTTCATTATTGCCGCGTCTCAGGCTAATTTCTCACATAGAGAGAAAAATTTGATACTAGAAATATTTTGCAATCGGTTCATAGCTGAAAACAAGCATACTACACTACAGTTGTGCAATTTTGAATGCTCATTTTACGGCAACAAACAAGATTGCCTTTACCACATAGGGCATTTTGAATTCCTCCATGAACAAACAAATTCTCACTAAGTTTTCAAATTGACAGAACAAATTGTACTTATACTTAATCTCTATAAGTTTATTGTCCCATTCACCCGAAGGATTGACTCACGTTATCGCGAACTACCTGCCCAAATGACACAAAAAGTCATCGACAACTGCGATATGCTCGCTACCTGTACGGGAGGTCAGGGGAGGTCACGTGATCCGAACGCACATGGTTTCGCGAAGAGCTCACGTTAAGCCGATTATCCTTTGATCTAGCTAAGCGTTTCATGTCCTTCTCTAATTAGGTCCATGGTATAATGCAGTTTCTTAATAATGTAAGTAATTCTTAACAGGCCTGTGAGGANATTTCTACTACTTCTAAACCACAACAGGTACACCTGATAATCCCATCAGGTGATCCTGCCAAAAAAGGCATATCCTCAGAAATGAACAGTCCACATTTTTTAGACTACTGTCCTTGTGTTGTTAAGATACATTATGAATGTACAAATCACTGGGGGTACAATTACTTGTGAAACTGTTTTTTGTCTGATGTATTTCATTTCCATATAGAGCAAAGGCATTGTCCTCATTAAGTCTCCCCCACTCCAGGGCAGGAACCTTTGGTGACTGGCTCTGAGGGTTGCATATTTTTTGTATGGTGGACTTAGCTGCTTTCTCAATGGTTGTTTTCATTAAATCTCCTGCAACAGATGCTGTGATTCTTCCAGCTCTCATTTCTTGCCATAGTGAAGATCCTGCTTGGTTTCGTGTGTTTTTCTCCACCAATTCAATTTCCTCAGCATTTATCCTAATGTCTATGTCGCTGCACATTATAGAAAGGTCACTGTGTGACAGCTCATTATTCTGGTTGTTGTATAAGTTGCGTAGAGATGCGGGGATCTTAGCTTTTTTTTCTGTCCTGAGGCCCAATCCCTCGAAGCACTCAGAATAACCACTAAAGGCGCTCCAGCAAACAACATCAGTACCAAATGGTTTTAATGAGTCAAGAAAAGCTTTCTGTTCCTCAGCAGTGAAAGGGGGTGGTAGTTCTTTTTTGTTCACGGGTAGATTTGCGCAGCTTTTCTTTTGCTGTGGCACTGTAGAAGTTAATTTCAGCAATGGGAGCAGGCTCAACATTCTTCACAAAGCACTCATTCCAGACACAGGGTTCATCTGTGCATGCTGATGTTGTATATCCAAGTCTAACGGCTGCCTCTATCTTGTAAAGCAATGCCCCCACATGGGAACAACTTTCACCTAATCTGAAATGGATATGTTACAAAAGCATAAATGACATGGATTAAGTGTGACATGCAAGAGCACTAGGAGCAATTTTACAGGCTAACAACATACAAGAATGACTCTCATTTTTTAACCAAGGCTTTTCGATATGAACAGATGTGAAAATTAGACTATGTTCCTATACCTAGATTGATCTAACAGGAGTGATCCATCTTTGTCCCTTTTAACCAGTTGGGTGCTTGCTGAAAATTTGATCTGATGAAAATGTACTTATTAAGGTTGGTCAATATTTTAACCATTAAACATCACTGATGTAGCTGAAGTGACTTGCTTACCCTGCCATACAGTCACAGTGTGCAGCAATGACCTGACCATCCTTCCTCACAGCTATCCATAGTTGGTGGGGTTCATCTGTTACTCGCCATGATGGTCGGACATCAGCTCTCATAATAAAGTCTCCAATGCATGTCTTGATATGAAAGACTGTTTGCACCCATCCAGCCACAAAGAATTTGTGTGCGTCTAATGATTTGTAGTTTTTCATAGCTTCTCGGGTGTAGATACAAAAATTAAATATAAATCAGAATTCAATCAATATGACACAGCAAAGAGACATATATTCCCAAAAATTAAAAGGAAACTTTTGGTCTTTGACAACACCCTTAAATACTTACGTTATTAAGGTTTTCAGTTCATTAAAATAAAATAAAATAAAATAAATAAAATAGTTTAAATCTATCAAAATTAAAGAAATCAGCAATATCTTATCTACACGCCCCTAAACTAGCATGTTGATCTGTGCTTTATAAAAGCTGCTAGCTTGCATTTGTAGCAACATAAAAAATATTAAAGGTTTTCACAGATCTGCTACTTATGTATAAAAAACCTACTTGGGGATTCTATCAAATAATAAAATATGTCAGCATGTCCAAGAGTAGGCTACTGCTTTGGGTCATTGATCCATCTGTCTCCAGGCTCTTTGTATGGGCACTTGTCCAAACCAACATCTCGCAACTTAGATTTGTAGCGAACTACTGTATCCATTACCATTAATGGAAGATTGCAAAGACACGCTGTCGGGAAACATCTGGTTTTCGAAGTTAGATGCCAATTCTGCGTATTGGCAAGTCAAAATTAAACCCGAGGATAGGCATAAAACGACTTTTATCATTATCACCGGACTTTTATAAAAAAATTTGCGGAAATATCCCATCCTCTGAGCAAAATTAAAGGTAAACATGCCTTTGAATGGGGACCAGATCAAGCTCAATCTTTCGAAGCGCTCAAAACGGCATTGACTACACCACCAGTCTTATCGTAACCAAACGCAAAAGATCCGTTTATTTTAGATAACGACGCTTCAAATCAATTCGATTGGTGTAGAGTTAATACAAGTGCAAAACGGCGAGGAGAAAGTAATCGCCTACGGCAGCTACGCGTTAACTCCCGAACAAAAGAATTATTGCACCACGCGAAAAGAGCTTTTGGCTATCGTGAGATTTACCAGACAATTCAGGTATTATTTTTGGGCCGAATATTTACCGTTCGCACCGATCATTCAAGTCTGACGTGGTTATTGAGGTTTAAGGAGCCTCAAGGTCAACTCGCGAGGTGGATAGAAGACCTTTCGCAATTCAATATGATCGTACAACATCGTGCCGGAGCTAAGCATAGCAATGCTGATTCTTTGTCTAGAATACCCGACCGTTTGGCACCGTGTAACGAGTATATTGCGGGAATAAAGCCTGAAAATTTACCTTGCGGAGGATGTAGTTATTGCGTCAGAGCCCATGAAAACTGGGGGAGTTTTTTCGGTGACGTCGACGAAGCGGTCAATTTAACAGAAAAGAAAAAATTGTCATCCAAATTTACTGGTAAATCTACAAAAAGTCAACGCGAACTGACATCCTCATTAAATACAGTCGATCTGGGACGAGAAACGGGTACGGAACATCTTTTCTATTGTATTCTAGAAAAAATTGTAGCCCTCTCTACCGATGTCGCTCTGCAACCTAAGGAATCTCATGTAGAAATAAATGCGTGTGGTCCGGAGGCGAAGTCAAATTCAAACCCGAATATTCCTCAGTGTTGGTTTTTTTCTATGGAAATATTAAAAACTGAGCAAGCAAAAGACCCTGAGCTAAACATTTTACGAGATTGGCAAAGACACGCTGTCGGGAAACATCTGGTTTTCGAAGTTAGATGCCAATTCTGCGTATTGGCAAGTCAAAATTAAATCCGAGGATAGGCATAAAACGACTTTTATCACGAAATACGGATTATTCGAACACGTCCGTATGAGTTTCGGCTTGACCAATGCTCCTGCGGCTTTCTCCCGGTTATACAATGGGAATACCCCCGATCAGGGTGCACTCTTCCGGTCAGCCCAATATCCAAAACTTACTGGTTGAATAAAGAATTATTCAAAATACATCATGGAGTTATTTTCAAAACTGAAGAGGAAAGCAAAGATCTAAAATTAGTCATCCCGGAATCATTTAAAAAATCTGTTTTCAAATTACATCATGATATCCCTTCAGCTGGTCACCAAGGAGTGGCTAGAACAAAAACAAAAATCAAAGAAAAATTCTACTGGCCCCATATGAGCAAAGAAATAGCCAATTATGTCTTGAGTTGTGACATCTGTAATAAAAATAAAAAAGGGTGTTACGGAAGAGTCCCCCTGACTGAATATGTTGCAGGTGCTCCGATGGAACGGGTTCATATTGATTTCATGGGACCGCTACCTAAAACATCAAAAGGTAATGAGCATTGTTTGGTCATGGTTGATGAATTCACAAAGTCGGTAATTGCCTTCTCAAACGGCTGAAGTTACCGCGAAAGCAGCAATTGACTGTTTCTTTTCTAGGTTCGGTTATCCCTATCAACTTTTTTCTGATCAGGGACGGAATTTTGAAAGTCAATTGTTCGGGGATTTGTGTAGGGCTTTACATATACACAAATCACGCACTACTCCGTACCGACCGACTGCAAATGGACACGTTGAAAGGTTCAATCGTACCCTGATGGATGCCGTACGGTGTTTTTTGGGTAAAAATTAGGGTGAATGGGATAAATATGTCCAGCAAATTGCAGGCGCGTTGCGTGCTTCTGTAAATAGAAGTACGGGGTATACCCCTAATATGCTCATGCTTGGGAGGGAGGTCAATACTCCAGCCCAAATTATGTTCCCAAATCTGAAATCAAAAGAAACTGACTATGGTGAATACATTTCAAAGTTAGTACAAAAAATGAAATTAGCTCATATTACAGCAAGAGCCAATTTAAAAACAACGCATGAAACGTGTGAAACGTGACTATGACCTTAAAATCCTGCTTAGACCTTATGCTGAAAAGAATTTGGTTTATGTTTTGGATACAGCAACAACTAAAGGCAAATCACGAAAATTGTGTTCACCATGGAAAGGACCCGCCATCATTGTAAAGAAATTATCTGGCTATCTGTATCGAGTGAAGCTAAAAAAATGCAATTTTTGTAATTAACCATGACAGGCTCATGCCCTGTAGGGACAGAAATGTACCCTCATGGATTACAGAATATTTAGCTTCTGATGAACAATTTCAGCATCCAGATATTTTTTTTTTTTTTTTGCAAAAAATCCTCCAAAGCCATATAATATGTCCAGATAAAGGTGTAGGTTAATGGCAGACATATTTTTAAAAAACCTTGAGTACTGATAATTGGGAACTAACATTTAAGAAACAGACCACAAGAAAAGGAAGTTGCTACAATTCAGAATAAATCATAGAATATTCAATACTTATGCTTATCTTATGAATTTGAGAATTTTGCAGTACTGCTAGGGAAAATATTCTGTACGTTTTTTGGGATTGTCCACATGTAAAAATTGTTAAAGATAATTTAGGTGTGGTCATTGATAGATCTCCAGAGATATTTGTATTTGGGTTTGTGCAAGCATACACTATTTATGTACCTATCTTAATAATTAAGAAACATGTTAGTATATTTAGAATGAGAACAGAAAGATAGGAAGGAACTGGAGGGTTTGTAAAATGCTACAGAATATCTGTATATATATTATAAAATATATATTATTAAATATATACTATTAAATACTTGTTGCTAGGGTAATATGCTGCCTAGCAACTGTTGCAATGGTTTACTTGGGTTTTTAATGTCTTAAAATAGTATAGTGATGGCTTTAAACATTATTAAAAGCCTTTTTAAATCATTTAAACTGAACAAGAAAGGTCCAATTAGCTTGTTACTAAGGTAAATCACTTCCTTAGCAACGGTTGCTAAGCAACGCTTTGAAATTTTGGGCACTGCCCTTGAAAATGATCAGCATAGTCCAAAGAACATTTGTGCCAAGTTTCATGCTTTTTCCACCTTTTGAGCAATTTTTGCACCAGTCACCTAGACTATTTCCCGCCAGTGCTAATGTAAGCATGGACATAATAAACAGATTAGTTCTAATTAGGTTCATGGTATAATTGAAGGTTTCATTATTGCCGCGTCTCAGGCTAATTTCTCACATAGAGAGAAAAATTTGATACTAGAAATATTTTGCAATCGGTTCATAGCTGAAAACAAGCATACTACACTACAGTTGTGCAATTTTGAATGCTCATTTTACGGCAACAAACAAGATTGCCTTTACCACATAGGGCATTTTGAATTCCTCCATGAACAAACAAATTCTCACTAAGTTTTCAAATTGACAGAACAAATTGTACTTATACTTAATCTCTATAAGTTTATTGTCCCATTCACCCGAAGGATTGACTCACGTTATCGCGAACTACCTGCCCAAATGACACAAAAAGTCATCGACAACTGCGATATGCTCGCTACCTGTACGGGAGGTCAGGGGAGGTCACGTGATCCGAACGCACATGGTTTCGCGAAGAGCTCACGTTAAGCCGATTATCCTTTGATCTAGCTAAGCGTTTCATGTCCTTCTCTAATTAGGTCCATGGTATAATGCAGTTTCTTAATAATGTAAGTAATTCTTAACAGGCCTGTGAGGAGGGGGGGGGGGGTCATCTGGAATGATGATTGTTAGTATAATGCAGTTTCTTAATAATGTAAAAGGGGGTAGATTTCAATCAAAAAGTATGTAGGAAGTATCAGTTATTATCTGAAACCTTTGATCTTTACCTTCATTTGTTTCAGTAATATTGTTTTGTAAAGATACATTTTATGTACAATCATAAGGCCCACTGGGTTAACCATTTGAACATATTTTAAGATTCAGTGAAAACAGTTGAAGTGGGTGAGGGGTGGGGGCTCATCCAAAATCTAAAGGGGGTAGATGTCAATCAGAAAGTATGTTATTGTCTTAAACCGTGGATGGGTACATGGCCCTTTGAAATGGGGTAGGGGGTTTATCAAGAAAGGGTGAAAGTTTATTGTAACTTGTAACTCGTGAGGGGGAATGGGGGAGTTCATTCAGAAAGCAAGTAGGAAGAATCAGTTATAATTATAATATATATTTAACTCTGTATGGTGGGTGTATGGCCGCTCAGATTTTAGACTTAAGATACTATTTAATTCCAAATTCTTTTGGAGGGAGTTGTGTATAGGACGTTTGGTTAGAAATTCCTTAAGTATAGTACATGTACAACTTGCACTGCACTGTTTGAGATACTTGTCAAATTGGTAAAATAGGTCAATTCTTGTGCACCCAACGCAAATGAAAATATAATTACGCCAACCATAATTATGTTTTAGTTTGCAATTAATATCACTGTTCTTAAGGTAAAGTAGATTCAATGTTACCAGTACAAGCCAATTGAGTGGCCGAGCATTTTGTGGCTATATTGTGGTATTCTCTTTCCAGGCCACAGTACATCGACCAGTGGAGACCATTTAGAAGATCCACAGCTTCCAATGAGATGACATATTCTTTTATTTCACTTACAAGAGAGATGTGAAAAATGGCGATTCCCTTTGCAATTGAGGGTTAATTTGAAAAAACTTACCAAATTTGAGAACATTTTAGTCAAGGTATGAAATAGTTACAGGACTGAGACAGCAGATACATTTTTTTTCAGCCTAGGCAACCACTCTGATTATTTAGAAGACATTTCCAGTATATTGTTGTGGGAGTTGACATTCTTGTTGACTGTGGAGAGAAGTTGGTATGATCTGGTTCATCAGTATTTTTATATTTAGTTTTTTGTTTTATCAGTGAATGTTCTGACACCTAAAGAGGTATTAATTTTAATTGCAATGTTTTTTAATGCAAGTTTGAATTATTTAAAAGAATTTAACATTTTAGTGCTTTACCTGTGGAATTTTTTTTTGTAAAATATTGACTTAGAGTCAAATGCTGCTAATTGTAATTATTTTGTTGATGCACAGTTGATACTGTCATGCTTTTCTATGTAAATTAATTTTATCAGCTGGGTGGAAAAAAATTGAACAACTAGTTATTGAAAAGTGCAGGTACTGTCACAGTGTCAAATGATTGCACACGATTGCAGAACAGCGGAATGGTAGATTTGATAAAGGAGTCATTTTTATCCAGATGAATGTATATTCAATATTTATAACCAGTTTTGCAAAATAATATTTATAACCAGTTTTGCAAAATAAAGGTTGTTGTTTAAGTGCAAAAAGTATAAAATGAAAAAAAAAAGTTAAATTCATCCTCAGTAGAACCATGTTTTCTGCAATTTTGAAGAAGCTGTACTTGATGACCAGCATTTTGTAACATTTCTGGGTGAAGATGTATTTAATGTACAATTATGAGCCCTACTGCTTTTTGTTCTTTATCTTATATTCATTGAATACTATTGGAACATTGTGATGGCTTATAAGCATGCTGTTGTAGTATTTATTCCATGGCCCTCTGTGTCCATGCCCTAGGAAGAGGTTGGTCTTAGACGGCATTGAATAAACTTGTCAGTTTTTCTAGGTTAATTACAATGAAATTGTTGATAATATATTAATGCAAGTTATTACATTCATTTGGCTGCCTTTGAAACTGTCTTTCATTAGTGATATGTCCATGTTAAATATACAGTATTCAGATACAATATGAAGTAAAAGATTAACTTGAATAGAACTTTTTTTTTTCATTCTTGAATTTCCCAACCAAGTGCAGCTTTTACAAACTTGAGGTGACTATTTGAAACTGTTTGGTGCAGTCCCATTCACGGAACGTTCAGAAATTGTAATTTGTAGATAAAAAATACTGAAATTACTGTTACACATTGTATGTAATAACATTCTTTATGCAATGACTGCGCGCAGCACACGGTTGCTTCCCAAATGATTCAATCAATATGTGAAACGACAAAAACAAAATGATGCTATAATAGTTGATGGATGGATAATTATTAAAAATACTACATTGACATAACCTTCACTTTTTTTGCAAACAAGTTTTGCACTTCAAAACTTTTTAATAGACATGATAAAACTCTAGAATGAAATCTTAGACTTGGAAGTTTTTACAATAAGCAATATTATGTATAATCTGGTAAGTATTTTCAAAAACTTACCTAATATCCAGACATTTTACTTTTACTTATATTTCAACATTTCAATTAAAAAATATACAAAGCTTGCAAATATACAGACACCAAGAAACAAGGCAGCAAAAGTTAAACTGTGAAATATTCAGACTACAGAAAAAAGTGCACAAAATAATGTTTTGGCCAATTTTGATGCACTGTTACATAATAGCATAATCACTCTTACCCTCTTGCATAATGCACTACAGATAACATGAAAAACTGGCAACTGATTCAGTTCCATGAGATATAAAAGGCCCCGAAAAATTTGGTACTTTATAGGGAGAACAGTGTCATTCGGTTCTATTTAGAACTATAATTCAGCTAGTCAAAATTCTAATTTCAAGAGGGGAATACTAGTGTGATTTTTTTCAGAAACCAGGATCCCCCTGACCCCTTCTCCCCCCTAAATCCACTTCTTGTAATTTATGGCTAACACAATGAGGATGGCACATGCAGAGAATATTAATAATTCAAGCCTGTCAAATCTGTTGTNTATAGCGCACTTCTACGTGTAATATAGCGGAGGGCGGAATTCAACATTTCACTTTCGAGATATGGGGGTGTGTGTGCAAATTTGCCCCGAGGGCAGACTAACCCCCCTTCCCCTACAGTGCACGTATACTGCCCGTAATACCCTTATCACACGGCGTCTGAGAGGAGGTAGATGATGACCGTGCGAAATCGTAGACCCTAGCTCCGGACGATTTCAAAAAAAAAAAAAAAAAGAAAGTACAGACAAGCACGGTGTCATTCGGTTCTATTCAGAACTGTAATTCAGCAAGTCAACATTCTAATTTCAAGAGGGAAATGTAAGCGCAATTTTTTTCAGAAATCAGGCCCCCCCCCCCCCCCCCCAAAAAAAAAATCTGCCTCTTTCAATTTATGGCAAGCGCAATGAGGACGGCACAGAGACCAGCACATACAGAGGGAAATAAATATTTTTAATTACTAATTCAAGCCTGTCAAATCTGCTGTCGAAATGCCGTTTGTTATCTTCTGCCCAGCTGCGTATTTCACACACTATTGTATCTATCTCCTGTAAGCTAAAGTTGAATTCCTGTATCTTTTCCACTTCCTTTGGATCTGCACCAAGTGCTAGAACAGAAGCACCAGCGATTTCCCAATTTGTGCGGAATTTCTCCATGTCTTGGATCCCATATTTGGCGGAATGCTGTAAAAAATTCCTGACATTTTTAAGCCGTTGGATGTGTTCGATGAAACCCTGTGTCGTTTGTGGAGGGGTACTTGTCGTGGCATTTGCTTTGGGCCATTTTAGGTTGGCTTTGTCTGGGTGAAGATTTCTTATCAATAACACCAGCAATGTAATGTCAAACGTTTCCACATCTGTATGACCAGAGGCAGGGTACAACAGATTCCACTGAGAGTCGTATATGGCCTTCGTTTTCTTGAGTTTCTCAAGTTCCTTTCTCACGCCTTTCTTGCCTAAAAACTGAACCACTGCATTGTTATCACTGATGTCCCCACCGTCAGTGATGCCAGGCCTAACAACATCCTTGAGGAAGAAGCTTTTAATGGCTTTCGTTCCAAGTTCAATAACGAGATAATGCAGCCTTGTAAACCTCTGTGTATGGATAAATGACACATTCGGGCCACTCGCACCTACAAATAGAAAATTCTGATAATGATCAATGCTTTTTGTACAATAATTTTATAAGGAAAGAGAGTGAGTAGTATACTAACTAGTGTGTGTGTGCGTGCGTGCGTGCGTGTGTGTTTTTGTGTGTAAAATATACGGCAATCACCCTGCATTATGGGAGAAATATGTAGTCAGTGAAATGTGCTGTCATATGAACAGGGGGGTACATGCTAATAACATTATGCTATTTCTTTATATTGAAGATTTGTAAAAAAAAATAAATAAAAGTAAAAATAAGAATAATGAACGCACCTCTAAGCATAACCCAAGCACTACCAAATACAAAATTACCTGGTTCACTTGTTTGTACTGCCTGTGCACTATCTGTAAAAATAAGGATTTTAAGAATGTGCGCATGATGAACCACAATTAGCAATTATAATAATATACGTGTAATTTAAGTATGAAGAAACTTATTAATGGATATGTGTTGTGAGCAAAAGGTAACCCGCTGCACATGTATACCTGCCGCACCGCAGGTAAAATGTCAAAATACGACCAGGGCATATTCAGGCCTACCCAACTACCAGACTCGGCACCTAAGGATCCTGAATTAACCGGTATATCGGACTGCAAGACCCGTTTTCAAGGTGTGTGTCAGATCGCATTTCGGAGTATCAGTCGGAACACCGACAGGATGAGCCCACGCTCGACTGTCACCTTGATTGGATAGTAAACGATTGTCGTAAAATCGCTATTTGATTTTAAAACCGGGTGCATAAATTTGAAAGCCACCTGGATGAACCTTAGACCGCCACATTAATCTAATACAATGCAAAAATCCCTATCAAAAGTGGTTAAAACATTTAAACCGAATGTCGTAAAGTCCCCATATACCCCCATAGAGACAATAAAATAGAGTACTCTAAAGCAAGAGTACAGTTTAAGGTTGTTCAGCCGAGCGTGGATGAGCTCGCAGTCGTGCTACAAAATTTGTTCTGGGGTATGATACTCCGAAATGCGACCTAACACACACCTTGAAAACGGGCAGTGTGGTCCGATATAACGGTTAATTCAAGGATCCTTATGTGCCGAGTCTGGTAGTTGAGTAGGCCTGATATTAATTTTTGTCATTAAACGCTTTCCAAATATGCTTGGGCATTTGTTTTTAAATCAAAAGTTAAAACAATTCTAGCGCTGTACACGGCTGGGTAATAAATCTAATATGCAACAGTTTATATGAAAAATTTTCGCAACACAGAATGGCAATAGTCTTACCCTCACCCAGACTTTGATGCCCATGTAAAACTCGTATTGTTAGCCTGATTAAAATATAAACTGCATGGTGTTGTGGAGAATATTCATATTGTTTTAACGAAGTCGATGGGCGAAAATTACCAATGGTTATAAAGTACAGAAAAATACTGATAAGATGTGTAAAATATCATTTTTCGGGGATTATGAAAATACATTTGACTAAGAATTTACTAAGTTAAGCCTATATTATTTTAATATATATATGGTTGCATTTAGATTTATGGAACACCATTCATGCAAAAAATGCAAACGTCAATTCAACAATCTATCAGCACTATTTAACAGCCAAAACCTACTTTAACTATCTTAACTTAATTCTACTAAATTAGTTTTGGTCATTTTAATCATTCGTCAAAATCTAACAATCATTAACAATTCAAGTCAGTTACTGCAACTCAACAATCAGTTATCGCAACTCAACAATCAGTTACAGCAACTCAACAATCAGTTGTCGCAAACGGTCATTCGCGGACTTAACACCAGATGGCGCGCGCGCACCGTCAGCGATCTGAAACGTCCTTGACCTTTTCCATGGTTTTAACAGTATTAAAATACGTGGTGCCTCAATTTGAAACCATTCAGCTTAAATTGTTTTTAGTGTCCAAATACTTAAAAAATCAATAAAGCTAATCGACAAGAACGTATTATATCGCATCTTTTACATAATTATTACATATCACAATAATAAATGAGCCGCCTTTTGATGTACGCCCGGCTATAACCTCTATTAAAAAATATCAATTCTTTTTAGATTCGTATTGTTTGGTTCCATTGTCTCACTTTTAAAAATTAGAACAGGCGCTCCAAAATCGTAAGACGAAGTTAAAATTTTTATATTGGCCGAGTTCGCCCCCGACTAGAATGCCTATACGTCCATGCACCGATACTCCCGCCCTTCTTTACATCACCGCACCAATACTCCCCCGCACCGATACTCCCCCGCTTCTTTACATCCTCGCATCGATACTTCCCCCCACTGATGCTCCCGCCTACCAATACTCCGCAAAAACACTACTCCCCCAAAGCAAAGATTCCCTGGGCTTTGTAAACACAAATCGTGATTCAAAACCCTTTATATTATGCTACTTTTTTTTAAAGATGCACCACCCTCTTGGGACACATAGGGGATTGACACAATTTATTCGAAATATATTTGGGGAAAATAAAGGGCGTTACTCAAGGTCGATCTCAGACTTTGCATGCAGCTTAACAGTACGTAGGCCTACAGCTATGCCTTGTAAATTTGAGAAATGTTTGTGCAAAATTAATATTGTTCTCCTACTGTAGTTTCCGTATTTATATTATACACCCTTTTATTTATTTACTTAAGGCAAAGTTAGTTTTAATCTAAGATGACGCAGCTATGTCTTTTCTTCAGGCAACGATGATTTTGTTAAATTATTAAATAATAAAAAAGCAGTGCTAAAGCGCTTCGTTTTCTGTTATCTTCCTCCAACCTTCTTTTCTGCTCTTAAACTTCTTTCCCTTGTCTTTTGGAGGCACATTAGAATCTGAATTGAGCAAAATTCAAAATTTCTGAAAATTGTTGGACAACGAGCATGCGTCGTGAGCACACCTATTATTCTCGCAGTCCCGCCGTGTTTTCGACTTACTTCGTCATAGATGTGAGGGCGTGCGCCGTACTAAACACGCAAAGGGCACTTTCTCTTTCATTGCTTGCGACGTGCGTCTTGGACCACGCAAGTCTCACTTGCAAACTCCTCGCAAACTCCTTGCAAAGGGAGCAAGTTACGCTTGCGGCCCCGCTGTTTAAAGGTTATTTAAACAGCGAGGCCGCAAGCGTAACTTGAGATTATTTGTAGAATAAAGCGTAACAAAGATTATTTGTAGCATCTATTGGAAATGTTTAGTATCCTCCGTACGTGCTTACATACGTGCATGCGAACTCGTAATTTCGCATATAGGACTTGCGTGGCACGTGAGATTCTCCGCAAAATTTGACTCAAACAGGTCGTAAGAGCCCGTGCGGCCGGTTGTGAATGAGACTAATGTGTTGTCGCCCAAGATTTTTTAGGAACTTTGCGGCTTCTTTTGTACAATACTGATGTTCAATTGTAAGCAATTAAGAGTTGTATGCACTGCGCAATAGCATAAAAACAACGTACATCACCAAGGATCTCCCAGTGGCCATTTTTTTTTACTTATCTCACCAATATCCAAAGCGTTTTTCCATTTGAAAAAAGTATTTCTTATACAATGTAGGCCGTGCTTCCAAGTCGTTGACCAATTTTTCAAATCTATATGTGAAAAAAATTGATGCAAGGTGACATTCTCTCCCATGATAGACAGTCCGGTTCCCATCAATTTGCATAGGTAATTCAGCCCCGCCCTAGATTTTGACCCACTTACGTCGATTGACCCTAACCTGTAGGCCTATAATTAAATGAAGGGATGACTCTCCATTACCCAGACCTTCAGTTTCGTGGAAATTGCATAGGGGAGTAATAATGCGGGGAGTATCGTTGCGGGGGAGTAACGGTGTGCATATAACGGCAATTTAAGAGGGGATTTATCGATGCGGGGATCAATCGGTGTGAGGTCGTATCGATGTGCATAGTGCAAAAATTTACGAAGGGGAAGTATCGGTGCAGGGGAGTATTAGTACGGGGGAGTTACGGTGCGGGGGAGTATCGGCATGACCCCCTAGAATATCCTCACAGTATTATCTGCAATTAACCTTCCTACGCTTTTTAATGTATTTTGCAATATAATTTTCATTCCTCCCGATGGATAATTTTATTANGAGAGAGAGAGAGAGAGAGAGAGGAGGGGAGGAGAGAGAGAGAGAGGAGGGAGTGAGGAAGGGAGCTTCTAAGAGAGAGGGGGTGAAGGGATGGAAGGAAGAAAGAAGCTTGAGAGAGAGAGAGAGAGAGAGAGAGAGAGAGAAAGAAGAGAATGGTGCTTACTTGGGAACTGGCAAGCCATCTATGATCTCTGTCCCCTGCCTGCCTAGAGCCACTCTGGGAGGGCGTCTGAAGGGAGCTGTAGGCTGGAGCTGACGAATGTCATCATTTTGACACCAAGCACACAGATACCTAGAAAAAAAAAGGATTACACCTTTAAAACAGAAGAGAAAAGACTGTATAACTGCAATGCAACAAAGATTTAAGGAAGCATTATCTTATTCGCCAAACTTTATTTATTATTATTATAGTTATTGGTTAGTTATTATAAACTCAGTACAGTGACTATATATTCCATTATGCTTTTGGGCAATAAAAAAGAAGCAGAAATGGTCTACTGAAATGTTCAAGTTTGTTCTTCATTCTTTATGAAACATAGTCTTAGATCTATAAATAAAGGCAAAATGCCAATCTTACTTTTCTTCAAGAAAAAACAGCACAGTACCTCCTTTAAATATGCCAAAAATTCCATCAGTTACCACCTATTAATACCTGTTAATATGTATATTCTCTGTGGGAAACTTTGGTCTTACCCACCCTCTACCAGGGCCATAGTTATTATTATATGAACATTTCTGAAGGTGCAACCCTGTAACATTTGGCCAGATGGAAGCAATTAAATTTGCACATGTGCAGATGGCATTGTACTCGCTCTGCAGGAGCTCAGTGTGGATGTGATAAACACTTGTTACGCAATCTGGTTAGTCCTGGTGGTTTGAAGGACCACCCGGAAGCAACTAGCTATTCATAAGGGGCTGTTTTTATTATCACAGATGAGCAAACTGGTTTGATTACTGTCAAAGAGACAAGGAGACGGTAGTTAAAGTAGTTATGTAGACAATTGTAATCATCCTCGAGATTTCAGCACAGGGTCACAGTACAGAGATAAGTCATCTATTTAACCTGAGACTTATCTGCTAAAATCTAGTGAAAAACCAACCTATGGCCCTGGTAGAGGGTAGGTCTCCATACCTGATAATATGTATGTTCTTTGTGGGAGAATTTGGTCTTTTGAAGTGGAAGGCAACAGGAACTCTATAGATCCCAACATAAGAGGCTTTGGCTCTCACAGTAATATTGTAGGAATCACCTAATGTGAAAACAAAAAGCATAAAATTCAGATCAAACAGATGAAAAAACTAAAGCCCAGACGACTTGTAATACTTAAATTAAAAGAAGTGACTGACTCCATTCTTGCACTTTCAAATGACAATTTTCACAGAAAAAATCTTATTCATCTTTCCTTCTAAGCAAGGCCATTGTTTTTCTAACCCACAAGAACTGTATCTTGACTTTGAGACACAAGTACTGTTGTACTGAAAAATTGCTGCCAGTTTTTTTATTTTCACAGAACAATTTTCAACAAAAATACTTTTATACTGAGGAAGTAGGGGCATTTCCTACCTTATAGATATATCAAGTTTCTGATGCACAAAAACTTCAATACGACCGCATTCACAACAGCGGTCTACCAGATCTGCGGATCGAATGTGGCCGACCCACTTGAATGCATCGCTTAATCCCCTCTGAATCTATTCAGTGTCTATCAGGGGATTATGCAGCAAGCTTACAAGTGGGTCACCGTATTTGATCTATGTATTAGGGTGCTTTCCCAGAGATATAGATCGATCTAAAGATTAAGTTTTAGATCGACCTAACTCCCTGGGGGTTCACCCTAAATTGCAGTCAGCCGAGCGGGCACCATAGTTAATTACCCCCTTACAGCTTTTAGTAGGCGGGACAGACGCTTAAGCCGGCCAAGCTGACAGTAATCTAGTGAGACTCCCCACAGGGATAGATCGATCTAAAAATCTATGGAAATGGGGTGTTAGTCCACTGTTGTGATTGTGGCCTTATCGTTACCGCATCACTCCAAATCATTGCCAGAGTTTCTAAATTTACCTGCTTGGATGGTTTTAGTTGCCATGCCATCGGTCACTCTAGCAGGGTCACTCAAGCTGAACACTGGTTGACGTTTTAACATTTCACAGTGTTCTAGAGTGACTGACTCACTGGTACTCATGTTCTTTATGGTCAAAGTGATCTCAGTGGTCACTTTCTCTGTCAAGTCAAATGTGTAGCATCCCTTGATCAGTTCTACAGTGCTAGTGATGGCTATGTCAAACTTGTCAGAAATATAGTGTTCTCTGCATAAAAGAAATAAATCTGTTAAGTTGTGGTATGAATGATAGAACTTTATGGTAGCAGAATTTAATTTTTTTTAGATTTAAATTTAATTTTGGCAGCAATAAAGGAAATAATTTGGTGACATAGGAAAATTGCTGACGTTTCCAGAAAAATCCCTTTTTGCAACATTAAGGCTTTAATTCTACTCAAATTGCTGTTTACTTTGGTACAATTTTAATAGTGACTACATACCTAATGATGGTTGTACACAGTAAGTGTAACAAAACTTATTTACATGCACTTCTTAATCATGCTGTGACTTTTGGTTGATACAGTAAATCAAAAAAGGGTTCAGTTGAAAAGTTCATAAATTAGGCATTCTGGCGGTTTGTTTTAGCCAAATAATGACTTCATTTTTCTTTTTCTAATCAGCACATTTGGAAATTAATCCCTCTTAGTTTGTGAAATAAAAAATAAATATGCTAGCACATTTGCCTTATAAAAAATTAACTCTTAACTGCAATTTGTCAGAGCTGAATTTCATTAGTTGTGTTATGTTATAAGAATGAAATTATATTTTCAGCCAACAGCTTAATATTTAAACATTGGAGGTAACACTTTTTCAATATTAAGCCGTTGACTGAAAAAATCACTTCATTCTTAACTGAAATTTACTTTAGTGGAAAACACTACGATATGCAACAAATGAAAATATGCCACATCAGACCTGTTGGCTCTAAGATTATAAACTAGAGACTGCACTCTGTGTCTTTTCCCTTTTGAGTGTTTCTCCAATTCTAATTTGGTGCAGCAATTCACCTGCAAATTAGAAAAAAAAAAATTTACTTTAGGTTGATATTTCTCTCTATTTTATGTCAATTACTCATACAAAGGATCTTTTAATTAAGTCATCAACAATCAAATTGAACAATCAACAATCAAATTGATTAAATATTTATATGATTATCTATATGAAATTTCAATGATATTTTCTTATTTTTTTTCAAAACTAATCAACAAATCTAAGCTATGAATTAATTCTAGTATTTCCAAAACTTACCTACAAATACAATCTACTAAATTAATCTAATCTAATCTAATCTAATATACAAGGGGTATTTATGCATACTTTATCACCTTGAAAGGGGTTATCACTTAAGTGGGATGGAAAAAGTACAAGGTATTGAAATATTTCAGACAATAGTTTCCACATCTCCTCCTTGTAACCCTGTTGCCTTATGACTCAGCAGCTAATTGTTTAATATACTGTAGCTTGTATAAATGTTGCAGAGTGGATTTCTTTTTTGTTATTAGATGAAGTAAATTGTATATTCAAACACTGCATAACTTAAACCTTAGTCTGCATAAATCAAAGAAAATTTTCAGTCACAAAGTATCAGGGTTCTGCCTAGTCCATTGTACAAGAAATCTCAAGTAAAGATGGAATTCATTTTCTTATTGATTTATTTTAGTCATAAACATCATTACAAACCTTGCAAATTTGACACACGTGAACCTTATTCTGCTTTGCCACACCTTTTGGCAAGGCTTTAGTGGGACTGTCTCCTGACTTTTTCTCAGAAACATCTGGTGAATCTTTTGATTTTGCTGACAAAGATATGAACTGGTCGACCGCAAGACGTCCCTTTTTTCCATGCTTTCTTCTGGACTTGGGTCCCTCTTGTGATTACAAAAACAAAATTTCCAGCTGATAATAAACTCTATATTGGTTAGTAATAATCACCAATGAGAATTCATACTTTGAATTCACTTCATTTTAAGATTGACATTTTCTCTTACTAGTACTATAATATTATGACAAAGAAAGCTGTTTGCAGAACTGGCTAAGTAAACTACAGTACTGTAAAACATTCACCTGAAAAGAATTATCAGGCCCGTGGCCAGGGGGAGTTCGGGGGGTTAGAAAGATCCCCCACTTTTTGCTGTTAAAAAGTCCACTCTAGGTAAAATTCGACCTAGGTAAATTGGGATTATATGGTACGTAAGAGGTCCAATTTTTCAGAAAAAGAACCCCCCCTTTGAAATTGCTGGCTACGGGCCTGATTATCATTGTCAACAGGTCAGTCTGAATAATAAATGCTACAGATACGTAAAACATCCAACTAACAATTTTCAAATGGCAAATAAAATATGAACAATAATACATTTGAGGCAGGCCTGTAGCCAGGAGGCTTTGGGAGCACCCCCCTTTTGGCTGGGAAAAGGTTCCCTTGGGGTAAAATTTTATCTAGGTACATAAAGGTTTATGGTAAAAGGTCCACTTTTTCGGAAAAAAGAACCCCCTTTTGAAATTGCAGTCTACCGGCCTTTGAGAGCTACCTCACCTTCATTGTCTGGTGTTGCGGTGCTTCTTTTCGGGTCTTCACCAGGTTCTGGAAATCTGGCTGCAATTCTACTCTTCTGATTGTTTCTCCGTTTCTTGCTTCGACTATTGGCACTTCCACCCTGATCATTGTCAGGTTGTAAAACAATCATGTCTTTTGTCTTATGGACACACCTATAATAATAATCATACTAATTATAATACATATAATAGTCACCATAGTATGCTTTTGGCCTAATACCAATAAAATGCTTGCCATTGGCAATACCATTTCAAATCAGTTATAACTTCTTTCTTGTTCTGTTTATGGGGCATGAAGCAAAGACATAAAGCTGCATACATAACTATGATGCTAACCTGTACAACAACATTTACCTGTGTATTTTTAGAGCAAACAATACACCACTGAAAGCTCTCACTCGTAGCTGTTGCCCGCCACTTTCACTGTTTCTCTGTGCAACATATGGCTTGTACTGGCTGTGAAAT
Organism: Lingula anatina; assembly: GCF_001039355.2. The sequence goes on from NW_019775596.1 coordinate 32,047, forward strand.
ATGTCCCTCAGTAACCCCTTGGGAACACTGCCAGCTATCCCCTGGAGGTTCAAATAATCGAGGAAATCAACCCCCACTTGTTGTAACTCATGCAATGTTGCCCTTCCACCTCTTCCTCTGGGCGCTGCAGCCATGCTAGCTTCAAGACTGAAAAGAAATTTATGAGAGTCAAGTATGTGATATGCTGCTCAAAATCTTAAGACACACATATGCTGGTAGTATTAACGTCAATGATGTCCCTCTAAGTGATTCGACGTGTCAGATCGAGAAGTCTTGGGAACCGAGAACCGGCAAGTGCGGTAAAACAAAAGTTCACATATTTTGAAGTTCTGTACGCCAAAATAACCAAGATCGATGAATATTACGCTATACATGGTTTATCGACTACGTTTCATTATTTTAGTCACTTTTTAAAATATATTGTAATTTTACCTTTGATTTATGAGCCAAAACACAGCTTTCGATTTCACGTGTAAACTACCAGGAAAAAAGATATCTAAATGTCCAATGAAAAAGGAGAAAAGGAAATAACGCGGGGTGATAATTTTCAATATGGCAGCTTCCGGTTGGGGATTTTCTGTATTTTGCAGCAAGTAAAACGACTATCACGACCTGGGTAGACGATCCACCATGAGCACATTTTGTGGACAAATGCGGGAGTACTCCCGGATATCCCTGGACAGATTTGACAAGGAGAACCTGGAGAGTACTGCGTTTTTCTTGTCTCATTGTCATACTGGTGGGTACTGTTGATTTGTAGTTGAAATACCATACTAGGTTGGCGCGAAAGCCTACAGCCTCTACAGAACAAATTGGTTGCGTTTTCGATATTTCCAATAAATATCGAATAGTTCCCAATAAAAAATAGCCACACAAAAATGACCTTATTGCATTTGACTCTTTTGAATTGAAAGTAGTACATGATTACATGATAATGGTATACTCATAGTCTCTGTTGTTTATTTGCTTGTTTTCGATAGCTGAACATTTGATTAAAATTTATCTCATTTGCCTAAGGGACTCTCACGTTCCATGTAATGAAAAAATTCCTAAAAACTGGAGATAATAAACTAATTTTAAATTTCCAGCACAGTTAAGCTGTATTTAAACGGCCATCTTCAAACATTACTCCACAACGTGCATTTTATGATTTAATAAAATGTTCTGATGTAGCAAAAGTACCTACTTGTACTCACTGCTTATAGATTTTGCTTTATCAGAAGATTTGAGTATGGCTCTTAGAGTTCTATATTTCACAATTTATAAATATATATTTTAAACAAATAGAAAAATAATATATTCTATTTTACCACAAAAACGGCAGTTAAAGCAATAATTCTGTGCATGCCATCAGACTGTGTGACCTCCGTAAATGACTATACTCTGTAATAATAATCACTTAAGATAATCTTATGAGATTATTACAAAAAAAGAAACTTTTTAGAAGAAATCCAGGGACAAACTTAAGATGTTGAAATGGATTCATTAACCATTGGTAAGTATGAGAAAATTGCGGTTTACCCCAGGAATTTTTTTTACCAAAATGAACAGTTGTTATCCCTTTAAAAGTATCATTTTAATTTCAGACCACATGGTAGGATTGAGCTATCCTAGCTTCCTTTATCGTCTGAACTCATGGTGAGTTTCAAAATGGAGCATGTTCTGACACTGATTTGTGGTTGAATTGCAAAATTGCATTTGAAGTTAATTACTGACAGAAACTTAATAGAATGGGATAGTGTTGTTTCATCATTGCTATTATTATTATTATTATTATTATTATTATTATTATTATTATTATTATTTGTAAAATACATCTAAAAACATGAAGAAAACCATCAACTTTCCACTATTATTTTTTTTGCAGATGTCACTTTGACTTTGGTTATTAAACACACATACACATACCCGCACACATAATATTTCAAGAAAATTTAACATTTCATGCCTTATTTCATTGCAGCAGAGACATAAAGCTTTATTGCTCTGAAGTAACCAGACAGATATTGTTGCACATGCAGGATGGCAATTACAAACACCTGGACAAGCATGTGGTAATGTTATGAATATGGATTAGATATTTGAAAAAAAATTCCATTTTTCTATGTATTATTATAATATGGCATTATTACTGTTACAGTATCTTTATTTTTTCAAAAAACTTAACTCCTTGCTTTTGATGTAACATTAAAGGGGGTGTGTCTTTCTGAGACCTTGGAATGAATAAAACAGTCAGTCAAGCAGACAGACTGAAAGAAGAACATTTGTCTTGGCATGAGTATTTATCTCTCCTATGGTTCATTTTCAGGTCGCATTATCTGAAAACAACCCAACAAGATTAAGGATACCAAATTTTTCTGGAAAGGCGGAAGAAGTGGTGGTCACTTTGATCCCAGCAGCCCATTGTCCAGGCTCTGTGATGTAAGCTTGACCACTGGTCACTGTATGGTTAGCTTGATGTGACAGCTGAAAATTTGAATTATGGAGTGAGAATATGGATTATACAATTTTTAGATCTTCTGAACAAAGGGAGTTATGGAGGTCCATGACAGTCAAATTCTGCAATGATAAGATACTGAGAGAGAGAGAGAGAGAGAGAGAGAGAGTAAAAGGGTACATCTGAAAAATATAACAGATAAGACATTTTACACAGTATTAAGACTGTCAAAATATTGAAATTGATATTAAAATTAATTATTGGCCTTCTTGTTTTCTCAGGTTTTTGTTTGAGGGGGAAGAAGGAACCGTCCTATACACTGGTGATTTTAGACTAGAAAAAGGTTCTGCAGCAAGAATTCCACAACTGAATTCGGGTTCTAGGTAAGTGGTAGTAGTTGTTCACAAACTGAATGCAATAGATGTATAGATGTCAATAGTTTTTTACATTTTCTGTAAGGAGCAATTGGGCTTCTCTGACAAAGATGGATTTGTTGATTTATCAGGCTTTTGATGATGGTTTGAGACCAATTGTTGATTTAAGAAAGATATTTTCTGAACACAGCTAATGTCCCTTTTGGAGGTGATTTGTGCTATGTAAAGTACATTAAACTGCATTTGTGTTTACATGGTATTTAGAATACAGGAGTCCTTTTTCCTAATTCCATAAAATTAATTTATTAATTAACTAATTTAAAAGATTTAAATAAATAACTTTTAATTTGTAAACAAAAAAAAAAAGAAAGAAAAAGAAACAAAGGAAAAAGGAATAAAGGGAAGAATGAAAACAATGTTTTTTTTTTTTTTTTAATTTCAGATCCAAAAATATAAGAAGCCTTTATGTTGACACCACGTTCTGCACACCAAAAGCATTCCACATTCCAAGCCGCCAGGAGTGTCGTGATGTCATCATCTCTGTGATTGACAGTTGGATTCAGCTAAGCCCCGCCCACATGGTTGTGCTGAAGGGCAAGGCTTCTCTGGGATACGAGTATATTTATGAGGAAGTAAACAAGGAGTTTAAACAAAAGGTTTGATAAATTTTCGCCAAAGACAACAGACTTGGGGCCTGTTTTACAATAGATAATAAGTTGATGTTGAGGCTAAAACTTTAGCATTACTTAGACTTAGCTGACAAAGCTGCAATACACAAAAATCTTTAAGACGTCTAACCGCATTTTGTAAGCATTTATGTAATGTATTTTTTTATCATTGTGACTGTGTATGATTTAATGGTAGCAGTTATAAAAATGAAAGTTATTAAAATGTCTGTCATTTAAATGGTGTCAGTTGCATTGTTTATTTTATGGCATGTTATTTAATTACCAGATTAACATTACGTATGATTTCATTATCAGATTCACATTACATTTTTTTTATTATCAGATTCACATTACATTTATTTTATTATCAGATTCACATTACATGTTATTTCATTACCAGATTCACATTACATTTTATTTTATTACAAGATTCACATTACATGTTATTTTCTTATCAGATTCACATTACACATTATTTCATTACCAGATTCACATTACATTTTTTTTATTGTCAGATTCACATTACATGTTATTTTATTTACAGATTCATATAAGTGAACGCAAGATGAAGATGTACACAGGGGTGCCACAGATCAGCAAGTGTTTCACCACTGATCCCACGGGGACACAAGTACATGCTTGTGAGTGGCAGGTAAGACTTGAATTGAGATTTCCATTTATCGGTTTGATTTTTAATTACCAACATATTGCCTTTATGCATCTTTTAATTGGAAATAGTGCCATACAAGTTTAATGATTCTGATAGTTGTATTTAAAAAAGTGGTACAGCTCAAGTGCAAAACTGTAAACAACAAGTCAAAGTTTCACTTACCGTAGGTTTCACACACTGGCTATTGGAAGTGACAGAAAATATTTTTAATCGAGTTGTGCCAAAAAGAAAGTATCATGTCATAATTTAATATGCATGAAACAAACACATTGGCTTCCAATAAAAAAAAGAATGAGTCAAAAAGTGTGCCATAGGCAGTGCCAAAAAGTAGTGATAGTAATATTAAAGTGATACTTGATAATAGAGTTTAAATCCTCTATAATTTAAATTTAAATTTCTGGATGCTTTTTCCCCTTCAAATATTCAATCCACTCATTATTAATAGATTAATAAATATGATAACAATTTTTTTCATCCACTTAGTGTATGTAATACTATATAGTTTCAGGGAGAGTCCAGCACTTTGCCCTGTGGTCACAAACTGACCAGTGGAGATGACCCCAGAGTTCTGACCATTCTCATGTCCACTATGTGGTTCACCCAGGAGGTCCGTCCTCACGAAATCATCTGTGGTGAGAAAGGATTTTATAGGACATGTTTTTCCTTCCACTCCTCGTACCAAGAGATACGTGACTTTGTCAGTTATCTCCAGCCTTGCCGTGTGTTCCCTAACGTTATTCCCGTTAAGGAAGATTTGGAAAAGGTATTTGTAGGCAAATCTGGATTTATTATAATTTTCATAAATGGCATGTTATATGTTGTTAATAAAGAAGTCATAATTGAATCTAAAATAACCAACCAAAGAAACTAACCAGCAAACAAATAATGAGAGAGAGATGGAGAAACAGAGAGAGATACAAAACAATACAAAGGGAATTGAAGTATAGGCAAAAGTCGAGAGTCTGTATAAAGTATACACAAACACATATAGGATATTACTAAACTGTACTCGTAAGATATATATTCACTTTCCTTTTGGTTACTTATAAAACCATTGGTCACTTATTTAATATCTGAGAAAATTATAATCATAAGGTTTCAAGGAAGTAGTGCTCTATATGTTTAAATGCTCCTTTTTTATCCTCAGGTACAAAAAAGACTGAACAGTTTTCTGAAACTGCCCCATTTATCGCGTGGTACAATAGGTGGGGAGTATAAGCCACTGGGCATGCTCAACAGGAAGTGGTTTGAGAAGCGGAGAAAAAAGACGTCAGGTATACGTGATATGTCAATGCACCATGAGTTAGTGATAGAGGTGTATGTGATTTGCAATAATGCAAAGCACAAATGGTTGTCTCATATGCCTTTGCTTTGGAAGTATTTATCTGACAGCAGATACAGTGCATTGAGAACAAGAGTCCCAGACATGGTTTTCCCCCTTCTTACAAAAATTTCCTGAGGTGTTCTATATGCTCTATGGGACTCTTTAGGAATCCTGCATGACTCCATGGGATTCTATAGGAATTCTTTAAGATGCCCTATTGGAAACATATAGGACCCTAAAGAATTTCAGGCCAATTTCCTACATGGTTCTGTAGAACACTAAAGGACTCTGTGGGAAATTTTCTAAGGGTTGTGCANGATTTCCATTTATCGGTTTGATTTTTAATTACCAACATATTGCCTTTATGCATCTTTTAATTGGAAATAGTGCTATACAAGTTTAGTGATTCTGATAGTTGTATTTAAAAAAGTGGTACAGCTCAAGTGCAAAACTGTAAACAACAAGTCAAAGTTTCACTTACCGTAGCTTTCACACACTGGCCATTCCAAGTGACGGAAAATATTTTTAAGTGAGTTGTGCCACAAAGAAAATATCATGTCATCATTTAATATGAATGAAACATTGGCTTCCAATTAAAAAAAAGAATGAGTCAAAAAGTGTCCAATGTAAAGAAGTAGTGATAGCGATACTGAAGTTATACTAAATAATAGAGTGTAACTCTTATATAAGTGAAATGTAACTTTCTGGGTGCTTTTTGCCCTTAAAAAATATACCCCACTCATTATTAATAGGTATTTTGAATATGATAACATTTTTTTCATCCACTTAGTGTATGTAATACTATATATAGTTTCAGGGAGAGTCCAGCACTTTGCCCTGTGGTCACAAACTGACCAGTGGAGATGACCCCAGAGTTCTGACCATTCTCATGTCCACTATGTGGTTCACCCAGGAGGTCCGTCCTCACGAAATCATCTGTGGTGAGAAAGGATTTTATAGGACATGTTTTTCCTTCCACTCCTCGTACCAAGAGATACGCGACTTCATCAGTTATCTCCAGCCTTGTCGTGTGTTCCCTAATGTTATTCCCAATGAGGAGGATTTGGAAAAGGTATTTGTAGGCAAATCTAGATTTATTATAATTTTCATAAATGGCATGTTATATGTCGTTAATAAGGAAGTCATAATTGAATCTAAAATAACCGACCAAAGAAATAAACCAGCAAACAAATAATGAGAGAGAGATGGAGAAACAGAGAGAGAGATACAAAACAATCCAAAGGGAATTGAAGTATATAGGCAAAAGTCGAGAGTCTTTATAAAGTATACACAAACACATATAGGATATTACTAAACTATACTCCTAATATATATTCACTTTACTTTTGGTTACTTATAAAACCATTGGTCACTTATTTAATATCTGAGAAAATTATAATCATAAGGTTTCAAGGGAGTAGTGCTCTATATGTTTAAATGCTCCTTTTTTATCCTCAGGTACAAAAAAGACTGAACAGTTTTCTGAAACTGCAACATATATCGCGTGGTACAACAGACGGGGAGTATAAGCCACTGGGCATGCTCAACAGGAAGTGGTTTGAGAAGCGGAGAAAAAAGACATCAGGTATTGTAATATGTCAATGCACCTTGTGTTAGTGATAGAGATGTATGTGATTTACAATGCAAAGCATGTGTGGATGTCACATATGCCTTTGCTCTGGAAGTATTTATCTGACAGCAAATACAGTGCATTGAGAACAAGAGTCCCAGACATGGTTTCCACCCTTCTTACAAAAATTTCCTGAGATGTTCTGTATGCTCTATGGGACTCTTTAGGAATCCTGCATGACTCCATGGGATTCTATAGGAATTCTTAAAGATGCCCTATTGGAAACATATAGGACCCTAAAGAATTTCAGGCCAATTTCCTACATGGTTCTGTAGAACACTAAAGGACTCTGTGGGAAATTTTTCTAAGGGTTGTGTACTCATTATGTAAGATACACCATGTCTGGTTCTTTTGTACTCAAACTCTGCTTTAGTACAAATAAATATCTGTGAATGTAATACTTTTTTATTGATTTGAAACTTGACACTTGATGTGGCTTAAATTTTTGTAAGTTTTATAAAATATTCTCCCCATATGATGTTGATTTTTTATAAGAATAGGGCTATTTGGATTTTTACTGAATGAAATTTTGTTGGATGCAAATTTAAGTAGAGCCAAAAAAAATTTTTAAAGTATGAATATCCTTTTGTATTATGTAGTGATCATTGTTGAGATCAATTCCTTTATGTTTTGATTGTAAAATAACAAGTTATCATGTTATTTTATAATCAAATAACATGTTATCATGAAGTCATAAAATGGTAAAAGACATTTTATAATTTCTATCCACAGCTACCTCTACTGAGAATTCTGAAGAGTTAGACCTCTCAGACACCCCACCCAAAAAGAGAAGCAGAAAGAATTTGCAGGTTAACTCTGGGAAAGGAGACAGCAATGGTGATGGTATGGAGGTCAATGGTCTTTCATTTAGTCCTGACACAGTGAAAGGCAACTTCATGGAAGCTCGTGGGAATGATGATGATAATGATAACAGTCAGGAGCAAAGAGAAGACAGTGATTCTTACATCACCGATGAAGAAATTGACCGGTTTTCTCAACCCGAGGGTGGTTTGGATCTTTTTGATGAAGAGGCAAGAAAAGGCGATGGAGATCATCAGGCAGAGGTGGTGGCGGAGGACCAGTCCCAGAAGGAAATGGAGAATCGAAAAGTGGAATCTGTCTCATTGTCGTGGGATTGCATATTCACAGAGTATAGCCAGTCTCTTACGTACATGAGCGATGGGGAGGAGGAAGAGGAAGATGAACAGGTAAATGACCAAAGAAAATATATTAAAAATGGTTGCCATGGCGACCAAGAGGAGACCTTATTGGTCAATGGCATCACCTCGGAAGAGAAAGGGAACAACACGCAGACTAATTCAGAAATGCATATTGAGAGCAGTTCAGGCAATGTCATGGTTTCTCCTCCTGATTTTCCCTCAAGTGGAAAATCAGTTCTGGCCAGTAAAAACACAATGCCACTATCAAATGCTGCTGACAGTAAAATCCATAGCAGCAAGGAACAGTTGGAAAATGATGTTGTTATTGATGCTGCTGCTGAAAGTTCTTGTAAAAAGACAGTGGATGATGACATATTAAACACTAGTTGTCCAACTGACAGTGATGTTACCATCTCCCCCCATTGTTCTCAGCAAAGTATCGAAGGAAGAAAAAATAAATCCATTACTGACAGCGATGCCACTGTAACACCACAGTGCTCACAAGACACTTGCCTAAATGGAATAGAAGGGACGACAAGCACGGCTACCTCAAATGTGACTAGCAAAAAGCAAAGAGAGATGAACTCTGAAAAGAATAATGGTGAGAATTCTGATCTCCATAAGGGCTTGGCTACACCAGATGATAAAAATAAGGATTGTGATTCTGAAAGTGATAAGTCTGTTAATACTCCAGAGGAGAATAATGATGACATCATATTGTTGGATGATGTTGCTGGGAGTGCTAGGGCAGGTTTTTCACGCTATCCTTTTCAGCAACGATTCAGGGACGAGAGTATGGCTGGATCGAACACTGCCAATCTGAATCCATGTGACATGACTGTTGGCGCATTTTTTGCTATGAGGAGCAGGCAAAAACGACTGGAAAGACTTTTAGAAATTGAGAAGAAACGGCCCCACCTAACAGCAGCACTTACCAACAACACAACCCTAGATGGCAGCATTTATGCAAGACAAGGTAATCCTACAGCCACAACAACTCTGAGGAGAGGGAATGCCCCTAGTGAAGATGATGTTATTGACCTTACTGATGAAATGCCTCTTGAAACTGGAACTACAGTCCGTGAGCTTCTTAGTGATAGCGACGACAATCTAAGCAGTTGCTATGACAGTGAGGAAATCTTCAGCGACGATTCAGATAGCAGTGATCATCTGATCAAAGTCGGCCATGTGCCAAATATACTAAGAGGTTCCAGTAGGGTTAGAGGCATTGGGAGACCTGTCCCCTTTCAGTCCTTTCCTCGTGTACCCTTTCCCAAGCCCCCAAGACCAAGGGCCATTTACCAGTCAGACGAGGTTATTGTTCTGGGGAGCAGCGATGAAGAGGAGGAAGAGGAGAAAAAAATGTCTGAATCTGTCACCGACAGTGCTAACCCACAAAGAGATCATAATGACCAAGAATTAACTAATAGATTTGATATTGTGGTGACTGATTCTGAGGAGAAACAATCAGCAGGAGTTGCTGGTGACCCTGATTCTAAATCTTCTGCGTCTGCTTTACACGCCACCGCTGACAAAAACTTTTCTTTAACCAATCTAAATATGGAAACTTCATTCAAAGATTCAGTAGCAGATTTGTCACAGGACGTTTGTTCTGTAACAGAAAAATGTCACGCCAGTGATGATGGGAATAGTGTTTTGACAAAAGACAGAGGATGTAAACAAACAGCAGACAGTCCAGATCAAGGGCAACAACCTTCAACTGGTGCATCAGCTTCAGCCACAGACTCGGAGGAAGGGTCTTTCATTGTTGAAAAAACACCTGAAACCAAAAAACCGAACTCGCAGGAGATTTTGAAACTTCAAGAGGACATAGCTGGTGGGAAGATGGATGACATGTTCTCTGCAGTGAAGAAGAGATGTGATGACGGTCCGTAGAATGGTGTGACCATTGAAAATTAATAAGAGTGTGTGTGCGTGAAGTTTGCTGTTCTACCATTTTTTTTTGTTTAAATGCACTAAATAGGTTTATGTATTTGCCGTACTTGAAACTAAATAATTAATGAGTTTTTGTATAATAATTAGTACTATGGAATGATTATATTGATGAATAATTAAATAATCTAGAATCTTTGATATGTGAATTATCTGCTAATTTGTAAATAGTTATCTTTTTATTTATCACCATGATTTATTGATTATTATTAAAGTTCATTTGTAATTTATACTATCATTTATTTACTGATTTATTATTATTATCATTTTGTAACATATTTAATTTAGTTTTGTTTTTGCTGTAAGTAACTCAATATATTTTTACATTTGGTGAAGTACATTTTGTTGATTACTATGTAATTGGCAATGTATGTATGTAAAAAAAAAAAAATAAAATAAGCTGTAGCCTGTTTTAGAATTCAGGCAAAATTGAATGAATTTTAAACATTGGTTTAAACATTGGTTTACATGGTAATGCATAAACATTTTTATTTGAATTGTAACATTTATTTTCTATAATTTTCTAAAATAAGAATACTTACTGAGTTTATCAGGTGCTAAGCAGATAGAATTGAGTAAGATAAAGATAAATTAAGACAATTCACATATGTTAATTACATATTGGAATATGTTCTTCAGTTTGTTAATAATATAAGAACATAAGGTTTTAATCCTCCTTAACTAATATTATGATGCAAGATAGTATCTCAATGCTTATTATTTTGTAACAAAAGAAAATTTGTAATCTAATATTAAAAATATAGAAGCAGTAAATATGTACTAGTACATTATTCTCTTTGCATGTGCCATATAAGAAAAATTGTTCAGTCATTTGAATTTTATAACCTTATATGCAGCCAATTGATTTGATTAAGCTTTAGGATGTGAAAAACTATAAATCATTGAGTTATTAATATTAAGACTTTTAAATTATTGTTATATTATATTGAGTAGCTGGAATGTTAATAATATGTATATATTTTGGTTTTAAATTTGTACATAATTATTGGAACAAGTGGGTTTTATTTGAATTCTTGAATTATTGTATTTTGATAAAAGATTGTTCTCTTCATGTGCATACAGTAGACCTTGCACGTATATAGTAAATTGGGAGTGGCTATTTATTTATTTATTTATTTATTTATAAGATTCCCATTATAGGTGTATTGCATTCTCTGTATTGTCCTTAGGCTCAGCTGGGAATTTGGTATTCAGTCTGGTATACCCAAGTGCCCTCTATATTTGAGGCTGCCAAGGGTGCCCACTATATGTGAGGCTGCCAAGGGTGCCCTCCATATGTGAGGCAGCCAAGGGTGCCCTCTATATGTGAGGCAGCCAAGGGTGCCCTCTATATGTGAGGCAGCCAAGGGTGCCATCTAAATGTGAGGCTGCCAAGGGTGAGGTCTGCTGTACTTTTGACTCTGACAATTTTAAAATTGAATTGACATATTACAGAGTAGATTTTATTCAGTGTAATGTTGGAATATCTTTCAAGGCAGTAAGACCTATGATTTTCTAAGAGCTTTGGAACTTTTTTTTTTAATATAACTTCAACAATGTCCTTTTATTCTCAGGGAAAATACATAAAAAATGATTCAAAAGTGCAGCAAAATGCAATACCTGAATGGTACTTTATACACATGTATGTATATGCGCCATATTTTACTGCATTTGGGGTTAGGGAAGAGAAATAAGTACCCCCTTTCACAAAGTCTTGACATTCTGGATAAATACAGTTTTTTTTTTCAAATATTCTCTTGCCTGATTATGTTGTGTCTCATTAGGCTTAAAGGGATAATAACTCTTTGTTTCGGCAAAAAAAAAAATTAACAACAATTTTCCCATACTTACCAATGGTTAATGAATCCATTTTTACATTCAAAGTTAGTCCCTGGTTTTTTCTAAAAAATTTGGATTCTCGTTAAAATCTCTTAACAGAGTATAGCCATCAGTGGAGGTCACGTGGTCTAAAGACAAGCTCAGATATCAGAATAATAGCTATAACTGCCGTTTTTGTGGTAAAACAGAATATATTATATTTCTATGAGTTATTCACAATGTTTTTATTGTGAAGTATAGATGCCATACGAAGAGTTATTATCCCTTTAACTATGTTTTTTTTTTTTCATAAATAATATTGATTCATATGGTGATATGGTGAAGTTATAACAGTAAAATATGAATTTAAGTACTTACACTTTTACAACTTGGCATGAATGGGTTCTTTGATAATGGGTATGAGGTAGAAAAATGGACTTCATGTTAGGACTTCTTAGGTTGGTTCTAATTTTTTATATCCCCTCTATCCTAAGTAGCGGGACATTCGTAAAAACGTCAGTGACGTTGATTGATGTTTGGACAGTTAAGACTTGTATTTTTTACCATACCCCAGTGAGATTTTTAAATTTTACTATAACAAATTGAAAAGGTAATTAAAATAGCCACCGAAATTATTGTTAAGAATATGAAACTATGTCGTGGTCTAGATTTTATGGTAATAGGGTACGCATGAATAAAGTGTGTGGGGTTACAAAAATGCAAACTGTGAGATAATTCTAACTGGGCTTTTAAACATACATGTAGTTATGAATCTGGGTTTTTTTTACAAGTTAGAACCCAAATGTTCAGTTTATATTAACCAGCATCTTAGGGACAGGCAATATAATTTATCTGGTCAGTTACAATTATGTTATGAAGAATCCATGCAGTCATTCAACTGTTGCCATCGTAGTTGTTGTCTCGGCCATGGCGCATTCAGCAATAGCGCCGGGCGATATTGCTGCTTGACAGCCTTGTACATATAGTCTAGCAATGGGCAATACTGCAGGTGTAACAGGATTGCAAGTCTTAGGAATGGAAGTGCTGGCTACCGGTAGGTGCACATTTTATCGAGAAAGAATATTTCGAAACAAAAGGCTAGCTTAGATTTAGGCTTCATTACGAAGCTTTTCAAGTTAGGTGACTTGCTACATGCGTGAAGTTGATGTGAAAATTATAGACATTATTGTGGTTTTTAATCCTCAAGGTTATTGATGGGATTTAACTGATTTTTTTAAAAATTCTTTATCTAAAAACATCCATGAGCAGTTCAAGTTTCAGCCGAATATAAAGCTGTGTACTATTATACATTTGACATACCTCTTCATAGTTTCAGTTATCAAATGAATAAAATGAATATATTTTGTGGAAAGTAGGAGGATCTTTTTAATTTTGTAATTTACCATTCGAAAATCACTTTCTAGGTTAGCTTTGTTGAAAATATGTTATATAGTGTATTTGAAATGGCCTGATTCAATCAAAATACAAAGAACACTTTTTTCAGTCCTGTTAGTCGTAAGCACCTAAAGCGACGCTCTAATTTTTACTTTTTTTTTCATTTCATTTAGTGTCAGCAACGTAAAATTCAATTCAGTAAAATCAACCGTTTTACTCCAGAAACAAGAAAAAGTATTTAGATCAGAACTTTTCTGAATCAGCAATTAAACGATTTTTGACTTGTTTTCTGTAAATACAGTTCATATTGCGCCTCGAGCGGTATAACTGTAATTATACATTCGTTTATTTGTTTAAATTCATTTTGAAGTCTTAAAAAAAAACAACCACCTCAGTCAAATTGGATCCATTCAAAGTCAATGCTAATTAAAGTCAACTGTGTGCCTCCTTGTAGAAATACTAATCAGCTCTTGACTTGCGCTACTTAACCATTTATATAAAACACGGATAACCTATCAGGAAGTAAGTCGATTCACGAAGTGCCGTCGAAATTACTTAGAGATGTCCACACGCGGAGTTTTTACGACTCTTAAGTTGTGCAATCATGTAAAAATCACATCATACCGACATGATTGATCAATACCCGTTTCTCCCACATAGACCATTTTAAAACTTCTTCGTCTGTAATATCTACATTGGTTTGATAAATATGAAAACTGATACGTGAACTAACATTGAGCAACTGATCATTCTTATTCTAATTGATGACAAATAACATTTAGTTATCAGAGGCAGATCCCGGATTATTTGAAGGAGGGTTCGCGGATGGGAAGTCGACCCCCACTTGCGTGGGGTTCAGGGTGGGATTTTTTTTTTTTTTTTTTTTTTAGAAATCGATCCCCCCTCCCCCAAATTCACCACTGCTTATATACATTGGTTCTTTCACATGACTAAGGATGAAATCCACGCGACAGTACCGGTAATTTCCCAAGAGTTATGGCGAGTTTCCGCGTTCTTTGATTTGACCTATTCCCCCGGTAAGGATAATTGCATATGACAGAATTTCGCTGAGTGCGTCAATTTGAGTGCTAACGCCGATCTTAAGTATAATTCCTGTTGAAGTGTGCCTTCACGGGTTTTGGTTTTAAAATTGTTAATGAGTTTGAAATAAAGGTTATTAGCACCGCAAAGGGAAACATATTAGTGCAATTATTGTAGTGTTAATTGTATATTGAAGAGAAAAACAAGTAGGTTGACGTACAGGCTTTTATTGGATTCACCTAAGATAAGAAATGAGTATATTTATAAGAGATTGGGATTGATAACTTAGGGGGAGATTGGGAGAGACGGAGCACGGAGGAGACGTGATTTTGGAGAGCTAAGGCTTGGAGACTTAACTTAAAATATGAAGTCGACGAATTAATAGTTTAACTGGTCATTTTGTGAACTTGGGTTTTCTTTTCATAAATCTGACACGAACAGTGGGATCTTCAGATTGCGTTATCTGCTAAATAAGTCGAACACGTAATGTCTTATTTCGAGCCCACGCTTGAATTAAGCATACTTAATTTACATAAGTCTAGGACATTTATTCCGTACGTATAAAAAGGTTCATAACATATTTGACGACCTCGCCAGGACATGTACTGGACGCACTAACCGATGGATGTTTTCACTCAAAAATCGCTCACTTACGCGCACTTACACAAGTAAACCTTGGTCTAAAACTCCACCACGTAAGTGCGTGCGACAGAAACCAAGTCAACCGCAAGGCTAAGTTAACGTAACGCCGCTATATTCAACAACTGACCCCGAGTCATTACATGAAGTGGCTTTTACACATGTTTTACTTATCATTACAATCTTACACAGATTTAGTGACCCAAGTTTGCGCGCCGGTTGCGCGCCAAACTACATTACTTAAAAATACGTCCTTAACTCGTCGGGATCACCTTTTGAACTCGGGTCGATCTCGACATACCATTATTTCACCTAACAAAGTTTATTAAGCCAGACATTATATCCACATGTAGATTAGTGCGAAGGATGCAAAGCGCACGCTGAGTAGTACACACGTACTCTGTGGTTCTTTGACAGGCGACAACAAGGAAGTTAAATAAGTAGCTGTTGTCGGTTTACCCCCCAAGATGTTACAGCAAATATTTAAAGGTTGTGCTTTTAATAAAAAAATTAATATCGCATAACAATATAAAACATCCTTAAATCAAAAATAAATTTGCATGAAAATTTGAAACAACATTGAATGAAAAAAATTAATATTGCATGAAAATAAGAAACAGCATTGGCATGAAACCCAACTGCGGAAAATGAGTTAAAATTGGTATGCGCGTCATCGTCTGTGGAGAATTGAATTTAGACGGATTGTTTTAAATTTGGTAACAAATGACATGGACTGAAGTTAAGACGCGACAAAAGGCCCACGTGCACTGGTGCAGACGCGTTTGTGCGAATGTGCATGCTCAAACGCATGAAGATGATTCCTGCGAACTGCTTGGAATTATCTGATTTATGACAATGCAACTAAGTAGCGTGAAATAAATGAAGGAATGAAAGTTGGAAATTGTATGCCAGAAATGACACAACGGCATAATTAAGACAGCTAAGCTGGCAAACATACAGACACCAATCACTTATTCTCCCACATGCAGGGTACAGTGCCGCCGGAATCTCCCCTTACCAAATGGCCGTATGGTTTCCCAACCCTGCCCCACATGGTCGAACAATAGAGGCCGTATGATAATTACAGGGTAGGGGAATCCCCAAGCAATCCTTATCGGACACCCAAATTAGTCGGTTCAATTTTAAAAGCAAGTAATTTGGAAGCATGCGGGCATCATTAAGTAATTCATGCACACCTGGACTGGACCCCTTTACGACAAAATAGAAATTGTTCATGTGTGACACCACCGCCTCCTCCTCCTTTCCCAAGCCTCTGTGCGACACCCTTACCGTTGAGGTCTACATGCACAACTTTACCGCCACTGGTCACGTACACAGTTCCTACTTTGTGTCCTACAGAATCAAGGAATCCGTCTTTCGGCCGGCCACCCCTCGCCTTGCAATTGTCAAATAAATAAATATTCGAAATTCGACAACGGGCCAGTTCCCCAGGCAACTTTTGCGTTCAGTTGATGGGAAGGTTGTTTACGATTGATGAACGAATACGAAAGGACAGAAATGTTACGGGTGTAGATGGGCGAGATCCTATATGCAAATATAGACTGAACTATATTAAAGATATGGCTAACAAAATGTTTATCACTGAAACAACTGACAAGTCTTTTTGGAAAAAATGCATTTCGTCTATGAACAAAGCTAATAGAAATATAAGGACATACTATAAAAATAAATTTCAATCTTGTTAATAATATGTATATAGTAAAGACAGTTTGAAGCATAATAAATATTACATGTACAAGTACGAGTAGTGTTTTATTTGATCTTTAATAAATTCATAAATTCATTTATTAAACTCTATGTAAATTCAATCAATTCATAGCTACAATGTACACGAAAATTGTTGTCATCACCGAATCCTTTTGGTAAAGCGACTTTTAAAAATCACTGTTGGCAAGTTCTTATACTTAAAATCTCCGTATCAGAGTAGAGTGATCAAAGTAGAGTGAAGCCACCGCGCATTAAAGGTCAATTAACGCTTGGACGAACACTTAATTGCGACCACGCTCACCTTCGATCTTTATCTCAGCGAGCTAGGGTTAGGCTCTTTTGTTAGCAGAAATTTTGTCACGATAATTGCCCGACGGGCAGGGTATGGAACTATTGTTAACAGAAACCAAACAGCGTATGGATGACAATGTTATTTCCATAGTTACCGAGCCAGGCCGTCCGTACAACCCGCAGCAACCCGGAGGGTAAGTAAGGGGAGATTCCGGCGGCACTGTACCAGCGAAAAACAGATACCTCTTAGGGGCCTTTCAGAATAGAAGATCCGCGTATTAACTGGTCCAGGGCTCAAATATGGCGGACCCTACATGAAAGGAAGACCGCTTAATCCTGTAATGGATTTGAAAGATATTATGACAATTTTGATGACTAATTTTCAGTGCATAGCCACGCCCGCGTATTTGGCGAGCTTAACAAAATCATGCTCATGCCACTCCCTCGTATTTTATTACCTCATGGCGGCTATTTCCCGATTTATTTGATTTAATTATATTGTAATGTAAAACTTTTCTGAACCCCCCCAAATTTGCTTCTTTTCAGTATTGTAATTTTAAGCCTCGGTCACAACCGGCCGCACGGGCTATAACGGTCTGCTTGCGTCCAAATTTTGCGCAGAATCTCACGTGCAGCGCAAGGCCTTCTTGTGAAATTTGGAGTTCGCAGACAGCCCGTAAGGGCCCCTTTACACTGGATGGCCTCCTTTCTGCGTCCAGCAATACGGACCCATTTGAGAGTTAAAAAATTATAATTCTTTACGTGCCGACAACTGGCCGATCATTGAGCATTCATTCTGATACAAAATCAATGCTCGTGTCTCCTTATTTAGACCACAGCGATGCCAAATTTCATGGCGATGCCAAATGCAGAAAGGACGCAGAAAGGACGCCGTCCAGTGTAAAGGGGGTATAAGCACGTATGGAGGATGTTGGACATGTCCAAAAGATCCTACGAATAATCTGCGAACAGCGAGGCCGCAAACGTAACTTGCTCCACTCGCAAGGAGTTTGCGAGAAGCACGCAAGTGAGTCGTGCGTGGTACAAGACGCACGTTGTAAACAATGAAGGAACAAGTGCCTTTTGCGTGTTGAGTACAACGCACGCCCCCACAGCTAACGAAAAAAGTCGAAAGCACGGCGGAAGTGCGTCGCCCCCCTACACGCCAGAAGTATAAAAGGCATGCTTACGATGCACGCTCGTGTCTCGACAAATAACGTCGCTTGTGCCAAATAACGTCGCTTGTACAACATTTCCAAAATTTTTTAATTTGCTCAATTCAGCTTCTAATATGCCTGCAAAAGGCAAGGGAAAGAAGCTAAGAGAGCAGAAAAGAAGGGAGGAGGAAAAAGAAAGAAGGGGAGAACAGGAGGCAAAACTGACGTACGCGGTCAGAACGTCATTACAAGCGTGTGAGGCAAGTGTGAAGCAAAAGGAAATTACTTACGCCGTGAGTAGCATTCTCTTCATAAATGTTGAGTGCGTGCCACGTACGCAGGTAGCAAGTCAAACTCAAGAAATGAGTAAATCGTACCTTGCAATTAGCGCCCCTGCTTCTCACGTGGACCCCGCGACTCGCAAGGCAGACTTGCGCCTTTCCATTTCAAACTTCCTCTATCTCTACGAACTCCACGGCCTCCACTGCACCCAAAATTCGCAGGGGCCGTAAGATCCTAAAATTCGTGCGTCCGGTTGTGGCCGAGGCTTCATACGTTGAGGTACGTATATAGTACTTGTACGATCATGTCATACTGTATAGTTGTACTGTATTGTATAGTCAACGTTTCCATGCAAATGAGTATGGAATGCAGCACTAAATTATGTTAATTATGTCATATCAACATCAGGTACGTCCACTCATGCAAAATATTGCAGGGATTCATAACATAACTACTTTTACAGGCAAACGATTCTCGATATCATATACTTTGTATATTTTATCGGTTCAATAAATTATTGTTATTAGTATAACATGCCTAAAGGCCATGCCTCCACATATAGCTCTTTAGAAAAGATTTCATTTATTTTACATCATTAAACAAATTATTTAAATAAATGGACTGCTGGCACCAACTTAACCATGTTGATCGTAACCTGTCTCTTTTCCAAGCAAAGCCGCTCAGTAAATTTGATCTTAAACAAAAATATGGTTTGGTACTTATGGGCGTAAACACTTTTAATTTCGATTTTTTAATTAAAATTGCCAAAATTGCACAAAAAAAAAAGATTACGATCCTGCAGATTTTCTGAAGCAACCCACCTTTTTACCAAACAAAACAGAAATACGATTTGTCATTGAAATATTAAGCAAACATCACCAAAATAATTGTGCAAAAAAAAATAAATAAATAAATAAATACCGTAACTGTAAACTAGCAACCTGCCTCTTTACCAAACAAAGCCACTTAGTAAATTTAAAATAAAACAAAAATACGGTTTGGCACTTATGGGGCAATCGTCATGTTTCGGACAGCGACGGCGACAGCCACAGGAACGGTGACGACTGGGACAGACAGACAAAATATACACAGACACAGTGTCTAATCATAACAATATAACTAAGTGGAAGAAAATGAAAAAGCTTTAGAAAAAAAAAACATTTATTTTTTTGACAAATTGTCGTATCTTTTAATCTGTATAATGGCTTGGCTTTTTGACAATAATTTTATATCGGGTAAACATTAATTTATTAATTACAAAAGCATTTACAAAATGCAAATACGCCAAAAAAAAAAAAACTTCTTAATATCATGCTATCAGCTTAGATATAAAATAAGTGTAGGAGGGAAAGGAAGAGAATTGGATGCCAATTTTCTACAGCAATATACTAAAACTAAATGAAAAAATATGAAAAACTCTTATGTAAACATTAATTTATCAAATACAAAATCATATACAAAATATAACTATATCAAAAAAGTTTTCTTAATATTATGAAGTTTCCAGGGATATACTGTATAGGCGAGATTCTTCCTGACATCAGTAAAACAAATACACATATCAGTCAATTATCACAACAGGTGATATTAAAAGTATAATGAATAAATACATGTATATTTATATATATATATATTCATATATGTAACCACATTGCTTTTTCCAACTCTTTTTCTACCCCCCTCTCCTTATCTTTATATATATATATATATATATATATGGAATGACTAGAAGAAGCTATGCATGTTAATTCTCATCAAGTTTTAAAATGAAAAAAATATGATGAGGTAAAATGCACTTTCCTTTTAATGCCTATTAAAGATTGTTGTGTACACACGCAAACATACGCACGCATCATTCTATCAATTCTATCAATTGAGTATATCATTAAACTCATCAAAATCCTTGTTACTGTGTGTTTGACTTGTCATTTCGCACTTTTTCCGTTTAAATATGTAACCCCTTAAAAGCCATTACTACTGCATATTTAGAACAGTGTTTTACAATTATTTGTCACTGTACGTCTCTCTCTCTCTCTCTCTCTCTCTCTGCTGATCCTAATTGATCTAGTCTACCATTGATTTAGGATGACCCCCCTACTACCCCCATGTGCGTTTTTTCTCACAAGCCACGGCAACCATTTCGTGGGATTCTCTGAAGTTGTACTCTCCGGCCCCGGGGCTTTTCCGAAAAACAGTCGTGTTGTACAGTACACGCTCGCACTGAAATCCTGGCGGGAGTTCCCTTTTCTTGTCGTTGTCGCACATGGCTATGTTTAGTTTTGTAGGCCACCTATGAGTACAGAAAAAAAGAGGGAAATGATTAAATTTACCAGTTATCAGAAGATTGGGGCAATTGGGGTGTTTATGCCACGAATGACGGAGCCCCTGGCGTATGGTTTACGTACGCCACGCAGCGTGATTTACACCTAATTAATGCCCCCAGACAATTCTTACTGCACATCACTTCAAAATATTCATACAGTTGGCAGTTAACGAAGACGTGACATCCTGGGATTTTTAATATTGAGATTATATATAAGTTGTGACTTTCGATAACCCCGTATGCTATATTTTCATCTCATATGCTTGGGAGAGGAGGCTCATTTCCCATAGTCTGAAACTCTGGATGTATGAAAGGGAGGAGCATTAAACCGGGATTACGACCTCTCGGAAAGCGAATTTTGACCAACCCTCACAGCAAAAAGGTAACAAATGATAAGGGTGCAATGTTTAACATTCATCATAATTAACAGTGGCGTATAAAATTGAATTTGACCAAAATATTGCCAAAACCCAAATTTTGAGAGGGCGAGTGTGGGCAAAAATTGTTTTTCCAAACAAACGCAAGTCCGGGGCTTAAAGGATATTGTAACCCTTTATTATCATCCAGATACCAAAAATGAGTTTTCACTCCATCTAATCATTCAATAATGCTTCTATCTTTGTTCTGATTTAAAACAATAGAAAACCCGCGAAAATATAAAATATTGCCGTTTATATTTCTCGTTGCAATGTATAAGCATACATGTAGGCAACTCAAAGCTTTAATCGCCAGTTTAACACCTTTCTATTTTAAGGTGAGATAGCAACCGGTATGGGGCATAACTTCATCCCTGCACGAAATTTTATCACGAACATTGGTAGAGTTGATCAAGAATGTATAGGCTACAATCCCGTGCCGCCATTGTGCTTAAAATGTTTTTGTTATGGAGTTCTGAGCCCTAATTAAAGTTACAGACTCATTAAACAAAGGCATTATTTTACTTTATCAAAGTGAACTAAGACTTTTTCCTAAGAAAAAAATGAATAATGTAACAAACAAATAACTAAACCAATAATTAATTAATTAACAAATAGTTAATACATTCCCTAGAGATCATTACCTACCTATTCTCATCTGTGTGCACACAATAATACCACGGACAGTCCGAGTGTCCACCTTTCAACTTTCTCTGGTCTTTCTCCGGACACCTTATAGAACCTGTTTGGCGTACGTGTCTCGACTGGCTGGCAAGTTTAGCGTGTTCTCCCGAGGCTGGGGCGGCGATGATTTTCCCAGCGAGGATAGCCAGTACTAAGACAACAATTTTAACTTCTTGTCTCTGAAAACATGAAACCATAAGTTATGATCTCGACGCGATGGATAATTCATTCTCAATTCAACATTGCATCTTCACTTGCGTCGATAAAGTAAGTTTGAATGCAAAATTTCCACGCATATAATGAACCAAGCTGTTCAACAAATGTATGTAATCAGCATATATGTGTGTGCGTGCGTGTGCGTGCGTGTGTGTGCGTGTGTGTGTGTGTGTGTGTTGCGCACTGTCTGCACATAAGTGATTACTCAAACGTGGTTCAAGGACGCAGTTACTTCCAGAAGAATAAGACTGCTCTAAACTTTGAATACTGAATTCAAGGCCTCTGTAGATCAAGACTGTTCTCGCAAAATAAATAAATAAATAAATAAATAAATAAATAAATAAATTTATGAATGCTCTCATGAAAAATTGGCATCTGTGTTTTATTCGCCGTTCTGATTTCACCGTTCAAGCCAGGCTAACTCATCAGCAACTCAATAATCCACGGCAGAAAAATTCCGTGCCATTGAAAGTAGGTAACATTTGAAAATAGATATAGTTAATGAAAATGAGCCTCTGCCTACTAATTTAAATATAGTGATTTAAATTGATGAGTACAGGCGACTATACAGCCGTCATTTTATTTGATTGAGGGTTGACACAACGAACGAACGTAACAGAACTGTCGGAGACTTTCCCGTCATTGGATATCTACATTCTCGCTGTTCTTAAAGATGACATGAACCGCTGCAGCAGGGATAAATACTACAGTTAAAATGGAGCCTAAGAAATCAATTTTCTTTGAGTTACAATCCTAATGGCCATCTGGTGGTCATGAATTAGACAGAGATTGTATCTTTGTTTTCAAAACTGGTTAGTTGTAAAAACTTTTTTGTAAATTATTTTCATCGGTGCAGGACAGTCTCGCCGTCTCACTGCGACAGATATGCACGTGATTGTAAACTAAAATTAACGTATATTTTTTATTTATAACAACTTCATCATTGAATAGCAACACAAACTGATTGCAAAAAAAAGGGGGGGGCACATCTCACCAATCTTCTCACTTCAGTCATTGCTAATTAAACTTGGGAATAAAAATTTTCATTCAATTTAAAAATAAAAATTTACTTATCGGTGGGCTTGAAAAAGCTCGATTAAGGCCCTATTTCACACAGACCACGAATAACACGAATCTCCAAGAATTGACAAATTTCAGGATTCGTGAGGATTCGTGAGATTTTGTCAATTTTCTGGTCTAATTCCACACGCTCACGATTCAGTTACGATACAGGTGCGATAGTGGTACGAATTTTCGTGGAATTCGTGAGGATTCGTGAGATTTTGCCAATTTCCTGGTCTAATTCGACACGTTCTACGATTCAGTTACGATACAGGTGCGATAGTGTTACGAATATTCGTGGAATTCGGCTGGAATAGCACGAATATTGACCAGAAATTCACTACGATTTTTTGGAATCGGGAGTTTGTGGCCAAGACTTTGAACAGCTCAAATTTTTTGCCACGAATTCCCGATTGATCAAGAATTGCAAGAACTGACTACGATTCAACCACGATTCAACCACGAGTCCTGAAATTTTCAATTCCTGGCGATTCGTGGGATTCGTGGTCTGTGTGAAATAGAGGCATAAACATTTTTGCCACCAATTCTTGTTGGTCAAGAAGTGCAAGAACTGACTACCGTACGAATATATGCGAATCTGTTAAGAACTTCACGAACTGATTACGATTCAACCAGGAATCCTGAAATTTGTCAATTCCTGGCGATTCGTGGGATTCGTGGTCTGTGTGAAATAGGGGCCTTACTGGACTGCTTTTAAGGGCACACTACTGGATCAAACTCCCATGTGCAATTACCTAACCAAAACACTAAACACATGCAAACTATACGTCAATCAATCATTAAGTTTTCAGAACTTAATAGGTAGCGCCGATGTATAAAAGTAGGATAATTAAATAAGGCACTGTTGCTGGGTTCGTGAATTAAACAGACGCGGCAAGGAAAAACAGAAAAACAAGAAAGGAGCCCTGAGAGGTTTAAGCACCAGAAATGAGGTCATGGATACCTCCCTCTCTATATTTTTCTATCGTATCTTATCCACCAGCTTAGATATTGTCATAATATTTAACCATATTGAAACCACTTTTTACGCAGCTATCAAAAAGTAAAAAAAAAACACTTTTTACGCAGCATTAACAGTCCTTGTCACTTACCGGTATGCAGAAGCCCATGGTTACGATTCGTTTCGGCTGATGGAAATATAAAGATGTATCTGTACGCGTGTAGATATAAACAGTGGTATAATAATGATATACCAGTTACTCTTGGAAGTCTAGACCTCAGTCAATGTAATAATCAGAATTACACAACTTATGGTATTTATATGATATTTTCAGTCAGGATATTTGCCTTCCGTTGCTAAATCTGGTCGCATGACTTTGCGCGCAAACCTTCCATTGCGCTCCTCGTCATGTCACTTGGACTTAAGTCTCCTAAAAAGTTTTCATTTACTATTTCACTAATTATTTCTCATTTATCAAACTTAAGGAAAACAGGAAAGGTCAAACTTCCTTCTTGTTTTTTTTCGTGCTCAAAATTCGACAGTTTCCTCTTTTTTTTCAATTATTTTGCTTCGGGGAGACTGATGTGACGTGAAACTTACAGTCTTTTTTTTCACAAGTTGACCTGAAGTATAGTAAAGCATGCTATTTATTCTTTTGAACCACAGGGACCCCCTCGAGCTGCCCATTTTTTTTAGATTAAAGAAGTTTTTTTACTTATTAAATCCAAGAAAGAGTTAAAGCTAACATGACACGGGTTAACTCCCCGATAAGCTTCATTAAACCAACTCGGTGGATGGTAATTTGTAGACGCAATAGCAACTATTTGCAAGAAAGAAAACCTTTGAAAAAAGTTGCGTTGCTTATCTACTTGAACCGTGCATTAATCATACACTGGATAAAACCCAGCGACGAGTACATTACTCCGAGTGTTCGCGCCGTGACAACAGCTTTGTATCAGCTATATAGCGTAGTCATCTGGCAGAGAGAAATAATTCATGGAGTTCTTTGCAGTTGCAGCCAGTCCAGGCTGTAAACCTATTGTACCTACTGTAATACAATTTTTGCATTTGACATATGTTACCAGTTTTTCAGTACAAGTGTACTTTTCTTAATTGCACAAGTCGAAGTGCAGTTAAATCATTTTCTGACGTAGGTATTATTACAAGTAGACTTCCTCATTTACAACGACACCTGTGACGGGAGCGCATGTCCTAGTGACGCACGTTCTGGGAATGCAAGTCTTTGGGCATGCATTGCTAGAAATGGAAGTCCTATGACATACCTTACTAGGGTTTAATGTCTGTAGTACGATGGCTCCCAAGTAATGTACGTCCTACGTGTAGAAATGCAGGTCCTAATGGGACGTGCATTTCTAAAATTTAAGTAACATGTGTTACATTTCTAAAATTTAACATGTTTACACAGAAAAATGATATGAATAAATCGATATAGAGATATACAAGTTCTAAAGATATAATTAGCTTTTTTTATTCCATTTTTAACATTTTGTTTTCAAGTTTTGCAATGTTTTGATTTTCTGATAGGCCGTTTATATCCATTTATTAATAAAACAGTAACAAAAACAACAGAGCGTTCATAGTTTTTCTTCATTTATATATTATGTATATTTTCCCCTCAACGTAGAATTTAACGCATCCTTTGAGAGTACCCCCCCCCCCCTCAGTCCACAATATTAATGAGCCCGTTTTGCCCGATATTCTTTCTTTTAACAATTATATAAGGTCCCAACGAAGGCATTTCTTCTTTTCCTCATTTGCGATCTTGTCGTCTAAGAATCCTCTTAATGACTTTGGTGCCTACATGTTTTTCCTTATAAGATTAATAAGAGAAAATTCAATACAAAACGGAAATTTGTCACTGAACAAATTAATCGCAATGGATATTTTGTTTAATTCTAACATGGTTTGAATTCTTATTTTCCACAGTGAAAGACGAAGGAGTAATAAATATATATTTACATATTATTTAATGCCCTTATCTACTGGTAGCGTACCTTTTGTGTTTACTTTTTTAATTTTTTTTGTCTCTCTTGTGCCTTTTGGATGTTTTTCAAAACCTCATTCCCAATAGATGTTCTCATTCTGGTTACCCTCCCCGCAGTTTCCTCCTCACATTCTTCTTCTGTTGGATCATAGTGTTTTTGATCATCTTCCTTGGTCAGTGGGAAGCTTAGGTTTTCTATTAACCAGCATGCAATAAGTAATGAGAACGAAATATAACCATTGCATTAATGACAACATCGTAAAATTATAATATACATAGGTACAAACGTACAATGAGAGCAACATGTCGTGTTTAGGAACTCAGTGATGTATTTACAGATCTGTTCTCAAAGCCTGAACGCTCGGAGTAAGGTACTTGTCGCTGTGTTTTATTCAAAAGAAAGAAAGTGTTTGAACTGGCATTTTACTGGCGATCTTATACAGCCGCGAGTAGTGGCTAGGCAATTGTTTAAACGATGTATGATGGCTGTCAAAACTCTACTGGGTGTACGGAGCACTTTTCTTAACCTGATTTGTTTAATTGAAGAAAGTTTGCCAATATTAAGATACCGTGTCAGAGCAGCCCAAGGGGGGCAATTATCAAAGTTTATTTTTCAGAGGAGGGGCTTTATATATGACCCTTTCAATTTCGTATGGAACCTTTGTGTAACTAGTAAGACAAAAGCCTTTAAGAATATAACAAGTTTACTGGAATCTGCAGAGGTAGAGTGGGAAAAGGGATTAACGGAAACAATTTTATTTTAATGAAAACAATTTCATTAAAAAAACTGGATCCAAATTTACTGGTTACCGAGAAACAATAAATCCTAATTTGTTAGCTCATAGTGTATACAAGCTAACCATTGATATTCCGGAGTATAACATTCACACGTCTCCGCACTTCCTCACGCTACCTGTCTATACACCAAAACCCAACACAGGGATGCAAATGAGGTCACAGGCATGCTCTTAAAATGTTTAGTTCACAGATTGCAAGCTATGTTTAATTATTTTAGGGTCCCACGTGAAGAAGTTTGTACCAAAGTTTCACTCTCCTGGAACCATGAGTAATAAAAAATACATGTAATTCAAAGTCTAGCCCAAAAAAGGAACATACGTTACTGTCACAAATGCAAAACGTCCAGCTGTGAAACGTTTTACTCACTTTGAAAATTCAATCATCACTGGATCTAATATTGTTCTTTGATTCAAAACATTGTAAAAAAAAATGATAATCTTCTGTATAGAGCAGTTAATTGTTTTTGAGCGACTTTGGTTTACTTGTCACTGAATATTTTAAAAAAAAAAAAAAAACGGGGAAATGACACCCTACCTAATAACAGCAAAATAAACATTAAATAAACTATTTTTCTACTAAAATTTTATATCAGAAATGTCAAACTATCATGAAATCACAGTATATCTTTCGGTCAGCAACAGAAAAATCTGTTTTCTATTGCACCAAGTACTTCGACAAAGTGAAACTTTCTCACAATTTTTCTGGGGAACATACGTAACGTAGCATTAGCCATGACGCAAAGCCCCTTGTGTTACAGTTTAAATATTTATAAAAAAAACATCCTTACGTCATGTATACTACGTCATGTATACTTTACCATGATTGGATTACTACAAAATAAATCGAAACGCGGTATAAGAATTAAAATTAAATGACCCGGAACATAACGTTACCGGAACATACGTTACCATTTAGGGCTCTTTACGTAATGTAAAGACATGTTAAAAAATTAAAAATTGAATTAAAAATGAGACAGTTGCGGATTTTTGTTCTATACACTTATATGTTTTAAAAACTTGAATACAACTTTGAATTCACTCAATATTAATTTTGGACACTTCAGCATGTTAAATGCACCTCTATATTGGGTGTATAGAGAATGGATTGTGGGTCCTTATCACTAGATATAATATACTGTGTGTTTGTGCAAGAAGTTGTATACTTCTTCAGGCCTTATAAACGGATAAGGCGATTACTAACACTACCCGCAAATAGCACTAACGACTATATGAACCACTAACCCACGGATTAACCGACACGCCGTATAAGTATTTACTATTACCATATCGATTCCTAGCACTAACATTTATCCGCTTATCTACCCGTTCGGTATATTCCGTATGAGTCGAAAATTGCCGAGAACGCATTGTTGCCGTATAAATAAATAAATAAATAAATAAATAAATAAATAAATGCTATATTACTTTTGTTTTGGGACTTTTTTATATGTGTTCGTCTACTTTTCTAAGGTTCAAGTATAAATACATGAAAACAGTTATTTCTGAGTCGGTGTTGAGATTCGTTGAATCACTTTTTCTTGTGTCCTATTTGTGTAGCGTCATTCTTTGGGCGCGGTCTTGGCTTGGGCGTCAAAAATCCTTTCTCTTAAGTCAAAGACGCAGAAAGAGGAGAACATATCACTCTTTTGCGACTAGAAATCTCCAAAGCTTCACCATGCTGTTTCTCGTACCTTCCGCCACACTGAAAATAGTCCGGTTTGATAAAAAGTACCCGTATGTAAAAAAAGCGGAAACGCGACTGAAGCTTGCCAAATTGTTAGTGCTATAGGTATCGCTATATTTTTACAGTGTGTCGGTTAATTCGTGGGTTGAGTGGGCGTTAGTGCTAAAAGATCTGCGGGTAGTGTTAGTAAACGGCAATTATCGTTTATGAGGCCTGTTCTTGGTGCAAACAGAGAGGCATGATCTGCTTGAATGAACAACTACGAGAGCAGTCACTACGGCCAACCATTAGGGCCTATACTAGGAACCGAGGTCCGCAGGAATACTTTTACAGCCCGTTACTGGATTACAATTACACCCGCCACCCCGGTTGACCCGAATGTACCTAAATCAAACTTTGATTCAGAGAAAACCTACTCCCCGCCCCCCCCCCCCATACCCACCACCCCCCACCCCCACCCCCGGCTCTGTGCCTCCTTATCCATAATCGGCCGCATTCACAACCAAAGTTTATTCGCAGACTAACAGGGCCGCGGATCAAATATGGCCGACCTACTTGAAAGCTTCCCGTTTGACAACGGCAGGGAATCTCTTCAGTGTCTATTAGGAGATTATGCGGCAAGCTTTTAAGTGAGTCGGGCACATTTGATCCATAGATCTGTTAGTCCGGGGATCAACCTGTTATACATGCGCCCTGATTAAATACTCTCGATATTTTTCGTCCTTTGGTGGCTGCGTGAACAGTCAAACAATAGACTCGTGTTGCAATGCTGGTTATTCACTCGAAACGGCTTCGCCAAGTGGGAAACGTGCGACCGATAATACTTGTGAAAGAAGTTGTTGAGCGTCAAAGATAACAAAAAGGTCTTGTAGTTTATATCAAATTATTGGAGGTGATTTAAACTGTTGAGTAAAGAAAAACTACTGCATTCTTATAATTTAACACAGTTTGCTTGAAATATAGTGTATTTGCAAGTTCAAAAAAAAAATGAACATTATAATTTTATTTAAAAGAACCTTAAGCTTGTTAAGCGATAGTTGTGTTGATCCGCTCGTGGAGGAAAGGCCGGCAATACAAAAATGCATCCATGGAAAAATCTACAGCCAAAGCGTCAGCGCTACGAAAGGAGATCAATTGAAATTTTGTTACAGAGGCAAAAGCCGGCCGACAGTAATTAACGTGAAGTCAAAGTTAACTATTTTTGTAGCAATGCACGATCTACACAAAGTGTCTGCAATGGATTTCATATCAGATGTGGTTGCCAACTTTCACGACTTGGCACTCCAACTTAAACATTTTATGTACTACTAGTTAAAGTATATGTGCAAACATCTAGAGCATGTGTCAAAAAATATCAAACAGGAGTGCTAACGCCTGAGATTTCGTGCTAACATTCCAATAGCCCTTTACGTGTACATGTTCAAAATGTGCAGTTCAAATTAAGAAAGATTTGCAGGACAATACGACATTTTTTTCAAATTCAAAAAAAATTTGGATTTTAGTATGTGATAATTAAGACTATACAAAGAAATCTCGACTATATTGAAAAATATCCTAATAACATAGGCAATTATGCTTACTACGTGGTTGTAACCCCCACCGAGGTATGTAATCAGCTGAGCCATCCCCGATAAAAACAACATTTGAAGGGCAGAATCTACCAAAAAGACCAATCAGGGACTACTAAAGATGAAGTACTGTGAGAAAAAATAGTGATTTTTTCCAATTTTTTTTTCAATTCTTAGATGTTGCTAGGGTTAATTTTGGTGTCAATTAGCAGGCTAGCGTGTAAACTACTGCATTTTTTTTTCAGGACCAGGTACAGGTGCCGTGCAGTATGGGACCTTTGGCGGAGGGAGTCACTGACTGTGAGCGGTGCAGGGGTTTGTTTACAAACAAGAGGGGTGCACGTGTTCAAGTACTGCCGGTAAGAAAAGTTAATTTTCAGCAGTATATCTGTGTGCCATTGGGAGTTATATCAGTGTGTCTGCTGTCCATGGGGATAGGAAATGTATCACCAAATTATTTTTTCATGCCTTTTTGCAGGCATTTCTTAATGACCGTCAATGCGAAATTATTTGGCGGTTTCTGCCCAGAAGCTAACGCGGTTGCCGTTCCACAGGCGCCATTTGTTCTTGTGCGCATGTCAACATATACGGCGCACTGAAACACTTGCTGGGCGCAATGAAGGCGAAATTGTGGCTTTTAGATAGAACTATATAAAAATTACTGTACCTGAACGTCCCTTTATATGGTTTACACTGTTACCTACAATTAAATTCGCAGGATGCAAGTAATAAGCTTATTGAATCTGACCTTAGGTCCATGTGCAGGCGCTGGCCCAATCAGAGGATATTTTATTTATTTATTCATTTATTTATTTTTGTTCGCCGTTATTTATATGTTGTCATGTTGCTCACCATTGTTGTTAAAATACAAAAGCAAATGACCAATCTACATTGCAAATTGTGTTAGTTGCATGGAAATCACACGGTAACAAAGGACGAATAAGACCCCATTCCCACATTTTTTAGATCAATCTATCCCTGTGGAGAATCTCACTAGATTACTGTCAGTTTAGCCGGCTTAAGCGTCTGTCCCGCCTACTTAAAGCTGTAAGGGAGTAATTAACTATGGTACTCGCTCGGCTGACTACAATTTAGCGTGAACCCCCAGGAAGTTAGGTCGATCCGGATGGATCGATCTAAATCTCTGGGAATGCACTCTAAGAGGCGACCATGATGAAAGCTATGTATACTACGGCTTTCTGCGGCCTACTGTGTATCTACCCTCTACCAGGGAGACAGACTGATTTTCCACAGATATTCACAGATATGTCTATAGATAAATAGCCGGCCATTTTGACTTTCAGCATCAGCAAAAAATGTCCACAATAATAACTGCGGCCCTGGTAGAGGCAAGGGGTTACAACTCCTTGGTAGAGCAGGCCCGTAGCCAGGGGGGTTCGGGGGGTTCGAAAGATCCGCCCCTTTTGTCAGGAAAAGGTCCATTTTGGGTAAAATTTTACCTAGGTACACACAAGTTTCATTGTAAAAGGTCCACTTTTTCAGAAAAAGAACCACCCTTTTGAATTTGCTGGCTACGGGCCTGTAGAGGGTACTGTGTATCCACGAATTTACGCTCGGAGACAAGGGTCTTGTTCATACCATCCAGCATAAAATGTAAATGTGGACACGTTTTGTCACTATCTTCCTTACGCCACTCAAACATTGTAGCCGATCAACTCTGTACAGAGTAACTCTAAACAGCCAAACTCCGGACATTTGCCAAGTTCAGCCTCTCAGAACATACCTACAGATCCGCCCGCGGGTGCACAACCACCACCTCTTTGGGCACATTCAGAACAAG
This sequence comes from Lingula anatina, assembly GCF_001039355.2. Next base: position 64,131 of record NW_019775596.1, read on the forward strand.
CTGATTTGCGGACTAGTAGACCCGTGGGCCAAATATGGCGCCACCCATTTGAAAGCGTGCCGAGATTTAGTTGCTCTGCCCCTGCATGGACGGTGATCATGGGATCACCTTGGGAGCGCCATATTTGATACGCGGACTAGGTAGTCTGCGGATCAACTTTTTTGCGAAGGCTCTCTTTGTCAATAAACAGGGAGCAGCCGTCACTTGGTAGCAATTTGAACCACTTTTCGTACTTTTAATCAAACTCGCGCTGATTAATCCCTTCGATCGGTTTGGATTAAAGGTACATACGAACCGAGCATCGGTGGAGCGTGGATTCCCAGTAACACCTGTAAACCACTACTACTAGTTTCTTATACGACTCAAATAAATTCGACATGCCAAGGGATAAAATGAATAGATCACTCGATCAGCCATAAAAGACCTTTAGACTGCTCCTTTCTTTAAATTTTTGGTCGGAAATTTAACCTATTTTCGTGACCTACTTTTCTGCCAAATTGACATACAGCATAGAATGCTAGCAGAAAAATCTATTCAAACATCATTTTCGGGTAAAATTAAACAATGCCTTTTGGTAGTTCTCATAGTTATACTACTTGAAACTGTATGCTGGCATTTGGTCGGTTTTTTGGCGAAAAATTAACTTTGTATGCATTTTAATGACAATACAGCCAAGTAGCATGAAATAAGGAGGGGAAGGAAGAGAATTGTGTACCATAAATAACACTACAGCAGTATAGTAAAACTAAATGAAGTAAAATAAAGAAGTTATAGAAAAATACATTTTATTTTTGATAAATTATCGTATGTAATAATGGCTTGGCCTTTAGACATACATGTGATTATTAAATTGGGTAAACATTCACTTATCAAATACAAAAGTGTATACAAAATACAAAAACGTCAAAAATATTTTATATCCTGAAGTTTCCTAGGATATATACGTGAGATACTTGCTGACATCGGTAAAAAATACACATAACAATTAAATATCACAACAGATCTATTCATTAAAAGTATAATGAATGAACACACGCACACGCACACACACACACATATATACATTCATTTACACATTTGCAGTTCACATTTACCATTTCAGCTCACTTTCTGCCCCTTTTTCTTATCTTTTTATAATTTATGTGGAATGAAGATATGCATGGTAATTTTCACCACGAGCCTTTATTTTAATGCCTTTTCATTTCATGCCCTTGAAAGATTGTTGTGTACTCTCTCTCTCTCTCTCTCTGGGTGACACTAATTGACCTAGTCTATCATTGGTGGCGGATGGTCTTCTTCATCTTCCGTTGTGGTTCTTTCGTTGGAAGATTTACGGACCAAGTTTGTTTTCACACAAGCAACGGGAATGCTTTGGTGGGATTTTATTAAGCCGTTCTCTCCGTCGCCGGGACTTTTGCGATGTACTTCCATGTTGTACAGGACACGCTCGCATTGAAATCCTGGCGAGAATTCGTTGCTGTTCAGGCACATGGCGACGTTTATATATACAGGTAACCTAGGAGTGCAGAAAAAAGGGAAAATTATTGGATTAACATGTTATAAGAAAATTGGGTATCTCCGACTGCCGTGCGAAATGCCACCAGGACAGAATTTCTTACTGGATTATGACCACTTGGAAATCGAATTAAACAATTCTCGCAAAAAAGTAACAGAAGAAAAGGGTGCAGTGTTTAACCTTCATCATAATTTACACTGGTGAAGCTTGAAATTAAATTTTACCATAAAATATTGTCAAAACCCTAACTTTGGAGGAGGTAGCAGTCGGCAAAAATTGGTTCTCCAAGCAAAGACAAGTCCGGAGCTTAATTTTTAAAGCTTACTGTATAAAGTGTCATTAAAAGAATACATAATTGAATTTTTATCTTGAAAGGATATTTTTTCGGCCATACTGGATTTAATGGCCATGTTGAAATTTTCAGACATTCCCCTAAATCGAAAATTGCTTAGAATCCCGTTCTCATGCATGGTGGTAAAATACACATTTTTTCATCAAATTGCTGGACAATAGGGCCATTCATTCACAGCATTTGGAATTGCGATTATCGCCTAATCGCGATTCCATCGATGTAAAGACTCTTCTGTGAACGCAATAGCGTTGCCAGATCGAATCCAAAATAATCAACCCCAAGAGTAAAATTATATCATTGTTAAAACTTTTTACCGGGGCATAAAATCTCTAATGTGAGCGCAAGAAGCAGATGTTGTTGTGACAAGCGAGTGCGCAGTTTCCTGTATGTCCAGTCGAATGTGAAAGAAAACGCACCACGCGAAACCAAGTATTTTATACACCAAAAAGAATATCGTGAACATCGAAAACAAAAGCATGATTGTAGAGACTGAAAACTTGAGCACATTCAACAGGAAATACCGTGGCTCCCCTAGTGAGCGCCAGTACTATTACCACATCTAGCAAAAGTGAATAGCTATTTTGTTTTTATGCGTGAAAGCAAAAAAGCGAAACTTAGAAAAGGGCGTGATAATCGCGATTTTCTTAATTTCGATCACCTTGCTATGTTTGAATGTGTCTAATTTATATGTAGGAGTGTATGCACGCGTCTATGTATGCGTCAGCTACGGTGTATCAAGAGTGTTTCGTGTTGTAGTGAACNAGCAAAAGTGAATAGCTATTTTGTTTTTATGCGTGAAAGCAAAAAAGCGAAACTTAGAAAAGGGCGTGATAATCGCGATTTTCTTAATTTCGATCACCTTGCTATGTTTGAATGTGTCTAATTTATATGTAGGAGTGTATGCACGCGTCTATGTATGCGTCAGCTACGGTGCATCAAGAGTGTTTCGTGTTGTAGTGAACCGTTAATAGTACTGATAGTCTAAATTTGCATGCATGTGATTTGCATATTTGTTTAATTGTTTAAGTTATTGAAAAGTATATAAGCATGGCACGTTGCATGTCAGTTATGGAAGTTCATTTAAAATGTAAATTAAGATCGAGTATAAAAGCAGCAACAAAGCCACAGAGGGGGAGAGATATATAGAAGACTTAGAGATAGACATATAGATAGAGACATACAGATATAGATACGTATATATATATATAGAGAGAGAGATGGAGAAAGAGAGCAAAGACCTGAGTTGTACAGTCAGTTGAATAAACCATGTAGAAGGGTAAACCACACCTGCCTGTCTCAGTTGTCTTACTGGTGAAAAAGAAATCTAAGAACCTGACTAACCAACCGGCAGGTTATTACAGTGTGTATAGACTGGGTTCCCATACCTATATCGATCTAACAGGATCGATCCATCTCCTAGGGGTTTCTCGCAAAATTGCTTTCAGCTTAAGCGGTTTAGGTCTGGAACGCCTACCGAAGCTGCTATACGATAATTAACCGTAATAACCCCCTACCAGCTTCGGTACTCGTGACAGACATCTAAGCTGCTTCAGTTGATTGCATTTTAGCAAGAATCCCCTTGGAGATAGATCGATCCACAGTTTGTACGATAGGGGTCTGGGATTGATCCCTATAGGCTAATGAGTATCATTCGGGACACGGTGCATGCGCGAGAGTTGAACATGTGATAATGTGTTATAACCATTATCATCATTACTTGTAGTTGTGAAATCGAGAAACTGCATGTCATGGTATGAAGCATGATAATCATATTGAACATTGTAATTGTGAGCGACACTTAAGGGAATAAAAAAGAACGAGAAATAAGAGAATGTTTGCAAGCACAGGAAGGCGGAAAGATCCACAGACCTTCAGACAACCACTGATTCCCAAAATAATTTTTTTAAGAAAAAAAAATTAATAGCGTAACAAATAAATAAATAAGCGAAAAATTAATTAATTAATTAATTAATTAATTAATTAATTAATAGTTAATACATTCCCTAGAGACCTTTACCTACCTATTCTCATCTATATTCACACAATAATACCACGGGCAGTCCGTGTGCACACCTTCCAGCTTTCTCTGGTCTTTCTCCGGACACCTTTCATGACCTGTTTGGCGTACGTTTCTCGACTTGCTGGCAAGTTTAGCGTGCTCTTCTGAGGCTGGAGCGGCAATGATTTTCCCAGTGAGGATAGCCAGTACTACCACAACTATTTTAACTTCTTGTCTCTGGAAACAATAAACCATAAGTTATGATATCGACGCGATGGATAATTCATTTTCAACTCAATCCTTTTAATGCAAATATCCCTACGACACGCATATTATGAACCGAGCGGTTCAGCATATGTATCTAATCGGTCTAATTCAGCAAATATACCTAGTTACCGTGGCGCAATGGCTGCTAATAAATAATTATACAAACGTGGTTCAAGGACGCAGTTACTTGCGGAAGTACAACATCGCAAAAATGTGCAAGTTAAAAAAAAACTTCTGCTGTAAACTTTGAATACTGACTTCAAGGCCTCCGCAGAAAGAGACTGTTCTCCAAAAAAAGAAACTTATGAATTCTTTCATGAAATATTGACATCTGTTATCCATTCGCCGATCCGATTTCATCATACAAGCCGTGCTAAACTCATCAACAGCTTAATCTATGGCAGGGAAAAAACATGTCGTTTCCACCATTTGAAAACAGCTTTAGTTAATGAAAGTGACGTTTTGGCTCCTAATTTGAACGCTATAGTGATTAAAATTCTCGGAAATGGTAGGAATAACGTATTAAATACAGGTCAATAGTGCCGCATCATATATGAATGAATAGGAGCGGCTACAGCTATCATTTATGCCGCGGCAAATAATTTGCTCAGTTTACAGCCCTGTATTCTGCGGGAGTGGGGTAGTTTTTTCTGAGAAAAAGTGACCCCCCCCCCCATTATAGTTGACCCCACTTGATAAATGGCATAGGACCTAGAGATTCTTTTAAGACCCCCCCCCCCAAATCCCCTTCTACGGACCTGATTAAATCATAGAAATGACTTTCATTGACGGTGTCATTAACTACAACCATTATTGTCTGATCGTCAATATGTTCAATTATGATAAAACTACTTGTTCGCAGCACAAAGTATATTGCACCGGAACGATGATTCATATCAAAATAATATCAAAACGAACGAACGCAAAAGCACATTCATTGTATGGGATGGTCGGAGACTCTCCTGACATGGAATTTCTACGTTTTCGCTGACATGAATCACACGGAGCTAGAAACACTGCAGTTAGAATGTGGTCAAAGAGAGCACTTAACTTTGAGTTTTAATTCCAATGAGCCAGGTCATCGCATGATTCAAGTATACCTTTTTTTTGGAAAGTTTCGTTGCAGGATAGCATTAGCACATTCAGAACAAGCTGTTCCGCGGACTAGTGTCAGACCCGCAGATGAAATATGACCAACCCACTTAAAATCAAAGCCGACCAATCCGCTGATGATCTCTCCCTGCCTGCGCATGCGCCGTCCCTGCAGTAGCTTAGCAATTAAACCTCGGAGCAGTGATTTTATCCGTTTAATGGCGCGTGTGGAGGCGGGGAGACCACAAGGGGATTAAGCGGTTTGCATTTTAGTGGGGTCGGCCATATTTCATCCCCGGATTTGTTAGTCCGCGGATCATCTGTCCTGAATGCGAATTCATTTCCGAATGCTTGATTAGTAATGAAGCCTTTTTTTCCCACCGAACCGTCCAGCCGCCATTTGGACGGCCACCGGTAGCACCGGACCGTCTAAACTTTCAAAGACGGTTGGGCGGGTTACGAAATTTTTGAAAAATGGCGGCTTGGATTGTCGGGAGGGCCGTGGACAGTCTTCGATATTCTCAATAAAGTACTTTGGTCGTCAGTGAGAGACCCGGAAGCATTTAGCCTTTTAACCCCCCCCCCCTCTCTCACGGAACTTGGAAAAGTTGGACTCCCTGAAATTTTGTAAGAAATTTAAGATGGTAATATAATCTTGGACGGCCGGTACCCCTTATCCTTGGAAAAGTCCTGTTAGTAATCAAAACACTTCTGGGAGGTTTTCTGCTTGTATTAAACTTAATGTCCAAAGCTCACTCATGATTGGTGTTAAATGTCGTGAACTTAACAGACGCGAAAAGAAATAAAAAACAAAACAGGAACACGGAGGGGTTAAAGTACATGTAGTAAGGTCATGGGTTTTCTCTCTCTCTCTCTCTCTCTCTCGCTCGCTCGCTCGCTCTCTCTCATCTAATGTAACAGCTTAGAGATTGTCATAATATTTTGGAAAATTAACTGCATTTAAAGAAATAATATAAAAGAAAGAAAGAATCACTTTTTACACAACACTGACTCTCTTCGTCACTTACCGGTATGCAGAAGCCCATGGTTACGATTCGTTTTTGGCTGATGTTAATATAAAGATATATCCGAACGTGTGTAGATAAATACTGTGGTATAATTATGTTATACTAATTACTGCTGTTAGTATAGACGTCAGTGGTATACCAGAATTACACCACGTATTTATATAGGATATTTTCAATCAGGATATTTGTCATTCGTTTGGTAAATTTAGTCTATAAATAGAGAAGGGACTGGCACAAAAGAAAAAGAAGAAGAAGAAGAATATCTTTATAATTGCTCATTTATCAAATCTAAAGAAAATCAGGAAATTTTTCAGGAAAAGGTCAAATTTCGTTCTTGACTTTTTCCTGCTCAAAATTCCACAGTTTCAACTGGTCGTGACTAATTGTCACTTTTTATTGTTTGACATGAAGTAAAGGAAGACAAGCTTTAATCTTTATTTATTCTTTTGTCTGAACATGTGATATAATCCCATGGTTAAAACTATTCCCACTCATCGCCTGTAGTTATAGTAGCCCGGTGTAACGTTACAGAGAGCCCCCCATGACAGAGAATCCGCTTCCCATTCATTTGTACAGGCAGTCACCCTCGCTCTATATTTTGACCCACTTAAGGTCAATAACCCTAACCATTACAGCTAAATGGAGGACAGACTTTCTGTTACAAAGACCCTCAATTTCGTTACACCGGCTGCGGTTTCCGAGGAGAGGGGGGGGGGGGGGCAACGTCCGTCACCCCTACTGAACCAGTACTTTGGGGGATATAAATGACTGTGGAATGATATGCTCCTGGTATCATTTTATTAACATCAAATTTCACAAAAAGACCAACAATACAATTCCATGGTGCAGCGGTTTTATACTCATTAATCACATTATAAGTAGACCAGGCATTATAACTACTCAAGATCTACCTACTTTGATTACCCTGATTCAGGGGGTGACACTTCTATTGTCCATTGTGTGTGCCTTAAAAAATTTTATAATGTAAAATACGGCTGGGTGATAGTGCATGGTATTTTTTTAAATTCTACGAAATGATGCAAATTTGTAAAGACAAACTGTTTTCAATTCTGGCTCACTCCTCTACAACCTAGAAATAAAAGAAAGAATACATATAACCATGTGAACAGGACTGAATAAAATGAAAAAAAAAAGAATTTCAACCTCAGAAGAATAGAATAGTACGTACGCAAGTAAATGCCCATTTTTCCTTGATTATGATGAGAGATATGGAATAACTTTATAGAAAATATATCACAAAACTTACAAAAACGGGGAATTGTCTGCCGAAATGAAAGGAATCAACAAAGTAACAAAAAGGCACAGAAAGTTCAGAAAGTTTGTATTCAATTTCAATTTCCATAAATACATTTATTAACGCCTAAATGATGGATCAAAAAGTTCTTTAAATGTCACTTCAGTTTTGTGAAAAAAAAAGCATATAGCCCCAATTAAAAGACTATTGATTAAAACGTACAGATGTGTAATGCTATTAGTCATTATTAATCCTTTTTATTACAATACACCTACTAGAAAACGTCTCATAGAGACATCCTGTGTTTGCGGGTTGAGAGTAAACTTAAACCTGACTAACAAAGGCAGCATCAAATCCGCTCAGTTAAATTAACAGAAAACTTTAAAGAGTATAAAAATTATATTTAAAAAAAATATAATTGTTATTCTTACGTGTATTTGGTTTAATGTGAGAGTTAGACTGTTTTTTTTTTAAGTATCACAATCTTTTTAACATTTTAGATTTCATAGAACTTGATAATTCTGATTTTTAAAGAGTGCTTATCTCTTTATATGTAAAGTCTACTGAACATTTTAAATGGAATTTTAGATTTTAAATAAATATATCATTATATCATTGGTAATATTATTACTTTGGAAATATTTTCATAAGTATTTTTGGTCTGCTCGTTTGTATGAAGTCACATTTTTGTTTCATAATGGAGGCCGTAATTTTTGGAAACCCAGATTTATAATCAATCCAGGATGAAACCTATTGATTTTCATTAGGATCATGTTTACTGTCAATATGTTAAAAAACCCAAAGCTTTAAAATAAACATGGGTAAATTTTTATTGATTGGTAATTGATCCAGGAAGAACCCTACTTATTTTCAGTATGATCATATTTGTCTTTGCGTAAACACATTTCAAAGTTTTGGAATAAACATTGGCAAAGAAAGTTGGCGATTTAAAAAAAATCTGTACTTTTTTATTTTGGCAGTAATTTCATCAAATTGCGTGACCTGATAGATAACAGATAGGGCCTACTAAGTGATGACTCCTCTCAACGTGTCATGTTTCACTAGATCGGGTACTGATTGAGACCGAGTGCACCACGATAATTGTTGTAAATTTAATGGATTACGCCTTCACTAATTGCAAGTGCTAAGTTAAGTAGAATCAAATAAGTAAAAAAAAAAAAAAAAAAAAAAAAAAAAAAACAAGCCAGTTGTTAAGTGCAAGATTAAGATTCAGCGAGTATAGAAATTGTTTTCATGTTAAGAAAAGATGATAAATGTAAAAGTTACACATATTTTTTTTATTTGATTGGTTTTATTTCACAATCAAATTCCAAGTTTCTGTCGCGTGTATAACACAAGCAAACTGAGTTTTTGGCATGATCTAAGTATGCTGTAATTTGAATAATATTCTATATTTCTAACTGAAAACAATGCTTTTAGAGATTGCCTAATAATGAAATATTCAATGGTGGATTGACAAATAAGACGAAAGACAATGTAACAAAAACAAGCAAAAGAGCTGGATAGTAAATTATATCTGATAATACAATTTATTTTTGTAAAAGGTAAACATTCTTTGAGATACAAAGGGATTTACTGTAATATCGGATGGAAACATTGCTTGGTTTTGTGTCATTTTGCTTTTTACTCGCGCCGCAGCAAAACATGTCTATACTATACACCGACTGCTGGTCGTAGATTTATTTTTCTTCTAACGTTTTGCAAACTGAGGCCGTTGCTGTCGCAGTTCTATAGGTCCAGACTTTAAGCTTGTTAGAGATGGAGAAGGGGGAAAAATGAGAGATAATGGGGGTCACGTGGTTTACTGTCCTTTGTTCAGCTTTTGTTGATCCGCGTAATAAAATCATTGATGGGAATGCCGCATTTATAATGAACATGTTGGCAAAGGTAACATGAATAAACAAAGTCGGTGGCTTATATGTTTAGATTATTCTTCTTTTCTTTTCCTTCTCACTCTCTCTCTCACTTTTTTGGCAAAATGGTTGTACAAGGATTCACGCGTTTTGTTGAATGGGGTTAATGCGTAAACAGAAAAAGGGGAATCCCCACAGTCATTGGTATATAAAGACCACCGCCAGACATTTTGAATTCCTGTACCGGTATTGCGTGTCACCCAAGAACACCAAGTCACAACTGCGAAAGAAAGTGAGTGCACCACGTTTTTTGTCTCCACCCACCCTTTTTTGCCTCCACCCTTCACTAAAATAACGTAACTTTAATATAAATCTGATCGCCCTGCCGGCGCACCATAGATTTAACTTAGCAGTACAAATGGCAGCTGTTCAGAAAGTGTTCGATCGGGTAGTGAATGTATTTGGGTAAATTTTTTGTTTTCTTTCTTGTCCTACGGTTCTTGATGCTGTTTGTCCTCACGAATTCCATCCTCTTCCTCTCCCTAATCTTATCTATACTCTGTAACATAAAAGTATTAGTTTAAACTGGTAGTTTGATAACGAAAACGACATGTTTGGAAGGGCTGTTCATGACCTTTGCCCATTCCGCTTTGAAGCGGAACCGAAATATTGTAACATGTAAATGTCGCGACTTCATTACATGTGTGGAATGTCTAGATGCAGTAGAATCTTAAAATACATACATAAGCCTACGGTAGGCGTTTGACCCCTCCACCCCTCCTTCCTTGTCCTCTTGCACCACCGACACTAAAGAAACGGGTATTAGACAAAACACATAGAAAACAAAATAAACAGGGAATACAGAGAAAAAAGGGACAAATGTATTATTATTATGAGAACATTTCAGTTGAATCGTTTTTCCTTATTATCGGCAGATATATCAGGCACTCCGCAATGTTCTGACCTATATTTTTCGAGTGAGATATAAGTAATCTATTAAACATAAGGTTGTAACAATAATTATACTTTATCTTTGGTAGATAACTCAAAATTTATGTATTTATAACTATGACTATGTTTGAAAGGGCCAAAACATACAACATGTATAGTCGCAAAAGTTGGCTTTATCCAACGATGGCCATTTATTTGACTGATCTTGACTGTGTCAAAGGGTGATGCAATGCTAATTACTAATAGGCTACACATTTTTATTAATCATCTCCGGAATTAAAATTTGCCGAGTAAGTCATATCGTGTGAACATTTGACAACCAGAGGTACGTATTATAACGGCGGGTGAATTTACTTTCTCCGTTTGTCTAACTATATATATGTAGGCGCTGTCTTCACTGACTAAGTTCGAATTGATTATAAGCCCATGTTGGCTAATACACATGTACCCAAGGATCAGGAGCCTATGCGGTTTGTTATTTTTTGGAAGTTTCAACACAAAAATCTCCCTTTTAGTTTTCACCCTAGTGTAAGTAACCGCCCTAAAATAAAAAACAAAAATGAATAGATAAATTAACACATAAATATTTCGTATCTGTATCAAAAGTACTCATGTTTATATTTTCTAGTTATTGCACGAGGGCAGTATACGTTGTCATTAGCGATGACTGGATCTCGCTTGAAAAGAAGAGATTTTAGGGGAATCCCCTTTCTTCTATTACACGCGTTAAAAATAAATCAGGATCATGGAATAGTGAATGTTTTGTTGCAAGTCGGACTGATAGGAAGAATGAAGACGGTTTTAAATTGTAGATCTTTAAGTATTAAAGACGTTGCTCGTTTCTGACTGTCATTCACGCGCGTTTTGTCTCCCTTTGTTGATGGCAATTTTCGCGCAAATTGCTGAAATCGCACCTTAATTTTTTATGTTTTTTTCTCACTGACGTTGTCTGGACTTCTTATGAAATTGTGTATTTTTGTATATTATTTTGATCTTGGACATTTCTTTTCTAAAGGGGGGGGGGGCAATGATCCTCTGGCGGTTATACTCTAACAAAAGAGTCTAAGAAAAATAAACATGAATACTGAGAGTGCAATTCTCTCTTTATTGCACCCAACTGCACACTAGGTTATTCCCTTCATCTCTTCTGATTCAGATAAAATAACGATAAACTGGAACTGGTCCAGATCATTATCCTTACATTTCCTTTAAAATTGAGATCGAATTTTCGCTTTCTTCCTGTAAAATATTGTAGGTGCCTTTGTCCATGGATCCATAGTGACCTTTAAGATTCAGTATGTGTACTACACATGCTGCAGGCCCGTAGCCAGCAGTTTCAAAAGGGGGGTTATTTTTCTGAAAAAGTGGACCTTTTCCCATAAAAACGTCATGTACCTAGATCAAATTTTACCCAGAGTGGACCTTTTCTCAGCAAAAGGGGCGGTTCTTTCGAACCCCCCGAACCCCCCCTGGCTACGGGCCTGTGCTGTGTAGGCCTACCAGTCTTCTATATCCCTTTTCAAAATAGGCTACAGCTCAACTATTCATGAAGGTCAGCGCCGCAGTTTTTTTCCTGTTTCCAAATCGCGGACCGTGGAAGTACAGTCCTTGCCCTGCGATAAACATAGTAAATAATATGTTATTCTTGGAAGCTGAACGGCATCTCTGACCATCCAAAAAACATTTTTTCTTTGTCAAAGTTAATGTTTGCTTTCCATAACCACCACCATCACCACTACTAACAATAACAACAACAACTACAACAACAATAATAATAATAATAATAATAATAATAATAATAATATTTTATTGAACACAGTGGCAATATGACTATACCACAATAGTATAGCCTACAATGTTATGTTTGAAAGATCCTATCTACTAGGCCCTACATCTTGATAATTGTGAAAATAAAACATTCTTGTCTAGTTTTGACTTGATGACTGTGAAGTTTGACGCTAATCCATTGTGTAACATTTACAACCTGTGTAAAAACTTCGGCTCCGTTTCATTTTTTGTGTAGGCCTAATTATTTCCAGATTTCCAGGGCACAATTTGAATGAATGGGTTTTAAAACAGTGGTAAAACTTCATTTATATTTCTGTAGTCCAAGATAAAACTACTCTTCAATATTCATTTTCCTTTTTGCATTTTCAAATAAACTATTAGTAATAAAGACTAAATAAGGGACTGGTGTCAATAATTCGCTTGAAGATTGTCAAGAAAAGGGGTATTTATGGAGTAATATTCAGAGGCAATATTCCGCCATTTTTAAAGGGGAATCCCCGACCTAATTTTTATACACGAAACCGGATGGAGAGTGTACATTAGGTAAGGTTGGCATATATCTTATTGTAAGACAAGACTTACATGTATGATGCCGTTCAAACTTTAAGGACAGCTTCTGGTTGGTAATATGCCGTAGAATTGTTTGGTCCAAAATAGTAGAAAGTTTCTACTATTTTGGACATAAAGAAGGGACTCCGTTGATGTGATAAAATTAGGCCTACTTTGGCAATATGGCGTCTTCTTCATATACATGTAGCTCTCTAATCCATTGAAGTCATAACTCACGTCACCCAAACGCTGTGTGTTTTTACTTCAGATTGATGCATGCATTGATATATGTTTTGAATTATATTATTTTAGCTGGAAGGTGTAATGTAAAAATACAATAATAAATAGATATGGTACATGTTTAAAAAGTCCGAGTAACCTGCAAGTAGGGCTTACTGTAGGCCTACGGGTAGGTCTAACTAATTAAGACTTGTAACGAGAGAGAGAGGTAACCTAATCAGAAATAAAATGTAACTTACCGTCATATAAGGCCTATCAGTATGTACATGTATGGTAGGCTACAGTGTAGGCCTATATACTTAATTTGATACGTTATGGGTATTACATGGTTTATGTGCTAAAACTTTATATTATTTGAAGCTTCCGGAATATCACATTGCAATTAAATAAAATTCGATCACATTCCACATAAATATTTTAGGTCGTTTTTACTATAATATTACGGATCTATTACACGGCATACCGGTCCCTTGCAATAAAATCATGGTTATGGTTAATTCGAGGCCGTTGGGATAATACGCTAATTCTAGTGCAAACCGAATTGATCCATCTAATCGCACGTTTCTACACATACATGAATAGGCAAACATCATAACATGAGTTTCTGAATTTGTAGCCTGACAGAACTTAGGCCTACTAGTTCATACAGAGCAGATGAATCGAGTTCCATACAACTGAATCATCAAAATATGTGATATGTGACGCTGAATCTTGATCTTTATTGTAGATAAAATAGGCCTATGTCATAAATAGTTAGCTACAATTAAGTTAATTAGTGATGATAAGATTGTTCTGACAATGAAACCGTTTATTGTATTATTAATGACTGGATTTTGATAGTTTAAAATTATTAATTAATCATTTGTTTATTTATTTATTTATTTATTTACCTACCGTCTCAGATTTTGACAGCTCTCAAGTAATGGCGGCAGCAGGACACGCAGAGTCCTCCACTTTAGACCAAGAAGACGAAGAAGAACCCCCGGGAAATCCAGAGACGACCGTTTGGGGCAAACCTACTCCCCCAAGGCGCCTTCCTCGGAAAATAGATCGATCCAAAGATTCGACATTAAATCTTGGGAGTTTGAGCACTGAGAGTTGGTCTTTGCCGAGTTCGGTATGTATCTTTGTAAATATTCATTTTATACTAGTGTGTTAATAATCAATTGCATGTATTAATGATTAATTAATATTAGTAATATTTATCTTTTGGTTATATATGATAGACTTGTAAGATTTTGTGATATCTATAACGTCCGTGTGTCGGAAAGGAAATTGAAAAATATCGTGAGAAAATTAAGATATTACATTGTTGACTGGAGCAAAGACCTTCGCTAAGGCGACTCAATTAGACTAATTAGAAGACTAATTAATTTATTAATTAAAATCAATCATAATCTGACCGAATCTTAGTTAGCCCATTTCTGACCAACCCTGAATTTATTATCAAAATCCGTCAAAGGCACAAACGTAATTAACTTGCTGGAGAACGTCATATAGATACTCTTTATTGTATTATATTATATAGTTTATCATATTAAATATTTAGGTGCTAAATTAAATACTGAACTAAGTTTTTCTCTGTTTTATGGTGGCTCTTTGAATAGGAAAAATAAAAGAGAAAATTACTCTCAAATTTCACTTGAGAGAATATTATAGCTAAGGTATAAGTGAGAGAGTTAAATGCCCTTGAGATATCCATATTCAGATGTCATTTAATTAGTTTTCACATTTAACTTATTATGGCTTTGTTGTTTTGTTTGGGTCCGACTGCGTTTGTGTAGCCTTCATCTAAATTTTTATAGTCTTTAAATATTGAAACGATGGTATACAATAGACGATGAATGTTTATGCAACGTTGAGATTGTAATGTTTAAATTAAATGGTGAGGGTGAATGGATGTCCCCATTCAACATAAATATCCAGCAGCTGTCTTCATATAAACGGCTCATTTAAATACAGTTGTCGGAAAGTTTCCCTCTTTGATGGTTGTAGGTTATTCCGGGTCGCAAGACAAAGTAATATTCGTTATCGTCGTAATTAACCGCTTATCAACACTTGTTAGATTGCATTTGTTATTTTACAATTAATCACTGTCACTCAGGATATTTGAGATCAATACACCCGGAAAACATCTTAACTAGCTGTCTGACGCAATCCATTGACCTACGCATCGCTTTGAATTACATCCCTATCACTAAACTCTGCCGAATAAAACGAATTTTGAATACTTGTGGTAAAACGTTGACGAATAAATCGAATTTACTTTATTTAGATTGAAATGATTATTTTTGTCCCAGTTGCGCATTCTTTGATGAAATAGTGGTGACATGTTAAACTTTATTAACATTAGGAACTCCCTATCTTTTAAAATTTCCATTTGCATGTTTCTTTTAAATATCTTTAATTATTGATTATACAATAGACTCTGCATAATTGGGAAAATTAGAAAGTTTTATTTAGTAACAAAGAAAAAAATCTGGTCCACAAGATTTATTTTAGGAAATCGGTAATTCGAGTTATACTGTGAAAACTTATACAAAGTCTACTATATTATTTTTTTACGTCTCCTTATGTTTTTTTCTATTATTTTATTGAAGAAAATAGTTTTATTGGTCATGATGAATATCTTTCATAAAGGAAAATACCAACAGTTTTCAAGAATTGCGAAAGGAGAATGCGACCCTGAAAGCTCAATTAAACGACCTCAACAAGGCCCGCTGTGCTTCGGAAGAAAAATGCCAATCTTTGAGCGCTGAGTATGCGGACGTAAAACAAAAGTTGATAGAGACAGCCCAGTTTTGTCAGAATTTGGTGACTCGGCTAGAGGCTAAAGAATCCGGCGGACGTGGTTTCTGTGAAAAAGGCGTAAGTTCCTCTTTGTTATCTGACAACCGAATTCCACACATTAATTACTCTCTTTTCTTCCTTCAAGCTGTAAGATTGATAAATAAAATCAATTGATAAATTATCAATCCACCCTTTCCTTGTTTGCATAGTTAGCTCATTTTGACTACTTGTGGTTAACTTGACGTGAAAAAAAAACCCAAAAAAATGTATTATTCATCACTCTGAACACATCAGTCCAATTAAGCCCCTATTCCTTAATTACTAATGCACGCTATAAACATTACCTTTAACCAAATTACGATCTATATGTTCGTTTTAAGTCAATGTCAAAGTAATGAGGACGGAAATTGGTGACTTTTATTTCTTGCGGTAAAAATTGAAATGTAGAATTCGAAAACGGACATATAGTTCGTTATTTTGTCAGCATCTTTGGATAGGTGTTCAGTGGAAACCTGCAGAATTTTTTAAGAAATACATTTGTTTGTTGTCGACTAGCAATTTTAGTAATGAGCCATTCTCTACAACTTCATCTCTCAAAAAATAACTCTGACCTAATTTTTCTATTCCAACGGAAAATATTTTTCATCTGGGAGCCAAGATGAATAAATATTTCATGCTTTTACATAATCACAAGTTNTGTAGTAATGCTACCTTAACAGTCAAATGTGTGTCTATATATTAATATTGTATATTTTATTATACATATTTTTTATTTAGAAAATAAATAAACAGAAAAAATCTAGGTGCAGAATTTAACTCTTCTATTACTTTTTAGGACTGGTATTTTTTCAAAGCATAATGCAAAATGGATAACTGAAAATGCTAAAAAAAAGGGCATTATGTATTATATGCTTTTCAAATAGACAGAGATAGAAAAAATGTATTGCATGGTTTTGGCAAATAGGAACTAGTTGAATGTATAACTTCATGCGACACGGTAATTCCTAAGCTTTCATCATTCATGTAGGTGTAAAGAGATGCTGTGCAAGGCCGTTTTCCTGGCAAATATTAATGCATTACATAATAAGATTGTCAGTTTGTGTTAGAGACTGCTACAAAGGGTCCGTTTTCTTTCTTTCTGAATATACATAACTGCATTATGGCTTTCACATTTCACATCTCTAACAGTATCCTTCACATACCAGTAGCTATAGCAAGCTGCTATTTCGGGCATCCAGGGTTGATCTCATGTCTGAGACGTATTAAGCCAGCTTGATTACAATCAAAATGTGATCTTTATCAAAGCATGCTGTGGTTATATCTAATTGCACTGCACTGCTGCACAAGGTCAGACATTGTTAAAGGTACTTGGAAATGTTCACTGCCCAGTAAAATTTTCAATAAACAATAGTATTCATTGTTCTAATAGTTTTTCTTCAATATATACCTTCAGCAAAAGGAAAAGTTTGCAGCAAATTTGCAGCAAGGAGTTTCCAAGAAAAAATTGTATTGCTGCTTATTTGCAGCAAATTATATTTGCAAGAGCATCTTAAGTTTGTGGTAGGTTATCAAAAAAAACCTTTCTTTGCATATAAGTCAACGCATTAAGTTAAAAGAAAGTGTTCATGTTCTTGCAAATTTGTGGCAAACTTCCAGAAACATAAAATTCATTCTTGCAAATTTGCAAGAGAGTTTGCAGACGGCCTGTTATTTTGCTAAGGGTAATCCTTCCTTAGATAAACAGACTTAGGTTTTGATTTATCAATTTAACAGTATTTTTTCATATCAAGTTATTTGCCAAATAATATACAACCTCTGATGCCTTAAAAGTGAAATAAATACTAATCAACCCATTTGTCTTAAGGTTGTTTAAAAATACGGAGAGAGAAATAAATAAAAATTTGGAGAGAGTTTAACACATTTTTCATCACACAAGAAAGTTTTTGTTCTACAAAAAGAGTAATCAAAGTGATTATAAAGACTGGGTTCTCATTGTAAACCAACAATAATTCCTAAATGGCAGCAAGTTGTAAACAACAACATAAATCATATCTTCTCTTCTTGTTTTTTTCATTGCTACTAATCAGGGAAATCTATTGATAACTGCATATCTGATATTCAGAGGTGCAAGCAAAGGAGACAGACTGGGTTCCCATAAACCTCTCATACTAGCAGGATCGATCTAACTCTGATGGAATTCTCACTAAATTGCATTCAGTTTAATAGGCTTAAATGTCTGCAATGCTCAGTAAAGCTGCTAGGAGGATAATTAACTTTTGTGCATGCTTAAACTAAATGCAATTTAGTGGGAAACCCAGTGGAGATAAATCGATCCTGCTAGTACAGAGGAATTGGGAATGGTCCCATATACCATGTTTCTAGACAAAAATACTGACAAACTTAATAGGCTTTGTCACGAAGTGGTCATCTAAATGTCTGCTAGTCATGAGTGACACAAAATCCCAGCTAACACAACTGCTACTATATAGATTACAAACAGTATTGTTTCTGAAGGTTATTGTCCAGAAAAAAAACCCTGTTACATATTCCAAATTATTCATAATGTGACCACTGATGGGGATTTCATTTCTGAACTACATATTAAACCTTCACTTATCTATTGTTCAGAGGAGACAAATAACAAACTTCCACTTCAATATTAATATAAACATACAAATTTGTACATATATATTAAGGGTAATGCCAAGGTCTGTCTGAAAATGACAAGTGCCTATTTATTTCTATTTTTAACAGTGAACAATTCAACTGCTGATTTATTAATAAACAGAGCAGCATATAAGTATATTCTTTTTATTAATAAATTACCAGTATGAACTGTGAACACAAGTTTACACAAGGGCCATTCATAAAAATTACATAACAGTAACTTTAAAAAATAATTTTTGCAATAATAAAATGACTCTGAGACTGAATAACAAAAACAACTCAAAGAAGAGCCCATTGTATTAGGGGCGGAAGATTTGCAAAAACAAATTATGCAACACATCTAAGGCATGCAAATCACAAGGTTACCCAAATGTCAGTGTGGAAATCTCCCCCATTTCCCTATCGTATGATCATATTTGGTCTTGCTTACCTGAGTAATCTCTTGAACTTCGCACATTAATGAGGATCCTAGGTTTTCTGATATTCTCCTTTTACCAAATTCTCGCCCAATGTCTCCCTAAGGTATGACCTAGTAAAGAAAGTTTTGCAAAATATTTCAAAATGACAAAGTATTCAATTGTAGACAATGCAAAAGGATGGGTGTGTGTGTGTGTGGGGGGGGGGAGGAAGGGATGTGAAAACAATTACGATGACAATTACATTGAAGTCGAAAATTAATTTAGAGAAGGACCTATAATTTTCATTTAACTCTACATATATATCACTGACTTCAAAATATTGTCTATTCATGTTCTAAGGCTTCAGTATGATGTGAATTTGAGCATGAATTTCAACACCACAAACAAGCTCATATTTTAAATGAATCCAAATTACCTTTATTATTAACTATTCAAAGAAAAATAGAGGATAAAAATCTAAACCCCTAAGGCACAACTAATGAAATATCTAGTTAAAGGATTTTTACCACCAAAAAGTTACGTTTTACTTTTTCAAGATACTACCACTTGTACATAAGGAAAGGGCATTCTTACTTTTACTA
The DNA here is from genome assembly GCF_001039355.2 of Lingula anatina. The sequence goes on from NW_019775596.1 coordinate 83,499, forward strand.
GTATTTATATTATCAAAATAGTTTTGAGATCAATAAGCATTGTATCACTGACTTCATGCTTATAAATATCACCCTTCATATCCCTGATGTGACTTTATTGCACCATACTTGGAACTCCATTTAATTGTAAAAGAACTTCTAAGGAAATTCAAGTTCAAACATACAGGAATGGTCAGGCCATTTGGTTAAAATGTAAAAAAAAATACGGTGTAGAGACCAGAAAGCCACCTAAGCCAATGATATTTTTGCCGCCCAAAGAGATCAAAGTTCAAAAATTTCATCCCTGCACACATAGGTTCTTATTGATAAATGCTGAGGGATGAATTTGGCTTAGACCAAAAAATGGATTTTTTTCCATAATACACTAGATTAAAAAACTGTTACATGCACTGTTTGGAAAGCTGAAGTTGACAGGGACACCAAGGAAAAACTACCAAAAAACACAAGCTTCAGTTTGTTTTGGTGGAGCATTCTTTGCCAAGAATTTGCCAAAATTGCCTTTGAAACAAAATACACACAAGTCATTATAAATTTAAACCAGCACAAACCCAGTACACCTGACCACTGAGGCTAAGACGACTCACGAAGAAAAAGGACGCCACCTGGAGATTTTTGCTGTCAATGTAATCACTCCCATTTGGGCCAATTCTGTCTTCCTACAAGCAACAAAATTTTTTCGATTATAAATTAACTCTGAATATGATTCTGTAGCTGAACAATTTATTAGCAGTAACATATATTTATAAAAAAAAGCTATTTTCATATATGGTTAAAGAAATTTTTAAAAATACAGTTTGTAGATTAATTTTTTTATCATTATCAATAACAATCAGTAGCAATAATAAATATTATTTTATGAAAAAAACACATTTACATGAAACAAATTCCAAATAAATAATGTATCCAAGTAATGCAACAAATTACAGACAAAAATGGATTATGTTTATGTATATATATATATATATATATATATATATATATATATATATATATATATATATAACTAGTTCCTGGCACCACCAATGGTGGCACCACCTTCCAGTCTACAGCATTTAAGAGACATCCACCCATCCACTGATTTGTAAAAAAGATGGCAGCACCTTACAGTCATATCTTGCTCACCCAAAATAGTATTCCGGTTTGTGGAGATAACTGAAACTAAAAAAAGTTAAATACAAGTTAAAGAAAACTATAAATAGTGCCTTAAAGTATTCTTACTTAATGACTAAAAATTGCCAAATTAAGTCAAGAGATTATCAACAAAAGCAAAGCAATCACCCTTAAAGAAATTTTGATTTTTACTTCTATCAGCTGTTAAAATTTTAAGTTACAAATTTTCCATTCTCCATTCTCTGCTCATGACCTTTATTCTATGACTCAAAAGCATTTACATATTAAACATGTAAAATTTTTTTAAATATATTTTCATGAAATTTCTGCATACATTGGTTTCTGATATTTTGTTTTATATGCTGAAACAAATATCAGATATGCTAACCCCCCCCCCCCCAAAAAAAATCAGATATGTTAATTGTATTACTGTCATTATACAATGCTATTAATTCTTTTTTAGATTTTAAAAGAAGTGTTCAATTATACCAGTAGTTTTTTAAAGGCATACCTGACTGACACCCATCCTTAGTTGTTACACCTTATTGGCACCAACTTTTTAAAACCATTAATACAACAACTTTGTATTGTATACAGTACAAACCTTATATTTATATAATTTTTTTTTCATTTGTTCATTCCTCTGTTACTGTTACTGTCACTATTATTATTATTATTACCATCATAACTAACTTGATGAGTTCATTATTTTAATCATAAAAGAAACTAGTCTTAAACTGAAACTAAGTTTCCAATGATTCAACGGTGTGATAAAATGGTATCAATCCCCAATCAGTTTTTTCAATAAATTGTATCAATACCCCATCAGTTTCCTCAATAAATTTACTTGACGACTTACAACGGACTATTACCAAGTATTCGGTCACTTGTGCATAATAACAATGGAAATCAACCACAAGCATAATTTATGTATGAACAGTGGAATAAGTATGTAGAAAAATAAGTATAGCTTTAAATCTAATGTGTAACAACACGAACTGGCTGCATGCATTGTTACTTAGACATAAAGGCGATCAGCATAGAAAAAGAAACACATACACCTTTAAAGAAAATGCAGAATTTTGACATTTAGCAAATGAATGAATACTTTTACCGTCAGACACCTGTTTTGTGGCCTTCACCTTTTAATTTCATAAAGAATAGCACACGGAACAACGTAATCCATTAGAATTTACTTGAGCATAAAATTTTCATCTTTTCATATTCACATACATAATGACTTATAATGATTGTATTTCTTTTAAAAATGAAGATTTTATTTATTATATCATACAATAATATATTTGATTTACTAGATTATGTATTCTTTGAAATTGACCTTCCCAACGTAGCCTCGTTTCGATGTTGCCTGGGACAAATATGGAGGACGTATACAATTATTGACTTGTCAAAGATACAAGGTGCGTATTTTTATTTACACCTTTCGGGAGTTGTTGGTTATAAAGCTGCAGAAAGATAGGAAACTTGTGCGTTTTACAAGTAACATTTAACTTGATTTCTTTGTGAACACGGAGAAATAGCCATCCTACAGATGCCTTTATGAATCGATTCTACTGTTATCGGTTACACTATACAGTAATATGCAGGCTCATTTTAAATGTTGCCATTTACAGTTTTCCTATTTACAAAAGGTTATTACAAAAGCCTTGTGATGTAGGAGAAAAAAATCTTTTCCGCAAATTGTCAACAAAATAATTTAAACAAGTTTGCAGTAAGCATTTGCTGATGGGTGTAAGAAAAAAAAGTTTTTTTATGTACAGACACAGATGTGTCTGTACATATTGCCATCACCTGCGTCTGTCGTCGCCGTCGCCGTCGCCGATCATGTCGCCGTGCACTTTCAGCGTTAACACCATAAGTGGAAGACAGTTTTACTTTTTGGCTTTATATTTACAGAGCTGATGAATATTCATAAAACGCAGGTCAAGTTCGAAAATCAGCATGATCAGGCCATTATTGTAGAATTTATGCTGTTTTTTCACTTTTCAGCATGTATGCAACACTGTTAACACATTTCAAGGAAAACTGATAGGCCTGTTGTCATGAAACTCACAGGAGTAATCAATCTTACTAAAACGCAGATCAAGTTCGAAAATCGGNCCGAGTTGGAAAAGCAGTCTAATTGGCTTCTTTTTCTGGAAGTTATACATTTTCAAAGTGTGAACTTGAACTGCCATGGGCCTGAAGCCTTATGCTTGTTACGCATTTTACTTACATTGGTATTACCTGTTGAGCATAATTAAAATTTGATATTGAATTTGCAGTTTAACATAATGTACTTTTGCATCAGAATTGACAGTAGCCTATTTTGTGCATAGTTATTTCCTGCTTTTTGTCTGTACATTTGACAGCTTTGCTGCCTTGTTTATATTTGGTCTTAATTAACGATAGCACGAAAATTCATGCGTTAGCACTCCTATTGACGATTCTGATATGTACTGTCTGTGCACCTGAATTTTTGTGCTAAATTAATGATTAAAGGTGCATTTTTCTGGAGTTAAATGTATTGTCCTTTCAATAACCATCCTTTGAACCCCTGCTCTTACATAATTCTGTAACAATCGGACACCAAATTTTTTTTTCAAAATTTATTTACAGTTATAGAGTGTCCAATTAAAGACCTATTTTTAAACAGCTCTGATCTGTGAAATGATATGCACAGCTTATGTACCAAACTATCATTTGATTGAAAATTTATTTTGGCAAGGTATTTTACTTATAAAATGAAGAAATATTTCAAGATTGATTGAAATATGTTATGCTCGTTAGTGCAGATATTATAACCAAAATGGCTGAGGTTTACCAAGTCGCCTCGACGGAGAAGATAAAGAACTTGGAGGCAGAGCTGGCAGGGGACCTAAAAGAGCTGAAACAGGAGATAGAGGAAAATGAGATGGTCCATGGTATACCCCATAAAACTGTCAGGTATGAACCCATGTGGTTCTTTACATTTATCTATAAAATGAGTTTTGCAACAAATATACTTCCAGTTTTTTTGGCAATCTAAACTTTATTTATTATTTGGCTAGATAAGTTTATTGTTAGTAAAATGCACCACAGATAATCATATGGTGATTCTATATATAATAATAATAATAATTGAAATCTATTAAGATTAATTAATACACAAATATTAGACTAACACTAATACCACAGGCTACAAACAGGAGCATCATTTCTGTTCTTGTTCAAAACAGAATTCAATACATTTGTTGTGAAGGTTAGATCTTTAGCATATGATAATTAAATGTTAAATATTAAATTTAACTTTCACTGTTTTTAGCTCAGTGACTGTTCCAAAAGACACAGAACACTTCAGAAGAGAGAGGAAGATGATTATTGACAGAACTATGGAGGTTAGTGGCTAGCTAAGCTGCAGTTGTCATCTCAAATTAAATCCTGTTTTTCTGATTCAATCAAAATTGTAAATTGAACAGATGTATGTCGTTTCATATGTATACAAGGTCTTGAAAATATCAGAAACGTAGCTTTTAAAAACGGTGTACCGAACTATAAGTTTTTGTCATGGTAGTGTATTGCGCTACATATTATACTTGTAATGCCTTTATTGATCATTTATCCCTGTATGTAATGTTCTGCACGCTAGATATTTATTATGTAATCATACGCATACAGTGATGATAATAAACTACTACTACTACTACTACTACTACTACTACTACTACTACTACTACTACTACTTCTACTACTACTACTACTACTACTACTACTTCTACTACTACTACTACTACTACTACTACTACTACTACTACTACTACTACTACTACTACTACTACTACTACTACTACTACTACTATGCCACATCTTCATATTTTATGTAATTCTTATTTCATTTAGAATTTTGAGCCTTATGTCTTTAGAGTGTACATGTTTCACTTAGGTCAATATTTAATTTATTCATTCATCCATTTCTTTGTTTGTTTATTTATTAAAAAATGTATTTCCATTTTCATTACTGGTGATTATGAGTTAAAACCTATATTGGTATCAATTCCAGGTCAGTGAAGCCAAACCTCTGACAGTGCAGGCAGATTTGATGAAAGAAGAATTACTTTCAGCAGAAAGTTATGAATACACACCACAAAACTTACCCCTCCTTCTCCATCAAGTAAGTGACATAGTACTCTTTATCTTTCTCAGAAAGCAGTGACTGCATCATCTTAGGTCCAGCAGTGCTTTTTATATATATGGCAGTCTTTGCCACAGTTGTTGCAGACAAAGGCTAAATTTTTGATGGCTTGGTTTTTCTCTCTCTCTCTCTTTCTCTCTCTCTCTCTCTCTCTCTCTCTCTCTCCCCCCCCCCCCCTCTTCTGCAGCTTCTGCCCTTTAATTTCAAAAGACTGGTGTCTTCTCCACTGCAAATCCCCTCATGTTACTATGCTCTGTACTGAAGTGAAATACAGTGGACAAAAAATATAGTGAGTTACTAATTAAATAGCACATGTTGCAGTTTGTCTTGACACATACTCTTTATCTTCAGAATAAATGTCTATGAAGTGGTAGTGATGGTGGGTTTTTCACACCTTCCTTGATTTCTATCTGCCTTATCCATCCTTGACAGAAACTGTTATTCACACAATCCTACAGGTAACTGGGATGGTTTAACTACCTCATTCAACATAAATACACAGTACATTGTTAGATTCTCAAAGTATATTGTTAGATTCTTCCCCCCCCCCCCCCCCCTTGGTAGGCACATGCAAGAGGACCTTTAATGAACATGGTTAAAGCACAGCAAATGTCTTTTCTAGTATTTCCTGGACCGTATTCACCAGCTTGTCCAGGCAAAACACATGCATATGCTGAGGTGGAAGAGATTTTGTGAGCACACCAGCACCATAGAGCCGTTATATCCACACTACTCTGAGAGACTGGGGTAAGTGGTATTCATTGAGAAATACATGGGGGTTCTGCTGCCCCTAGTCACCCCTTTTAACGTATATATATATGCAGTAATGATTAATGCCTGTACAACCCCCCTCCTTTCTTGGGTACCGACACAATGCTCAATCTTTATGTAATGCCACAGAAACCTGCAGTTCAGGTTTACTTGAATACATTTTTTGTTAAACTTTACCCATAGAAAGAGGCTGTATTCACTGCTAGTAAGTGCAGCTTATTGAACAGAGTCAATAATATTTTTAACGAAAATTAATCTTGAGTTAAAAGTGAATGTTCTATCTTTTTTGAAAAATAGAAAGTAATTTTGATATTTTGCAAAGGTTTATTTACAACTGTATGATATGTTTGTCCTGAAAATTCATGATCATTCCAGCCAAATCATGTCAGAGTACAACGACTGCCTGGAGAGATCTCAACGCCTTGAGATAGCACGCGAGTCTCATCTGTTGGACAATCAAGCCGCCATACAATCACTGAAGCTGGACGATCTCCTTATCTACCTCCGATGGCTGGTTTGCCATTTTCATTCCATGAAAAGATTTAATCAGTATCTCAGGGTGAGTATGACAGTGGGCACATCAGTTTGGATCTCTTCTGGTCACACTGATTTTATTCCATTGGAGTCTCTTGCTGAACATTAGTGATATATTAGAAGTAATAGTATTTGTAAGAGTTCAACTACCGTTTAACTTTGACAAAATGTCTGAGCAACAATTTTTGTCATGCTGTCTACTACTTTTGCTACTACTACTGCTAAATTCTGTTTTTATTTTGACAAAATGTGAATTATTTTTAAAGAAACTAAACATCCTATGTTTTTAAACTGTCAGGCATGGTGTTTCAACCCTTCATCATGAAGGGGCCTTGATCAGTTCATTAATTTTTTTAACCATCAATTACCTTCTGTACCATCTTTACACATAAGACAATAAAAACCCTTCTTATTACATTTTACATTATTATTAAATATTTTTTTATTATACAGGTTATCCAGTGGTTGCCAGTGACACACAAATTTGACATTGCACCAGACAAATCAGAAGTTACAGAAGTGGTAATATCCCTGTTTTAAGTTAGATATTCCTTTTTTAAAACACAAAAATTGACATTTAGTTATTAATAATGAGATGTTGTTAAAAGAGTTTGTTATGCAAGATTTGAAGAAGGGGGGACTATCAACTTGAGATAAAGGGTGCAAGAGTAGCAAGTCTGCTATGAAGAGTCTGCAGATCATTTGCATGAGAATTAAAAAAGGAAATCATTTTCATCAGTGCAAAAACATATTGAAGTACATCATTCTTTTTTAACATAAGTACCTCTGAAATGAAAAAAAAAAAAGAAAAATGGAAATAACTCCTGCTTTACCTTTAAAAATTTTATCTGATGGTTTTCAGGATGAAAACACCCACCTTAATCGAATGACATCAAGATACCAAGATGACACCTTATCTCCACGGCCCCGATCAGGTGGACGGCCAGGATCTGCCACCACCAGCGCCCCCTCTAGGTCATTCATGTCTGCCCCTCCTCCTCCATCAGCCCCGCCCATTAATCCAGCTATTTTAAGCACAGTCCCTCTGCCTGCATCTAGTATTAGCTTTGCTGCTGCAGCTGCTGGTGAGTACATTATACTTGAGAATTATATTCCAGTTTAAAATTTAAACTATTTCTGAATGCATCTCTAAAATGTGATGAAAGGAGAAAGAATGAGATGTTAGGATTTATGTGTGAACTAGCCACAGTAGGCAAAATTGCAGTTCAAGTTGTGAAGCATGTTTTTAGGTTGAAACTTTTAAGTTTCAACCTAAAAACAATGTATAAAATTGGAAGATGTTGATAGTATTCTTTTGAGTGTTAAGTGTTGAATTTTTTATTGCCATTTCCTTTTGTTTGTGTCAGTAACTTTTGCACAGGGGTTTTTAACAGTGTGCTGGCATGCATATGGAATGGTTTTAAAATTTTTAAGTTAATTTTGTGAAAATTGAAGATAAGACACATAATGCAAATATATTCACAGTTTTGGTTTATTTATTTTATTTATTTATATTTATACATATTTTGTTTACATTATTTGTTGTAACTGCTGTCATTATCACAATGTTTCTCACAATGTACAGGTGGAGGTATTGCATCAGATGAGACCACATTGCACTTGCCATTACATATGAATGACTTGGAGAGCTTGCGACCACAGTTGAATTATCTTGTCAGCATGTATGGTGTGCCAATGGTACGCAGCATGGTTTGTTGTTCGTTTACACACACACACACACACACACACTTTTTGAGAGTCTATGACATTGTGCTTCTATGAAATGCCATGACATGGCACCATGGTACATACTTTAAGTAAAGTAAAATTATTATAAAAGATGAAGTACACTGAGACTTCTGGTAAAAATAAAAGCTCTGGACCAAAATAGCCTAACTAATGTCAACAGACAAACAGATTGCAAACCAAGAGGGCTCCTCAGTGGACTTTAAGATCATTTTCCAGTTTTAAATTAAACATTTTGTGAATGCTTATTTAAAATCAGCAAGATTTCTTACATATGTTAGACCTGCTGTGAACTTGTCTATTCCAGGATATGGAAAATGTCTCCACCACAGCAGATGAGATGGAGCTGTTTGCAGCAGTCAACAGAAAGTTCAGACCACATTTTATCAAACAGGAAACAATGAAAGTTTTCAAGACGTATGATAGGATAGAGGTAGGCGGTGGTGTGAAATGCCAGTGACTTGTGTGAGTATGTGTGTGTGCGTGTGTGTGTGTGTGTGTGTGTGTGTGTGTGTGTGTGTGTGTGTGTGTGAGAGAGAGAGAGAGAGAGAGAGAGAGAGAGAGAGAGAGAGAGAGAGAGAGAGAGAGAAA